>CAWUFW010007401.1:600000-1012937 GCA_963921515.1 Calotriton arnoldi
CCGCAAACAACCATCCTGTGACCGGTTTCGGGCTAACAGCCCTCATCAGCCAGGCTAGCTTGACTCCAGTGGCAAAGTGAGCAATTGACCCACGTCTGGGCATACCAAGCCAACTTAGGGCGAACACAGCAAACACAAGGAGATGATTGATGGAGCCCTGAAACTTTTCAGACACTCACCCCAGTCACAGATCTGGGTTGAATCCATCATCGTTCTTCAGCTCACTTCGCCACCCCAGTTCAGACACAGCTATATGCAAATCAGTCTTGAGCCTGTGCCTTATGGGAACAGCCCAGCCCAAACTGCCAAGCCATGTCTTCCCTGGACTGGAAACAAGCATCCTGGGACCGGTTTCGGGCTAACAGCCCTCATCAGCCAGGCTAGCTTGAATCCATTGGCAAAGTGAGCAAGGGACCCACGTCTGGGCATACCCTGTCAACTTAGGGCGAACACAGCAAACACAAGGAGATGATTGACGGAGCACTGAAACTTTTCAGACACTCACCCCCAGTCAGAGATCTGGGTTGAATCCATCATCATTCTTTAGCTCACTTTGCCACCCCATTTCAGACACAGCTATATGCCAATCAGTCTTCACCCAGTGCCTCATGGGAAAAGTCTAGCCCGAACTGCCAAGCCATGTCTTCCCTGGACCGGAAGCAAGCATCTGGGGACCGGTTTCAGGCTAACAGCACCCTATCAGCCAGGCTAGCTTGAATCCAGTGGCAAAGTGAGCAAGAGACCCACGACTGGGCAGCCATCTTAGGGCGGACACAGCAAACACAAGGAGATGATGAACGGAGCACTGAAACTTTTCAGACACTCACCCCCATTCACAGATCTGGGTTGAATTCATCATCGTTCTTTAGCTCACTTCGCCACCCAGTTCAGACACAGCTATATGCAAATCAGTCTTGACCCTGTGCCTCATGGGAACAGTCCAGCCCAAACTGCCACGCCATTTCTTCCCTGGACCGGAAACAAGCATCCTGGGACCGGTTTCGGGCTAACAGCCCTCATCAGCCAGGCTAGCTTGAATCCAGTGGCAAAGTGAGCAAGTGACCCAAGTCTGGGCATACCCTGCCAACTTAGGGCGAACACAACAAACACAAGGAGATTATGGACTGAGTGCTAAACTTTTCAGACACTCACCCCCAGTCACAGATCTGGGTTGAATCCATCATCGTTCTTTAGCTCACTTCGCCACCCAGTTCAGACACAGCTATATGCAAATCAGTCTTGACCCTGTGCCTCATGGGAACAGTCCATCCCAAACTGCCATGCCATTTCTTCCCTAGACCGGAAACAAGCATCCTGGGACCGGTTTCGGGCTATCAGCCCTCATCAGCCAGGCTAGCTTGAATCCAGTGGCAAAGTGAGCAAGTGACCCAAGTCTGGGCATACCCTGCCAACTTAGGGCGAACACAACAAACACAAGGAGATGATGGACTGAGTGCTAAACTTTTCAGACACTCACCCCCAGTCACAGATGTGGGTTGAATCCATCATCGTTCTTTAGCTCACTTTGCCCCCCCAATTCAGACACAGCTATATGCAAATCAGTCTTGACCCTGTGCCTTATGGGAACAGTCCAGCCCAAACTGCCAAGCCATGTCTTCCCTGGACCGGAAACAAGCATCCTGGGATTGGTTTCGGGCTAACAGCCCTCATCAGCCAGGCTAGCTTGAATCCATTGGCAAAGTGAGCAAGGGACCCATGTCTGGGCATACCCTGTCAACTTAGGGCAAACACAGCAAACACAAGGAGATGATGGACAGAGCGCTGAAACTTTTCAGACACTCACCCCCAGTCACAGATCTGGTTTGAATCCATCATCGTTCTTTAGCTCGCTTCGCCACCCCAGTTCAGACACAGCTATATGCAAATCAGTCTTGACCCTGTGCCTCATGGGAACGGTCCAGCCCGAACTGCCAAGCCATGTCGTCCCTGGACCGGAAACAAGCATCCTGGGACCGGTTTCGGGCTAACAGACCTCATCAGCCAGGCTAGCTTGAATCCAGTGGCAAAGTGAGCAAGTGACCCACGTCTGGGCATACGCTGCCATCTTAGGGCGAACACAACAAACACAAGGAGATGATAGACTGAGCGCTAAACTTTTCAGACACTCACCCCAGTCACAGATCTGGGTTGAATCCATCATCGTTCTTTAGCTCACTTCGTCACCCCAGTTCAGACATAGCTATATGCAAATCAGTCTTGACCCTGTGCCTCATGGGAACAGTCCAGCCCGAACTGCCAAGCCATGTCGTCCCTGGACCGGAAACAAGCATCCTGGGACCGGTTTTCGGCTAACAGACCTCATCAGCTAGGCTAGCTTGAATCCAGTGGCAAAGTGAGCAAGTGACCCACGACTGGGCATACCCTGCCAACTTAGGGTGAACACAACAAACACAAGGAAATGATGGACTGAGCACTAAACTTTTCAGACACTCTCCCCCAGTCACAGATCTGGGTTGAATCCATCATCGTTCTTTAGCTCACTTCGCCTCCCCAGTTCAGACATAGCTATATGCAAATCAGTCTTGACCATGTGCCTCATGGGAACAGTCCAGCCCGAACTGCCAAACCATGTCTTCCCTGGACTGGAAACAAGCATCCTGGGACCGGTTTCGGGCTAACATCCCTCATCAGCCAGGCTAGCTTGAATCCAGTCGCAAAGTAAGCAAGGGACCACGTCTGGGCATACCCTGCCATTTTTGGGCAAACAAAACAAACACAAGGAGATGATGGACGGAGCGCTAAACTTTTCAGACACTCACCCCCAGTCACAGATCTGGATTGTATCCATCATCGTTCTTTAGCTCACTTCGCCACCCCAGTTCAGACATAGCTATATGCAAATCAGTCTTGACCCTGTGCCTCATGGGAACAGTCCAGCCCGAACTGCCAAGCAATGTCTTCCCTGGACCGGAAACAAGCATCCTGGGACTGGTTTCGGGCTAACAGTCCTCATCAGCGAGGATAGCTTGAATCCATTGGCAAAGTGAGCAAGGGACCCATGTCTGGGCATACCCTGCCAACTTAGGGCGAACACAGCAAACACAAGGAGATGATGGACGGAGCGTTGAAACTTTTCAGACACTCACCCCCAGTCACAGTTCTGGGTTGAATCCATCATCGTTCTTTAGCTCACTTCGCCACCCCAGTTCAGACACAGCTATATGCAAATCAGTCTTGACCCTGTGCCTCATGGGAACAGTCCAGCTTGAACTGCCAAGCCATGTCTTCCCTGGACCGGAAACAAGCATCCTGGGACCGGGTTTGGGCTAACAGCCCTCATCAGCCAGGCTAGCTTGAATCCACTGGCAAAGTGAGGAAGGGACCCACGTCTGGGCATACCCTGCCAACTTAGGGCGAACACAACAAACACAAGGAGATGATGGACGGAGCGCTAAACTTTTCAGACACTCACCCCCAGTCACAGATCTGGGTTGAATCCATCATCATTCTTCAGCTCACTTCGCCACCCCAGTTCAGACACAGCTATATGCAAATCAGTCTTGAGCGTGTGCCTTATGGGAACAGTCCAGCCCAAACTGCCAAGCCATGTCTTCCCTGGACCTGAAACAAGCATCCTGGGACCCGTTTCGGGCTAACAGCCCTCATCAGCCAGGCTAGCTTGAATCCATTGGCAAAGTGACCAAGGGACCCACGTCTGGGCATACCCTGTCAACTTAGGGCGAACACAGCAAACACAAGGAGATGATGGACGGAGCACTGAAACTTTTCAGACACTCACCCCCAGTCACAGATCTGGGTGGAATCCATCATCATTCTTTAGCTCACTTTGCCACCCCAGTTCAGACACAGCTATATGCAAATCAGTCTTGACTCAATGCCTCATGGGAACAGTCTAGCCCGAAATGCCAAGCCATGTCTTCCCTGGACCTGAAACAAGCATCCTGGGACCCGTTTCGGGCTAACAGCCCTCATCAGCCAGGCTAGCTTGAATCCATTGGCAAAGTGACCAAGGGACCCACGTCTGGGCATACCCTGTCAACTTAGGGCGAACACAGCAAACACAAGGAGATGATGGACGGAGCACTGAAACTTTTCAGACACTCACCCCCAGTCACAGATCTGGGTGGAATCCATCATCATTCTTTAGCTCACTTTGCCACCCCAGTTCAGACACAGCTATATGCAAATCAGTCTTGACTCAGTGCCTCATGGGAACAGTCCAGCCCAAACTGCCACGCCATTTCTTCCCTGTACCGGAAACAAGCATCATGGGACCGGTTTCGGGCTAACAGCCCTCATCAGCCAGGCTAGCTTGAATCCAGTGGCAAAGTGAGCAAGGGACCCACGTCTGGGCATACCCTGCCAACTTAGGGCGAACACAGAAAACACAAGGAGATGATGAACGGAGTGCTGAAACTTTTCAGACACTCACCCCCATTCACAGATCTGGTTTGAATCCATCATCGTTCTTTAGCTCGCTTCACCACCCCAGTTCAGACACAGCTATATGCAAATCAGTCTTGACACTGTGCCTCATGGGAACGGTCCAGCCCGAACTGCCAAGCCATGTCGTCCCTGGACCGGAAACAAGCGTCCTGGGACCGGTTTCGGGCTAACAGACCTCATTAGCCAGGCTAGCTTGAATCCAGTGGCAAAGTGAGCAAGTGACCCACGTCTGGGCATACGCTGCCATCTTAGGGCGAACACAACAAACACAAGGAGATGATAGACTGAGCGCTAAACTTTTCAGACACTCACCCCAGTCACAGATCTGGGTTGAATCCGTCATCGTTTTTTAGCTCACTTCGTCACCCCAGTTCAGACATAGCTATATGCAAATCAGTCTTGACCCTGTGCCTCATGGGAACAGTCCAGCTCGAACTGCCAAGCCATGTCGTCCCTGGACCGGAAACAAGCATCCTGGGACCGGTTTTCGGCTAACAGACCTCATCAGCTAGGCTAGCTTGAATCCAGTGGCAAAGTGAGCAAGTGACCCACGACTGGGCATACCCTGCCAACTTAGGGTGAACACAACAAACACAAGGAGATGATGGACTGAGCACTAAACTTTTCAGACACTCTCCCCCAGTCACAGATCTGGGTTGAATCCATCATCGTTCTTTAGCTCACTTCGCCTCCCCAGTTCAGACATAGCTATATGCAAATCAGTCTTGACCATGTGCCTCATGGGAACAGTCCAGCCCGAACTGCCAAGCCATGTCTTCCCTGGACTGGAAACAAGCATCCTGGGACCGGTTTCGGGCTAACATCCCTCATCAGCCAGGCTAGCTTGAATCCAGTCGCAAAGTAAGCAAGGGACCACGTCTGGGCATACCCTGCCATTTTTGGGCAAACAAAACAAACACAAGGAGATGATGGACGGAGCGCTAAACTTTTCAGACTCTCACCCCCAGTCACAGATCTGGATTGTATCCATCATCGTTCTTTAGCTCACTTCGCCACCCCAGTTCAGACATAGCTATATGCAAATCAGTCTTGACCCTGTGCCTCATGGGAACAGTCCAGCCCGAACTGCCAAGCAATGTCTTCCCTGGACCGGAAACAAGCATCCTGGGACCGGTTTCGGGCTAACAGTCCTCATCAACGAGGATAGCTTGAATCCATTGGCAAAGTGAGCAAGGGACCCACGTCTGGGCATACCCTGCCAACTTAGGGCGAACACAGCAAACACAAGGAGATGATGGACGGAGCGTTGAAACTTTTCAGACACTCACCCCCAGTCACAGATCTGGGTTGAATCCATCATCGTTCTTTAGCTCACTTCGCCACCCCAGTTCAGACACAGCTATATGCAAATCAGTCTTGACCATGTGCCTCATTGGAA
The DNA here is from genome assembly GCA_963921515.1 of Calotriton arnoldi. NCBI lineage: Eukaryota > Metazoa > Chordata > Amphibia > Caudata > Salamandridae > Calotriton > Calotriton arnoldi. The sequence goes on from CAWUFW010007401.1 coordinate 605,828, forward strand.
CAGTCCAGCCCGAACTGCCAAGCCATGTCTTCCCTGGACTGGAAACAAGCATCCTGGGACCGGTTTCGGGCTAACATCCCTCATCAGCCAGGCTAGCTTGAATCCAGTCGCAAAGTAAGCAAGGGACCACGTCTGGGCATACCCTGCCATTTTTGGGCAAACAACACAAACACAAGGAGATGATGGACGGAGCGCTAAACTTTTCAGACTCTCACCCCCAGTCACAGATCTGGATTGTATCCATCATCGTTCTTTAGCTCACTTCGCCACCCCAGTTCAGACATAGCTATATGCAAATCAGTCTTGACCCTGTACCTCATGGGAACAGTCCAGCCCGAACTGCCAAGCAATGTCTTCCCTGGACCGGAAACAAGCATCCTGGGACCGGTTTCGGGCTAACAGTCCTCATCAACGAGGATAGCTTGAATCCATTGGCAAAGTGAGCAAGGGACCCACGTCTGGGCATACCCTGCCAACTTAGGGCGAACACAGCAAACACAAGGAGATGATGGACGGAGCGTTGAAACTTTTCAGACACTCACCCCCAGTCACAGATCTGGGTTGAATCCATCATCGTTCTTTAGCTCACTTCGCCACCCCAGTTCAGACACAGCTATATGCAAATCAGTCTTGACCCTGTGCCTCATGGGAACAGTCCAGCTCGAACTGCCAAGCCATGTCTTCCCTAGACCGGAAACAAGCATCCTGGGACCGGGTTCGGGCTAACAGCCCTCATCAGCCAGGCTAGCTTGAATCCACTGGCAAAGTGAGCAAGGGACCCACGTCTGGGCATACCCTGCCAACTTAGGGCGAACACAACAAACACAAGGAGATGATGGACTGAGCGCTAAACTTTTCAGACACTCACCCCCAGTCACAGATCTGGGTTGAATCCATCATCGTTCTTTAGCTCACTTCGCCACCCCAGTTCAGACATAGCTATATGCAAATCAGTATTGACCCTGTGCCTCATGGGAACAGCCCAGCCCGAAATGCCAAGCCATGTCATCCCTGGACCGCAAACAACCATCCTGTGACCGGTTTCAGGCTAACAGCCCTCATCAGCCAGGCTAGCTTGACTCCAGTGGCAAAGTGAGCAATTGACCCACGTCTGGGCATACCAAGCCAACTTAGGGCGAACACAGCAAACACAAGGAGATGATTGATGGAGCCCTGAAACTTTTCAGACACTCACCCCCAGTCACAGATCTGGGTTGAATCCATCATCGTTCTTCAGCTTACTTCGCCACCCCAGTTCAGACACAGCTATATGCAAATCAGTCTTGAGCCTGTGCCTTATGGGAACAGTCCAGCCCAAACTGCCAAGCCATGTCTTCCCTGGACTGGAAACAAGCATCCTGGGACCGGTTTCGGGCTAACAGCCCTCATCAGCCAGGCTAGCTTGAATCCATTGGCAAAGTGAGCAAGGGACCCACGTCTGGGCATACCCTGTCAACTTAGGGCGAACACAGCAAACACAAGGAGATGATGGACGGAGCACTGAAACTTTTCAGACACTCACCCCCAGTCACAGATCTGGGTTGAATCCATCATCATTCTTTAGCTCACTTTGCCACCCCAGTTCAGACACAGCTATATGCCAATCAGTCTTCACCCAGTGCCTCATGGGAAAAGTCTAGCCCGAACTGCCAAGCCATGTCTTCCCTGGACCGGAAGCAAGCATCTGGGGACCGGTTTCAGGCTAACAGCACCCTATCAGCCAGGCTAGCTTGAATCCAGTGGCAAAGTGAGCAAGAGACCCACGACTGGGCAGCCATCTTAGGGCGGACACAGCAAACACAAGGAGATGATGAACGGAGCGCTGAAACTTTTCAGACACTCACCCCCATTCACAGATCTGGGTTGAATTCATCATCGTTCTTTAGCTCACTTCGCCACCCAGTTCAGACACAGCTATATGCAAATCAGTCTTGACCCTGTGCCTCATGGGAACAGTCCAGCCCAAACTGCCACGCCATTTCTTCCCTGGACCGGAAACAAGCATCCTGGGACCGGTTTCGGGCTAACAGCCCTCATCAGCCAGGCTAGCTTGAATCCAGTGGCAAAGTGAGCAAGGGACCCACGTCTGGGCATACCCTGCCAACTTAGGGCGAACACAGCAAACACAAGGAGATGATGAACGGAGCGCTGAAACTTTTCAGACACTCACCGCCATTCACAGATCTGGGTTGAATCCATCATCGTTCTTTAGCTCACTTCGCCACCCAGTTCAGACACAGCTATATGTAAATCAGTCTTGACCCTGTGCCTCATGGGAACAGTCCAGCCCAAAATGCCACGCCATTTCTTCCCTGGACCGGGAACAAGCATCCTGGGACCGGTTTCGGGCTAACAGCCCTCATCAGCCAGGCTAGCTTGAATCCAGTGGCAAAGTGAGCAAGTGACCCAAGTCTGGGCATACCCTGCCAACTTAGGGCGAACACAACAAACACAAGGAGATTATGGACTGAGTGCTAAACTTTTCAGACACTCACCCCCAGTCACAGATCTGGGTTGAATCCATCATCGTTCTTTAGCTCACTTCGCCACCCAGTTCAGACACAGCTATATGCAAATCAGTCTTGACCCTGTGCCTCATGGGAACAGTCCAGCCCAAACTGCCACGCCATTTCTTCCCTAGACCGGAAACAATCATCCTGGGACCGGTTTCGGACTATCAGCCCTCATCAGCCAGGCTAGCTTGAATCCAGTGGCAAAGTGAGCAAGTGACCCAAGTCTGGGCATACCCTGCCAACTTAGGGCGAACAAAACAAACACAAGGAGATGATGGACTGAGTGCTAAACTTTTCAGACACTCACCCCCAGTCACAGATCTGGGTTGAATCCATCATCGTTCTTTAGCTCACTTTGCCCCCCCAATTCAGACACAGCTATATGCAAATCAGTCTTGACCCTGTGCCTTATGGGAACAGTCCAGCCCAAACTGCCAAGCCATGTCTTCCCTGGACCGGAAACAAGCATCCTGGGACTGGTTTCGGGCTAAAAGCCCTCATCAGCCAGGCTAGCTTGAATCCATTGGCAAAGTGAGCAAGGGACCCATGTCTGGGCATACCCTGTCAACTTAGGGCAAACACAGCAAACACAAGGAGATGATGGACAGAGCGCTGAAACTTTTCAGACACTCACCCCCAGTCACAGATCTGGTTTGAATCCATCATCGTTCTTTAGCTCGCTTCGCCACCCCAGTTCAGACACAGCTATATGCAAATCAGTCTTGACCCTGTGCCTCATGGGAACAGTCCAGCCCGAACTGCCAAGCCATGTCGTCCCTGGACCGGAAACAAGCATCCTGGGACCGGTTTTCGGCTAACAGACCTCATCAGCTAGGCTAGCTTGAATCCAGTGGCAAAGTGAGCAAGTGACCCACGACTGGGCATACCCTGCCAACTTAGGGTGAACACAACAAACACAAGGAGATGATGGACTGAGCACTAAACTTTTCAGACACTCTCCCCCAGTCACAGATCTGGGTTGAATCCATCATCGTTCTTTAGCTCACTTCGCCTCCCCAGTTCAGACATAGCTATATGCAAATCAGTCTTGACCATGTGCCTCATGGGAACAGTCCAGCCCGAACTGCCAAGCCATGTCTTCCCTGGACTGGAAACAAGCATCCTGGGACCGGTTTCGGGCTAACATCCCTCATCAGCCAGGCTAGCTTGAATCCAGTCGCAAAGTAAGCAAGGGACCACGTCTGGGCATACCCTGCCATTTTTGGGCAAACAAAACAAACACAAGGAGATGATGGACGGAGCGCTAAACTTTTCAGACTCTCACCCCCAGTCACAGATCTGGATTGTATCCATCATCGTTCTTTAGCTCACTTCGCCACCCCAGTTCAGACATAGCTATATGCAAATCAGTCTTGACCCTGTGCCTCATGGGAACAGTCCAGCCCGAACTGCCAAGCAATGTCTTCCCTGGACCGGAAACAAGCATCCTGGGACCGGTTTCGGGCTAACAGTCCTCATCAACGAGGATAGCTTGAATCCATTGGCAAAGTGAGCAAGGGACCCACGTCTGGGCATACCCTGCCAACTTAGGGCGAACACCTCAAACACAAGGAGATGATGGACGGAGCGTTGAAACTTTTCAGACACTCACCCCCAGTCACAGATCTGGGTTGAATCCATCATCGTTCTTTAGCTCACTTCGCCACCCCAGTTCAGACACAGCTATATGCAAATCAGTCTTGACCCAGTACCTCATGTGAACAGTCCAGCTCGAACTGCCAAGCCATGTCTTCCCTAGACCGGAAACAAGCATCCTGGGACCGGGTTCGGGGTAACAGCCCTCATCAGCCAGGCTAGCTTGAATCCACTGGCAAATTGAGCAAGGGACCCACGTCTGGGCATACCCTGCCAACTTAGGGCGAACACAACAAACACAAGGAGATGATGGACTGAGCGCTAAACTTTTCAGACACTCACCCCCAGTCACAGATCTGGGTTGAATCCATCATCGTTCTTTAGCTCACTTCGCCACCCCAGTTCAGACATAGCTATATGCAAATCAGTATTGACCCTGTGCCTCATGGGAACAGCCCAGCCCGAACTGCCAAGCCATGTCATCCCTGGACCGCAAACAACCATCCTGTGACCGGTTTCGGGCTAACAGCCCTCATCAGCCAGGCTAGCTTGACTCCAGTGGCAAAGTGAGCAATTGACCCACGTCTGGGCATACCAAGCCAACTTAGGGCGAACACAGCAAACACAAGGAGATGATTGATGGAGCCCTGAAACTTTTCAGACACTCACCCCCAGTCACAGATCTGGGTTGAATCCATCATCGTTCTTCAGCTTACTTCGCCACCCCAGTTCAGACACAGCTATATGCAAATCAGTCTTGAGCCTGTGCCTTATGGGAACAGTCCAGCCCAAACTGCCAAGCCATGTCTTCCCTGGACTGGAAACAAGCATCCTGGGACCGGTTTCGGGCTAACAGCCCTCATCAGCCAGGCTAGCTTGAATCCATTGGCAAAGTGAGCAAGTGACCCACGACTGGGCATACCCTGCCAACTTAGGGTGAACACAACAAACACAAGGAGATGATGGACTGAGCACTAAACTTTTCAGACACTCTCCCCCAGTCACAGATCTGGGTTGAATCCATCATCGTTCTTTAGCTCACTTCGCCTCCCCAGTTCAGACATAGCTATATGCAAATCAGTCTTGACCATGTGCCTCATGGGAACAGTCCAGCCCGAACTGCCAAACCATGTCTTCCCTGGACTGGAAACAAGCATCCTGGGACCGGTTTCGGGCTAACATCCCTCATCAGCCAGGCTAGCTTGAATCCAGTCGCAAAGTAAGCAAGGGACCACGTCTGGGCATACCCTGCCATTTTTGGGCAAACAAAACAAACACAAGGAGATGATGGACGGAGCGCTAAACTTTTCAGACACTCACCCCCAGTCACAGATCTGGATTGTATCCATCATCGTTCTTTAGCTCACTTCGCCACCCCAGTTCAGACATAGCTATATGCAAATCAGTCTTGACCCTGTGCCTCATGGGAACAGTCCAGCCCGAACTGCCAAGCCATGTCTTCCCTGGACCGGAAACAAGCATCCTGGGACTGGTTTCGGGCTAACAGCCCTCATCAGCCAGGCTAGCTTGAATCCATTGGCAAAGTGAGCAAGGGACCCATGTCTGGGCATACCCTGTCAACTTAGGGCAAACACAGCAAACACAAGGAGATGATGGACAGAGCGCTGAAACTTTTCAGACACTCACCCCCAGTCACAGATCTGGTTTGAATCCATCATCGTTCTTTAGCTCGCTTTGCCACCCCAGTTCAGACACAGCTATATGCAAATCAGTCTTGACCCTGTGCCTCATGGGAACAGTCCAGCCCGAACTGCCAAGCCATGTCGTCCCTGGACCGGAAACAAGCATCCTGGGACCGGTTTTCGGCTAACAGACCTCATCAGCTAGGCTAGCTTGAATCCAGTGGCAAAGTGAGCAAGTGACCCACGAATGGGCATACCCTGCCAACTTAGGGTGAACACAACAAACACAAGGAGATGATGGACTGAGCACTAAACTTTTCAGACACTCTCCCCCAGTCACATATCTGGGTTGAATCCATCATCGTTCTTTAGCTCACTTCGCCTCCCCAGTTCAGACATAGCTATATGCAAATCAGTCTTGACCATGTGCCTCATGGGAACAGTCCAGCCCGAACTGCCAAGCCATGTCTTCCCTGGACTGGAAACAAGCATCCTGGGACCGGTTTCGGGCTAACATCCCTCATCAGACAGGCTAGCTTGAATCCAGTCGCAAAGTAAGCAAGGGACCACGTCTGGGCATACCCTGCCATTTTTGGGCAAACAAAACAAACACAAGGAGATGATGGACGGAGCGCTAAACTTTTCAGACTCTCACCCCCAGTCACAGATCTGGATTGTATCCATCATCGTTCTTTAGCTCACTTCGCCACCCCAGTTCAGACATAGCTATATGCAAATCAGTCTTGACCCTGTGCCTCATGGGAACAGTCCAGCCCGAACTGCCAAGCAATATCTTCCCTGGACCGGAAACAAGCATCCTGGGACCGGTTTCGGGCTAAGAGTCCTCATCAACGAGGATAGCTTGAATCCATTGGCAAAGTGAGCAAGGGACCCACGTCTGGGCATACCCTGCCAACTTAGGGCGAACACAGCAAACACAAGGAGATGATGGACGGAGCGTTGAAACTTTTCAGACACTCACCCCCAGTCACAGATCTGGGTTGAATCCATCATCGTTCTTTAGCTCACTTCGCCACCCCAGTTCAGACACAGCTATATGCAAATCAGCCTTGACCCAGTGCCTCATGGGAACAGTCCAGCTCGAACTGCCAAGCCATGTCTTCCCTAGACCGGAAACAAGCATCCTGGGACCGGGTTCGGGCTAACAGCCCTCATCAGCCAGGCTAGCTTGAATCCACTGGCAAAGTGAGCAAGGGACCCACGTCTGGGCATACCCTGCCAACTTAGGGCGAACACAACAAACACAAGGAGATGATGGACTGAGCGCTAAACTTTTCAGACACTCACCCCCAGTCACAGATCTGGGTTGAATCCATCATCGTTCTTTAGCTCACTTCGCCACCCCAGTTCAGACATAGCTATATGCAAATCAGTATTGACCCTGTGCCTCATGGGAACAGCCCAGCCCGAACTGCCAAGCCATGTCATCCCTGGACCGCAAACAACCATCCTGTGACCGGTTTCGGGCTAACAGCCCTCATCAGCCAGGCTAGCTTGACTCCAGTGGCAAAGTGAGCAATTGACCAACGTCTGGGCATACCAAGCCAACTTAGGGCGAACACAGCAAACACAAGGAGATGATTGATGGAGCCCTGAAACTTTTCAGACACTCACCCCCAGTCACAGATCTGGGTTGAATCTATCATCGTTCTTCAGCTTACTTCGCCACCCCAGTTCAGACACAGCTATATGCAAATCAGTCTTGAGCCTGTGCCTTATGGGAACAGTCCAGCCCAAACTGCCAAGCCATGTCTTCCCTGGACTGGAAACAAGCATCCTGGGACCGGTTTCGGGCTAACAGCCCTCATCAGCCAGGCTAGCTTGAATCCATTGGCAAAGTGAGCAAGTGACCCACGACTGGGCATACCCTGCTAACTTAGGGTGAACACAACAAACACAAGGAGATGATGGACTGAGCACTAAACTTTTCAGACACTCTCCCCCAGTCACAGATCTGGGTTGAATCCATCATCGTTCTTTAGCTCACTTCGCCTCCCCAGTTCAGACATAGCTATATGCAAATCAGTCTTGACCATGTGCCTCATGGGAACAGTCCAGCCCGAACTGCCAAACCATGTCTTCCCTGGACTGGAAACAAGCATCCTGGGACCGGTTTCGGGCTAACATCCCTCATCAGCCAGGCTAGCTTGAATCCAGTCGCAAAGTAAGCAAGGGACCACGTCTGGGCATACCCTGCCATTTTTGGGCAAACAAAACAAACACAAGGAGATGATGGACGGAGCGCTAAACTTTTCAGACACTCACCCCCAGTCACAGATCTGGATTGTATCCATCATCGTTCTTTAGCTCACTTCGCCACCCCAGTTCAGACATAGCTATATGCAAATCAGTCTTGACCCTGTGCCTCATTGGAACAGTCCAGCCCGAACTGCCAAGCAATGTCTTCCCTGGACCGGAAACAAGCATCCTGGGACCGGTTTCGGGCTAGCAGTCCTCATCAACGAGGATAGCTTGAATCCATTGGCAAAGTGAGCAAGGGACCCACGTCTGGGCATACCCTGCCAACTTAGGGCGAACACAGCAAACACAAGGAGATGATGGACGGAGCGTTGAAACTTTTCAGACACTCACCCCCAGTCACAGATCTGGGTTGAATCCATCATCGTTCTTTAGCTCACTTCGCCACCCCAGTTCAGACACAGCTATATGCAAATCAGTCTTGACCCTGTGCCTCATGGGAACAGTCCAGCTCGAACTGCCAAGCCATGTCTTCCCTGGACCGGAAACAAGCATCCTGGGACCGGGTTCGGGCTAACAGCCCTCATCAGCCAGGCTAGCTTGAATCCACTGGCAAAGTGAGCAAGGGACCCACGTCTGGGCATACCCTGCCAACTTAGGGCGAACACAACAAACACAAGGAGATGATGGACTGAGCGCTAAACTTTTCAGACACTCACCCCCAGTCACAGATCTGGGTTGAATCCATCATCGTTCTTTAGCTCACTTCGCCACCCCAGTTCAGACATAGCTATATGCAAATCAGTATTAACCCTGTGCCTCATGGGAACAGCCCAGCCCGAACTGCCAAGCCATGTCATCCCTGGACCGCAAACAACCTTCCTGTGACCGGTTTCGGGCTAACAGCCCTCATCAGCCAGGCTAGCTTGACTCCAGTGGCAAAGTGAGCAATTGACCCACGTCTGGGCATACCAAGCCAACTTAGGGCGAACACAGCAAACACAAGGAGATGATTGATGGAGCCCTGAAACTTTTCAGACACTCACCCCCAGTCACAGATCTGGGTTGAATCCATCATTGTTCTTCAGCTCACTTCGCCACCCCAGTTCAGACACAGCTATATGCAAATCAGTCTTGAGCCTGTGCCTTATGGGAACAGTCCAGCCCAAACTGCCAAGCCATGTCTTCCCTGGACTGGAAACAAGCATCCTGGGACCGGTTTCGGGCTAACAGCCCTCATCAGCCAGGCTAGCTTGAATCCATTGGCAAAGTGAGCAAGGGACCCACGTCTGGGCATACCCTGTCAACTTAGGGTGAACACAGCAAACACAAGGAGATGATGGACGGAGCACTGAAACTTTTCAGACACTCACCCCCAGTCACAGATCTGGGTTGAATCCATCATCATTCTTTAGCTCACTTTGCCACCCCAGTTCAGACACAGCTATATGCCAATCAGTCTTCACCCAGTGCCTCATGGGAAAAGTCTAGCCCGAACTGCCAAGCCATGTCTTCCCTGGACCGGAAGCAAGCATCTGGGGACCGGTTTCAGGCTAACAGCACCCTATCAGCCAGGCTAGCTTGAATCCAGTGGCAAAGTGAGCAAGAGACCCACGACTGGGCATACCCTGCCATCTTAGGGCGGACACAGCAAACACAAGGAGATGATGAACGGAGCGCTGAAACTTTTCAGACACTCACCCCCATTCACAGATCTGGGTTGAATTCATCATCGTTCTTTAGCTCACTTTGCCACCCAGTTCAGACACAGCTATATGCAAATCAGTCTTGACCCTGTGCCTCATAGGAACAGTCCAGCCCAAACTGCCACGCCATTTCTTCCCTGGACTGGAAACAAGCATCCTGGGACCGGTATCGGGCTAACAGCCCTCATCAGCCAGGCTAGCTTGAATCCAGTGGCAAAGTGAGCAAGGGACCCACGTCTGGGCATACCCTGCCAACTTAGGGTGAACACAGCAAACACAAGGAGATGATGAACGGAGCGCTGATACTTTTCAGACACTCACCCCCATTCACAGATCTGGGTTGAATCCATCATCGTTCTTTAGCTCACTTCGCCACCCAGTTCAGACACAGCTATATGTAAATCAGTCTTGACCCTGTGCCTCATGGGAACAGTCCAGCCCAAAATGCCACGCCATTTCTTCCCTGGACCGGGAACAAGCATCCTGGGACCGGTTTCGGGCTAACAGCCCTCATCAGCCAGGCTAGCTTGAATCCAGTGGCAAAGTGAGCAAGTGACCCAAGTCTGGGCATACCCTGCCAACTTAGGGCGAACACAACAAACACAAGGAGATTATGGACTGAGTGCTAAACTTTTCAGACACTCACTCCCAGTCACAGATCTGGGTTGAATCCATCATCGTTCTTTAGCTCACTTCGCCACCCAGTTCAGACACAGCTATATGCAAATCAGTCTTGACCCTGTGCCTCATGGGAACAGTCCAGCCCAAACTGCCACGCCATTTCTTCCCTAGACCGGAAACAAGCATCCTGGGACCGGTTTCGGGCTATCAGCCCTCATCATCCAGGCTAGCTTGAATCCAGTGGCAAAGTGAGCAAGTGACCCAAGTCTGGGCATACCCTGCCAACTTAGGGTGAACACAACAAACACAAGGAGATGATGGACTGAGTGCTAAACTTTTCAGACACTCACCCCCAGTCACAGATCTGGGTTGAATCCATCATCGTTCTTTAGCTCACTTTGCCCCCCCAATTCAGACACAGCTATATGCAAATTAGTCTTGACCCTGTGCCTTATGGGAACAGTCCAGCCCAAACTGCCAAGCCATGTCTTCCCTGGACCGGAAACAAGCATCCTGGGACTGGTTTCAGGCTAACAGCCCTCATCAGCCAGGCTAGCTTGAATCCATTGGCAAAGTGAGCAAGGGACCCATGTCTGGGCATACCCTGTCAACTTAGGGCAAACACAGCAAACACAAGGAGATGATGGACAGAGCGCTGAAACTTTTCAGACACTCACCCCCAGTCACAGATCTGGGTTGAATCCATCATCGTTCTTTAGCTCACTTCGCCATCCCAGTTCAGACACAGCTATATGCAAATCAGTCTTGACCCTGTGTTGTTTTTGCATTTGTCACCCCGAGTGGGACGGGTATGCCCAGACGTGGGTCCCGTGCTCTCCATGCCACTGGAGTCAAGCTATCCTGGCTGATGAGGCCCGAAACCAGTCCTAGGATGCTTGTTTCCAGTCCAGGGAGGACCTGGCCTGGCAGTTCGGGCTGGACTGTTCCCATTGGGCGCAGGGTCAAGACTGATTTGCATATGGAATGGCATGGTGAGCAAAAACTAGACCCCCCCTTAGACCGATTGTCTCTACCATTGGGGCGGCCACCGAACCCCTGTCCAAATATGTGGACCGTTTTTTACAACCCCTTGTGTCTGCTCTACCATCCTATATTAAGGACACGGGTCACTTCATTTCTAAAATAGAGGGTCTCCCCTACAACCACCAGAATGCAATCCTTGTCACTATGGACCTCGAGTCCTTATACACTAACATTCCCCAACAGGAAGCCCTAAGTGTCATCAAGGACATAGTTGAGGCAGAACTTACTCTGACTAACTCCACCTTTATCCTCCAATGTCTGGAGATCTCCCTATCTGAAAATTTCTTTGAATTTGAGGGCTCTTTTTTCCATCAAATCCAGGGAGTCAGCATGGGTGCGGCATGTGCCCCCAGCGTGGCCTGCCTCTATATGGGGCATTTTGAGAGCCTCAACATATATAATGAAGTGGCCCCGTTCTACGAGAACGTACACTATTGGTCACGCTTTATAGATGATATTTTCTTCATCTGGCGGGGTGATCAGGAGTCAGGACACTCTGGACGAGTTTATCATGTGGATAAACCTAGCGGATCCTAATTTGAAATTCACTGCGCACACAAGTACCCACAAGCTGGAGTTCCTTGATGTGTGGATTGAACATGCCGAGTTCCATCTTACAGTATCATTATACACTAAACCCACATCTAGGAACACACTCCTGCATTTCAATAGCTTCCACCCGAGATGCCAAAAGGATGGAATCCCATTTAGTCAATTCCTACGTCTCCGTAGAAATTGTACCACCATCAAGAACTATCTGAATCATGCGGAGACCCTCAAGGCAAAACTAATAGCGAGGGGGTACCCCCACAAACTCGTCAAAGATGCCCTCAAGAGGGCGAGGTACTATGACCGTCACACCATGTTTCAGCCCAAACAGAAAGATCAGACTGACCAACTGGTGTGCATCACTAAACACTCCATGTTCGACAACAAAGTGCGTCAAATCATCAATTCCCAGTGGCACCTTCTGAATTTGGACCATCCCTCACCACAGTTAGCTAAACCCCTCTTTGCCTTTAAGAGGAATAAAAACTTGAGAAACATGTTGGTGAGGGCCAAAAGACCTGAGAAGATGATTTCTACTCAAAGATCCATCACCGGGGGACAGCCCGTTAAAGGAAATCATAAATGCGGTTCATGTCAGGCTTGTGCCAATGTGATAGTCAGTGACCAAATCCGCATCAACGAACGCACGGTATTTTTAAACGAAATGACCAACTGTCGCTCGTTCAACATCGTGTATGTCATTTTATGCCCATGCGATCTGGCATATGTGGGAGAAACAGCAAGAGAATGCAGAACCCGCATTGGCGAGCACAAATCGAACATCAGGCTGCTTAAACATACTGCCCCCCTAGTTAATCACTGGGCAGCGGCAGGACACTCTGAAGGAGACTTACGTTGGTCCATATTGGAAAAAGTTCGCCCTATTCCAGGCATGGATACCACCGCGATACGCAGAAAACGCGAAGTTTTCTGGATGTTTTCCCTCAACACTAAAGACAAGGGATTAAATGAGAGCCTCCAATGGGAAAATGCCATTCTGTGATCCTTTCCTCGCTACCCTTCTAATCAGTACTCTTTTTGAACTCTCACCTCCAGTTACCTTTTCTCCATCTACATTAGGTACACCACCTTTCTGACCCTGAGTTTGCATTTTTGTCTATTTTTTCTTTGTTGTTTTTCACATTATGCATTTACATTGCCATAATTCGATGGTTCCATCTTGCTTTGCTTCTTAAATTCCTGCTGTGTCACGACTGGTGCTATTTATATTTATCAGAGACATAAATCCCGTTTCTCCGTTTTGTCTCTCTTGACATTCCGATCCCCATTTCTCGTGGGTCTTATCTTCCCACCATTTCTTCTCTCACCTGTTCGTCGGGAGGAGTCTCATTTTTAGCTCCGACCCTATCTGACTATTACATCACCTGACTACTTTTTTGAGTCAGATATTATCTGAACGCGCCGGCGATTGGCGGAAGCGGCCGGCCCCACGGATTTAAATCTGCTGATTTCCTGTTACTCCCTTTGCGTGTGGAGCTTTCACATCGGTTCGGCCATCATGACGCTCTCCTGAGACGATATCCGACTACCCGGTAAGTTTAATGGCATTTTACAGCGCATCTTCACCTGCCGCGACCTATCATATTCACCCGATGGTGAACTTTCCCTTCTGTTTATTTATTTTTTTCGCCGCAGATTACGGAGCTGGCTATACGCTTTCCAGTTCCTATCGCAGCATTACCGACGGGGCGGGCTGCCGCTTGCCTAGATTGAATATCCTGGAATCCCTTCTCGGATTGAGGTAGGATGCTGCCACTTGGCTTTGTGAGCACCATCGGTTTATGTTATTTTATCCATTCTGCCCCTAGGGACCTTGTCGATTACCTCATCAGGGACCCTTCCATTTGAGAGATCGACTTTAACCTGTGATTCGGCGATCCCCTTCCCCTACCTACTGCTTGTGACTATACCTTTACGGTTGCAGTCCCTGCCGCCCAGCTACGCTTCCACTCTTTTACTTTGGTGCCTATTGCGGACCTGATACCAGAAGTATCCATCTTAACGACCGCATCTGGCAAACGGTGAGCTAATTTACCTGTTGCCCACCCTGCCCTCCATATCCTCTTATCCATTACTGATTACCCTCTCTGGTCGTCTTTTGCTTTAATTGGTGTATGTTCTCTTTCTTTTTGGCACCTTTACAGGCCCAGCGTTTGTTCATCTTGACCAGCATTTCTTTTCTACGTATGTAGCGTTCATCTGCTGTCAAGGTAAACAGTTAGGGCGAGATGATCCAATACTTACTATCTCCTACGATGGTTTTTTGCCTCATTTGGTGTATGTTTTCCTTATTTCTCGCACCTTTACAGGTCTAGCATTTATACACTTCGACCAGTATTCCGTTTCTACTCACCTAGCGCTTGTTCTTTCGCTAAGGTAACTAGTGAGGGCATAGCAATGGCCTTCTTGCTGCATTCCGTATTGTCATTTTTCATTTTCATTTTCCCTTTCCTCATTTTCGTGTAGTCTGTCTGATTTTATCACTCATAACCATTTATAGCTGGGGTCTGTCCTTTCTCTGACATCTTTCTTCTTGTGTTACTTTTCGTTCCCATCGTGGGATCACCACTTCAGTATATTCCTGGAGATGTCTGTTCACTTGTTGTGGTTTCTTGTCTGTGCATAAGTTCTCCCTATTATTAACTTTATCCTACTGTTTTACCCAGTGCCCTGTGAACCACTTCTGTCTGCTTGATTTTTATTCTCCAACGAACCTATTGAACATGTGCCTTTGGATTCATGAATGTATAGTAATATTAACTTTTGTTCTAGGCACATCCCACTGCTTTTGTTTGTTGATTCCTTCGCCCTGAGGAAGGTGATGCCCACATTGGGGTGCTACACCGAAACGCGCGTCGGCGCAGGGTTCCACTTGTTGGAATATTTTGTGACAGAAAAAATCCCCCCATTTGCTCATTAAGAATGTTTAACAATTTATGAAAATTTGTTGATATCTATCACTTTATTGTGTTATTGATTTGTCTATTTTGACTTGTTTATTTCTTTTTGAGGCATGTCTGTATTCCTTTGTTAGGCCTCATGTGCAACCTTGGACTCCTATGGGGGTCTTTATCTATGTATATATTGATTGTATTTGAGTGAATGTTTGATATGGTTAGGCTTGTGAGAATGTGAATATATGGGAAGGTATGTTTGAGGTCTGAGTGAATGTGCTGTGGGATGTGTTCTGATATTTATATCTACACTGAAACAATGTTGATGTATTATAATATTCTAAATAAAAGCCTTTTTTTTATAATTTTCTTCCTCCCGTTGTGGTTTCACTACTAATCCTATTCTTGCACTGGTTATGTTTTATAATTTGTGACTTTTTGCACCTATAGAGTTAAACAGGTAGAGAACCTTCTCTTTTGAGTAAATTGTGTACCTCCCTTGTCGGTCTCTACCTTTATTGAAACCAGGGGCCCCCTTCTTTGGAGCGGTTGATGAGGGCTGAAAGCCCGAAACCGGTCCTAGGATGCTTGTTTCCAGTCCAGGGAGGACCTGGCCTGGCAGTTCGGGCTGGACTGTTCCCATTGGGCGCAGGGTCAAGACTGATTTGCATATGGCTGGGTTTAAACTGGAATGGCATGGAGAGCAAAAAAACGATGGATTTAGGCTCAGATCTTTGTACTGGGGTGAATGTATGACATTGTTCTGCATTCTGTCCTTCAATTGTTTTTGCATTTGTCACCCCAAGTGGGACGGGTATGGCCAGATGTGGGTCCCGTGCCCTCCATGCTACTGGAGTCAAGCTCTCCTGGCTGATGAGGGCTGAAAGCCCGAAACCGGTCCTAGGATGCTTGTTGCCAGTCCAGGGAGGACCTGGCCTGGCAGTTCGGGCTGGACTGTTCCCATTGGGTGCAGGGTCAAGACTGATTTGCATATGGCTGGATTCAAACTGGAATGGCATGGTGAGCAAAAAAACGATGGATTTAGGCCCAGATCTTTGTACTGGGGTGAATTTATAACATTGTTCTGCATTCTGTCCATCAATTGTTGTTTTTGCATTTGTCATCCCGAGTGGGACGGGTATGCCCAGACGTGGGTCCCGTGCTCTCCATGCCACTGGAGTCAAGCTATCCTGGCTGATGAGGGCTGAAAGTCCGAAACCGGTCCTAGGATGCTTGTTTCCAGTCCAGGGAGGACCTGGCCTGGCAGTTCGGGCTGGACTGTTCCCATTGGGCGCAGGGTCAAGACTGATTTGCATATGGCTGGGTCCAAACTGGAATGGCATGGTGAGCAAAAAATGATGGATTTAGTCCCAGATCTTTGTACTGCGGTGAATGTATGACATTGTTCTGCATTCTGTCCATCAATTGTTGTTTTTGCCAGTGCCTCATGGGAACAGTCCAGCCCAAACTGCCAAGCCATGTCTTCCCTGGACCGGAAACAAGCATCTGGGGACCGGTTTTGGGCTCACAGCCCTCATAAGTCAGGCTAGCTTGAATCCAGTGGCAAAGTGAGCAAGGGTCCCACGTCTGGGCATACCCTGCCAACTTTCGGCAAACACAACAAACACAAGGAGATGATGGACGGAGCGCTAAACGTTTCAGACACTCACCCCCAGTCACAGATCTGGGTTGAATCCATCATCGTTCTTTAGCTTACTTCGCCACCCCAGTTCAGACACAGCTATATGCAAATCAGTCTTGACCCTGTGCCTCATGGGAACAGTCCAGCCTGAACTGCCAAGCCATTTCTTCCATGGGATGGAAACAAGCATCTGGGACTGGTTTGGGGCTAACAGCCCTCATCAGCCAGGCTAGCTTGAATCCAGTGGCAAAGTGAGCAAGGGACCCACGTCTGGGCATACCCTGCCAACTTAGGGCTAGCACAACAAACACAAGGAGATGATGGACTGAGCGCTAGAACTTTTCAGACACTCACCCCCCAGTCACAGATCTGGGTTGAATCCATCATCGTTCTTTAGCTCACTTCTCCACCCCAGTTCAGACACAGCTATATGCCTGAGCCTCAGCGTTTTTCTGGATATGATATTCTGATGTACACCATTTATATTCTAGCCTCAACCTAAAACATATGTGGGTTTTCCGCACAGCAGGCACTAGGGCCTGCTGAAAAGATGAGGGAAGCTGAACATGCTTTTATCCCAGTGCGCAATTTGTAAACAAATAAGCGTCAGGAGGCCACGTCCACTTGCACCGCCCATTGCCGCTCTCTGTTCTGCCAATTACCGTAGCAACCAACTACTAACTGTCACACTCGTACAAGTCTGACAATTCTGACTATTGCAGGCCCCCAAACCTATAAGAATGGCTTTGGCAGCAGGTATTAGTCATTTTTAATGTACATTGAATTAATAAACAACTGTTGTGGTCTCCAAATTAGACAACAGCGCCACAATGTGGCAGGCTGTCATAAGTGCCGGTTGGCATTCAAGTGCCGGTGCCTAGCACCGTAAACCACCGGCTCAAATTAAGCACAGTTTTATCCTCATTCATGTAGCGTCCATTTCATACTAAAATCAATGTTTCTCTAGTGAGAGCATCATCTAAGCAGCATTAAAGACCCATACATACTCATACTACATGCAAGATACACACAAATTACACAATTAGGTCAAGTATAGAACTCCAGTCAAGGGATTGTTTAGATTTGATTAAGAGGACCAGTGGACACCTTTCCCTTTCCCCGGCTCTGGGACCTTTGCTTCTGCCATAAAAGGACACTCCCAATGATCCTCCGTCTCATGATACTAAAGTGAGAGAAGTACTAATCGCCTCCCACAATGGGTAGTATACAATTTAGGTGTATCCCCCTAATCCAGCAAAGTCTAGGATTGGGCGGGCGATAAAAGATTGTGAAACACCTCCAGTGGCCTTGAGCATGTTGATGCTTTTGGGGAAAAACAAGAGGTTTCAAAATTCGAAAAAGGGCAGGACGTCACAGATGTCAAGATACCACAGAGACTGCCACCCTTACACACTTGTGATCTAAGATTGGAATGTGCCCATGTGCGGTGTTGTCTGACAGGAATGTCCTGTTCCTTGTATCTACGAACAAAGCTCGTGACAGGGGATACACAATATATCTATTTGGCTCTAAAGGGAAAGCAAATAATAAAGAGGATTTAAGAGTCTGCTAATTTTTCCAAACCATCCTTTCTACACAAAAGCTTCCAGAAGTATTAAAATAATATCTCATGGACTACTGCAAACTCTGGGAACTAATTGAAATAGTTCTCATCCTTGAATTCAAAATGAATGTTGTGTAAATGACTACTACAATTCAACAGGCACAATCTCCTAAAATGGCTGATGACATTATGGAAAGGAAAGAGTTCAATGTAATTATGAGGATAGAGTACCTCATTTAGGGGCCGATTACGATGGCGGTCGGTGTCAGTACCGCGGTGCCGACGGTGCGGAAAAATGCCTTTTACCGCCCACCAGCAGCGGTCCTCACGGCCGCCATATTATGAAGGGCAAATATGCCCCATTTCCCGACCTCCGCAGTGCAACGCCGACCGCCATGAAGTTGCGCCCGCCACCGCGCCGGTGGGAGCCAATGGAGACTCACCGCCGTGCGGAATGACGTCCCGTCCGCTCAACAAATTAGGATGCGCCAAACAACCCGTCGAACCGCAGGGGAGAAACCGCCCTTCCAGACACGGCGGAATCTCGACAGCGGAGCGTGAAGCGAGACTTCCGGAGCCCTCCACCCGGAGCCGAACACCATGGATCCAGCACTACACGTCCTCCTGGTGCTGTACGTGATACATCACCAGGCCAACATCGCCCGCCGCGGACGCCGCCGCAGGTACGTAAACAAAACACAATACAACACAAAACAGAACACAAATTCCACGGGCTGAAACAGGGCACCTGGCCACACCAGACACACTGGTGTGGACAGGAACACATCCATCAGTGTACCCACACATGTCTCAGCTGGCACCAATTCACACCCTGCATCAAGCCCACCAAAGTACCGCGAACATAATGTAATGTGTTGCTGACGACACCGCAGCGGTGAGCATGCGGGAAATCCATCGCACAAAGCAGAATGCATGTACAGCAACGGACAGGCCAGAAAGACCACAGGCCACCACCACCACCCACCACCCACAACTCCGCCGCACACAGCAAGAAACATGCCAATCCCCCCCCCCCTGTGCACCCCCATGTCCAACAACAAGCGAGCTAAATCCACACCCAGCAGCACACAACTAACACCTAGGGAGACAGACACAGCAGCATTTGGTGTAGATCAACACACAGCACAGAGGCACAGGCCCAGGGCAACACACACACACACCACAACACCACATACATGGCAAGAAAGCAGAATACAAGCACAAAATGAACATACACACAAGGAACATACAGACTACTGGACACACACCCTGCCAACTCACACAGACATACCCCACACCGACACACAGCCACATACACAGACTACATGCCACCAGCAATGGAGCACAACATAGAGGAAAGCAAAAATGATGTGCACACAAATGGGAGGGCAAGGAGACAACCAACAACCAGGTGAACAGACACATGCAGGACAAGGAACGCAGAACAACATCCACACCCCATCCAAGCACATGGCTGGCACAGTGAGTGAAGTCAAACAACAGTCACCTCAGTGCAACAACTCAGGGAGACAGCAAGGTAACCCATGTATAGGGACAGGGATGAAAGGAAGGACCTCAAGTCAAACAGTGAACAGCAAGTACACATGAGTATCACACAGGGCACATTGGCACACTCAATGACTGCCAAACACAAGTAGGAGTCCCCAAACATACCCCCTCATATCTGCAGCACACAATCCCAATGCCAGACACACAGAAGGGCCTACATAATGTCCAGACAAGATACAGACAAACAATCAAACCCCCTGGGGGCATCCACAAACATCACACACACACAGGGATTTCAGTACCAACGTCTGCACCAAAACAAAAATGGCAAACACAATTCAAAACAGAAACACATACAGAACCACAAAAATAACACACAGCACCTGTGCAGCCAAACTAGGGGAAGGCAATGGGAGCACACACACAACAGGAGTGCACCACCTCATCAGTCAGGAAAAATGCATGGGCTACATACCACAACACAGACAAGAAGTGCACCATCACAGAACAACACAGACACATCAAACACACAACAGATGCACAACACCACAAAACACATTGCAAACACAGCAGTACATCAGGGGATGTACACTAGGACAGCACAAGGCAACATACACCCACAGCACTGAATGCACAACAAGCAGTGTGTGCACACAAACACACAACAGTCCCACACAGCCATGAGTCACACGCCAGTAACACACACATCAACACACACGACAAAGCCACAACCAACACACCGTACAACCCTTGACCACCCAAATGCACACCATGTAAGTAACCGTTGTGACTAGGATGACTGCCCATCACAACATGACTACACATCTACACTGCTAGGCATACATGAAAGCAAGAACGCACATACATGTTGAGCCTGGTCAGCCTGCCTGCAATCCCGTGTATATGACCCCTCTATGTGTTTGCAGTGCCCACATACCAGGATGCAGTAAAACATAGCCAACAGCAACAAGGAAGGAACATGAGTCTGGTATGTCACCGAAAACAACATCAATGACCCCACAAGTATCCGAGTCATGAAGAACTGAAGTCCCCGTCACCCCTGTAAAATAAATGATAAGTCAAACAAGCCAGTGGCACAGTTGAAGTGGCACACAGAGCATGTGGCACAGTAAATGTGAGACATACAGGAAAAGCCTTATTCAGTAAGGACAATGACACAACTGACAACATGAGCAACTGTTTTTATTCACAAATAGCACTGATAGGCAACAATATCAGACAGGACCAAGGCACAAGATGCAGAGCCTGAACATGAGAAGCTGCACAAGGCAGGGGCAAACTGCAAGGCCAGTGGCCAGTCCAAGGTGCAGACAGAGACAATGAGAAGCTGCACAGGCAGGGGGCAAACTGCAAGGCCAGTGGCCAGTCCAAGGTGCTGACAGAGACAATGAGAAGCTGCACAGGCAGGGGGCAAACTGCAAGGCCAGTGGCCAGTCCAAGGTGCTGACAGAGTCAATGAGAAGCTGCACAGGCAGGGGCAAACTGCAAGGCCCGTGGCCAGTCCAAGGTGCTGACAGAGACAATGAGAAGCTGCACAGGCAGGGGGCAAACTGCAAGGCCAGTGGCCAGTCCAAGGTGCTGACAGAGACAATGAGAAGCTGCACAGGCAGGGGGCAAACTGCAAGGCCAGTGGCCAGTCCAAGGTGCTGACAGAGTCAATGAGAAGCTGCACAGGGAATGTGTGTCACCAAACTCCGGCATGGTCAGCAACACAGTCTGGTGTGACACGATGGGCAGCACAGGTACCGGTGTGGGAGAGACAGGTCTGTGACATTGATCAACATTCAGACCTGGCTGTCAGTCTGACTGGGAGCTGACTGTGTGTCGGGCACAGTTGGACCACTTGACTGGGGAGTGAGACGCCCAGCTGAGGAAGAGCTATCAGTGGCCTTGGACGCTGGAGGGCTGCTTGGACCAGGTGGTGTAGTGGCACGTGGAGGTGGACTCAGGCCGACGTGGGACACAGTGTGGGAGGGAGACAGTGGAGGGGTGCCTTTCCACTTCTTGGGGATTCTAAATGGCTTGCCTGTCTTCGTATCAATGGGAAGTGGTGTGGACACAAACGGCACACTCAGCACCAAGGCTGCCGCAGGTGCACACGCTGGACCTCCCTTTGGGGATGTGCTGGATCCAGAAGGACGCTTAGCCTGGCATTGCCTCTGCCCCTCCATCCCCTCTTTACCCTGTGTGCCCCCTACAGTGCCCTCCTGTCCCTGCTTCACTGGACTTGGAATGGGAGTAGAGGTAGTTGGTGAAACAGCCTTGGATACCTTACTATGTGTAGGCTTGCCAGGCCCCACCTTCACAGTGGGCATGGAGAGTGTCTGCATGCCTTTGCAAGACATTTTTGGGACCACAGAGTCTGTGGCCGGGGATTGCTCTGAGGCTTGTGACCCTGAGTACTTCCTCCTTGAATCATGTGCCTTTGCAACGCCTGACGGGCTCTTCCCTTTGCGCTCTGGGGTTGTTTTTCTCTTTGTAGGGGAAGGTGTCTGTGACCTTGACCGCTTGGGCTGCTGCTGCTGTGTGCTACGTGTGCAGTATCGTGACGTTGAGGTGTGTGAAGCGTGGTCACCGTCGTCAGACGTCGCCACTGGCATGGGGGTGGACAAAGGGACTGGAATTGGACTACGAGATTGAGCCAGTTGAAGTGCAGCCGCCATTGTGGAGGACATTGTCTGGACAGTGCGGTGCAGCCCACCCACGTCTGAATGGATGCCCTCCATGAAAGCTAACACCTGTGCCAATTTGCGGTCATGGTCTGACAATGCATTGAGGAGCCCTGTCTGCCCCACACACAGCTGGCGCATAAGGTCCACACACTCTGCACTGATGGCAGCAGGGGGCACAGGGGCAGGGGCAGCGGTGCCTGGAATGAAGGACACTCTTCCCCTCTTTGTGGTGCGAACACGGGCAGCAACAGAGGAAGTGGCTGGGAGGGTGGGCACTGCACGCTGTGTGCTGGAAGATGTAGCAGACTCTCCGTTCCCTGTGTCCTCCAAGATGTCTGCACCACCGCCGTCATCAGATGATGTTGAACTTTGCGTCTCGGGCTGTGATTCCTCCAGCATACTCCTATCCCCCTCCGAGGCGCTGGTCACATCTGTGTCTCTGGGATCCTGTGCAGCTGTTGTGCTTGTTTCACCACCACTGGTGTCCGTCCCCTGTCCCTCCGTGCCCACGGGAGATGCTGCATAACAGAGAGACATGTAGGGTCAGCAAAGTGACAGCAACAGGACAAACATATTCAAGCAAAGCAACACTGAGGATGACAAAGTCTACATGTTGCAGGCCACCCCGTGCAATCTCACCATGCAGACACACATCACTACCTCAAACAGTGTGTACAAACATCTAAACACGGCACAGCTGAGCCATGTGATGGGCAGACAGCACAACATCATGCATGTTGGGGCGTACAAACACTAACACCAATGGACCAGGCCTGCAGCACACCACCCACAATGCCATTGAAATTCCCAGGATTGGAAAAACATCAGTAAGTGCATGTATGTAATATCCGTGACTGCCACACCCAGCACAGGGGCCACTTACAACCCACTGCATCACAGTAACCACATCACGTACACCAGCGCAGGTACAGGCATGGTACACATGCAGCCACTCACAGACAAAATCAACCTTCACAGAATACTCACCCCTAGCTTGCTGTTGATGCTCCTTCAAACGTGTGTCCAGCTCAGGCTGTGTCACAGCCAAGATGCGGCACATCAGTGGTGTCAAGCTGCGTCGTGACAACCTGCCACTGCGAGGGAGTATCCCCAGTGTCATCTCGGCAACGTTCTTTGCCAGTCGTGATATGTCGTCCCACCTCTTGTGGCAGTGGGTGCGCCGGCGGTTCGACACTCCCAGAGCCCGCACCTTGGTTGCAATGGACCTCCACACGGCCTTACGCTGGTGTACCTTGAGCTGCAGGTGTGGGAGACAAGAGGGGGAAAACATCAGTGACACACTCTCATGGTAAAACCTCTCTCTCTGAACAGTGGCATGACACAGACTCATCTCCACATGGCAGATATGGGTCATTGATGTACACTCATGCGAACCACACACGTATCACACTCTGTACAGTCAGTGATGTGTCCTTGTCACATTGGGCGTGGACAGTCCATGCCAGGTAGAATCACACAGAGATGGACAACGAGGACCCACACAAACAGTCACATGAACAATAACTGTCCAGAAACATGCATCACCAGATAGCTGTCACACCATATGGATGTGTACACAACACATGTCCATCCACCCTTCATGTCCATGCATTTAATGTGTGGGTTGCATACACCCCCTTAACAACTAGGAAACAGCATGTCAGCCAGTGCATTACACAACCCCACACTCTCAGGCACATACACCATCTGATCGACTACATGTGTGCCCCCTTGCACTCACACCCCCACTGTTGGAGACTTACCACAACATTTGGGCCACCATATAGCCGTGGGTACTGTGTCAGCACCTCGTCCACCAGGACATCCAGCTCCTCGCTTGTAAATGGACTGGCACGGATCTTCTCCGTCCTAGCCATCACTGTGGACATGAGACGTCAGCGGCGGCAGTGGGCGGTGAGGGGCCCCAGGCAGCAGTCCCTGGAGGCAGCAGCAGGTGAGGGGTCTCAGGCAGCAGTCCCTGGAGGCAGCAGCAGGTGAGGGGTCTCAGGCAGCAGTCCCTGGAGGCAGCAGCAGGTGAGGGGTCCCAGGCAGCAGTCCCTGGAGGCAGCAGCAGGTGAGGGGTCTCAGGCAGCAGTCCCTGGAGGCAGCAGCAGGTGAGGGGTCCCAGGCAGCAGGCTCTGTGAGCAGTGGAAATGTGGTGCTCCCTTCCACACATATATAGGGCCCTGGACTCGTTTCAGTGGTCATAGTCTTCTGCCATTGGTGTTCCAGGTCAGCCTTCTTCAAAAGCATCCAATGACCGCCTCCGCGGGGGCGGAGCACGCCTACCGCAATTTTTGAATCTGCATCATGCCACCGCGATAGCGGTCCCCATTGGCTGCAAGGGCATGGTTCATGGCGGTGACACACCGCGGGGTCCTGGCCGGCGCTACCGCGGTGTTGCATCTTACAAATGCATCCTATCTCCGCATCCGCTGGGGGCGGAGCACGCCTACTGCGATTTTTGAATCTGCATCATGCCACCGCGATAGCGGTCCCCATTGGCTGCAAGGGCATGGTTCATGGCGGTGACACACCGTGGGGTCCTGGCCGGCGCTACCGCGGTGGTGCATCTTACAAATGCATCCTATCTCCGCATCCGCTGGGGGCGGAGCACGCCTACCGCGATTTTTGAATCTGCATCATGCCACCGCGATAGCGGTCCCCATTGGCTGCAAGGGCATGGTTCATGGCGGTGACACACCGCGGGGTCCTGGCCGGCGCTACCGCGGTGGTGCATCTTACAAATGCATCCTATCTCCGCATCCGCTGGGGGCGGAGCACGCCTACCGTGATTTTTGAATCTGCATCATGCCACCGCGATAGCGGTCCCCATTGGCTGCAAGGGCATGGTTCATGGCGGTGACACACCGTGGGGTCCTGGCCGGCGCTACCGCTGTTTGATTGCCATAGAGTGACATGGGTGACTGGGATGTGGCTGGTGGAGCATGACAAGCGCCATCTGCAGCTATGTGGAGGGCCATCACTAACACCAATGTGTCATGTGCAGCACATGACACACTTGCGTCAGTGGTGGGCATCGACACAGGTACAAATGGTGGTTGGCATGCTCCGCCACCCAATTCACGGACAGTATGTGCGTCCGCTATGGGGAATATGCAGCACCACATCGTACACTCTGTGTGTCATTGTGTTTATGGGGCACGTTTACGGCACCTACGGACAGTTCTTGTTGTGTGTGGATCAATGGTCATTACTGTGCTACACACAGTGGATACGTACAGTGGCACATGGCACTGGATAACATTGATATGGTCTCCTGTCACAAATGTCAGCCACTGTGTAACGTCTCACACCAAATGGAACACTGTACTCCATTATGTTGATCAATATTTACACACAATGTCGTATCTGCCATCCATGCTGACCACTATCTCACACCTGAGCCCATGTGTTACACTGAAAACCCAGATGAACTCATTCATTCAGCATGACTGTCATCATTGGAAACAGATGTCACCCTGTTGTGTTATTGCTAAGACCAATTACATGCAGCATGTTATGTCTTTGTACACACTGGCAACTCCTGCAGTGTATGTCCACATGTACAGGGGGGGGCTCGACCTGCTAAAGGATGACGAGTACTTCAGCACCACACCTGGCATCCGTTGCATTATTATTGTTTTGTCACTTGGGTAGACGGCCAGAGCAGATGTCTTTGCTACATGTCTTCCACCTGTAACCACAGGGACCTATGTGGTAGTGTCAGGTCTGTGCTCATGTTGTTTGGACTGTTGTATGTGAATCAGTGACATGTACATTTCAACAATGGTGCTTAGCTACACTATGTTTTTGAGTGTTGTGCTGTGTTCCGGTGCTACTCACCTGCCACCAGTGCATGTCCATTGTTCACATCAGGAATGTTGCGTTGGCAGATGGACTGCATGCACGGTTGTGGATTGTGCTAACTGTATGGAATATAGTATGCGACATTTGTCCACAGGCTATGGGTGTCCAGTTTTGCCCGTGCAATGTGTGTGCACTGATTAGCGGGAATTGTCTGCAATGTTGGATGGTCAGCACAAGTGGCACACATGTGCAGTGTGTTGCCACCAACACTAGTGTATGTGCATGCTATGGGGTGCTAGCCATCCTTGCTCACCATCTATTCCAGCACTGTGTGGGTGGATCACATCTGCTGGTGTATCAGGATGGTGTGGGCACCCAAGACAGGTGAGATGTACCTTGACTGTTGTGCCTGTGACACTCATCCAACTCCGACATTTGGTCAATGTGAGGTACCAGTGTCCCACAACTCATGCACAGCCAGCATGTTTGTTAGATGTGGGATGTTGATTGTATGCTGTGTTGGGCCTGACAGCCTGTGTGGAATGAGGGTCAGGATGCATGTCCTTTGGGACATGTGGTGTAAAATTACATCTACTGGTGTCAGGTGTCTGAGCCAGTAGTCCATATGTCATGCATACAGTATGTTCATGCGTGGACTTGTTGGCATACTGGCTTGGCATTGTCCATGTAGTGTTGTATGTTTGTGTTGTGGCACTGTTGTGTCTTGAAACAGCTGGATGTGTATCACCATGGTATGTGTTGTGGTGCACATGTGTCCTTGGGCAGTCCCTCCTTGATGCTGCATGTAAATGTCCAAAATGGGGGAAGATTAAGGGTGCATACAGGCCCTGCTGATCACGTCCCTCATCTATTGTTAATGTGTGCCACATTGGCTATCTGTGTGCTTGTAGAGAGTATTGGGCAGTGGGGTAATGTTGGCCTGTTACAGTGGTACACATACTCTGCACAGGCGTGACATCATCTGTCACTGTCCGACTTTGTATTCAAGTCAGCAGCAGATATGGCCTGTGTACTGATGACATTGGCACATGTATGGGTTTGGGATGTGAATGTTATTGAATTTGAGTGTGTTCGAAGTGGCACTGAGTACAAAGACAATCCCAATGATCTATCCACATTGTGTTGTTGATGTGTCCCCTGCAATTATTGGCCAAGGAGGTGTGGCAGGTACAGCAGCAACGTGGAAGCCAGCAGTGTCTCTGCTTCACACATGTCCTGTGTCATGTACACCCAAGGCTGAGTCCACCTCAGCTCGATATGTGACTCTTGGCATTCACATAGACAGTGTTCGTATTGTGTCTACTGACTGTGCACATCCATGACAGTTGTACAATTAATCTGTCTCATGTTGGGACAACACTGAATTGCACTGTGTGCTTTCAGGGAAGACAGTCAACGTTAGCGCCGTGACAGGACAGACTTTATGAATTTGTGCACATCCTAATTTATGTTGCTATGACGTGTCCCCTTTCATCTCACCTAGGAGGCGACCTAATGTGTTTCGTACCTTCACCCTGCTGGCTAACATGGAGGATACCGACATCATAAGGCGATTCCGTCTGGATCGGACAAACCTCCTGGAACTTTGTGCACTATTGGAGCCACACCTGCTTCCACGCAGGACATACCCAACAGCACTCACGCCAACGGCAAAGGTGATGGCATTCCTACATTTCGTGGCTACAGGATCCTTCCAGCAAACTGTGGGCATTGCAGGGGGGGTGTCCCAACCAACATTCAGCATGGTGCTACGTGATGTCCTGTTGGCTATGATGCAACACAGGGACCAATTCATACATTTCCCCAGGCGGCATGAGTTGGCAGATGTGAAGGGCGAATTTTATGCACTTGGACACGTTCCTAATGTAGTTGGTGCAATAGATGGCACACATGTTTCCCTGATTCCACCCCAAGCACGGGAGCATATTTACTGAAATAGGAAACATTATCATTCCATCAATGTGCAGGTGGTGTGCCAGGCAGATATGGTCATCTCACACGTCTGTGCAAAGTTTCCAGGATCACCCCACGATTCACACATAATGCGCAACAGCATTTTACCACAGCTGATGGCCAATCTGGCGCCGGAGCGGGCATGGATTGTGGGTGAGTACAAAGGGTTGAGTCGTGTGCTGTTTGTGTGCCATGCTGTCCTCAGACACATGTCAGACACTCAATCTGTATGTGTCTTTCACACTTAGGTGACTCTGCATATCCCAATGGACCTTGGTTGCTGAGTCCACTTCGCAATCCCAGGACACCAGCTGAAGTGCGCTACAACAATGCCCATGGGAGGACACGTCGGGTCATTGAGCGAACATTTGGACTCCTGAAATCGCGTTTTCGATGCCTCGACAAGACCGGAGGGGCTCTGCAGTACTCACCGGTCAAGGTGTGTCAGATAGTGGTAGCATGCTGCATGCTACACAACCTGGCCGTGCGGAAGGGGATCCCCTTAATCCAGGATGATGATGACCAGCCACAGCCCCCACCTGCAAACACCCAAACGTCAAGTGACGAGGATAGTGGAGAGGAGGAAGGTGTTGGACAGCGTCAGCAGCTCATCAACAACTACTTCACTTGATGGTCAGTGGCAATGTCAATACTGGCTGTTGTCTGATGATGTTGTGCTTGGTGAATATGTGTATGTGAGTTTTGTGACTACAGCATGTTGCAGAGTCAGTGCTGGCTGCAGGTGTGTATGGCAAGGGATATTTTGACACAGCTACTTGATGTCTATGTTGGTACAGTTGCTCCTTGTGACATGTACAGATTGTCGTACCTTGATGTGCTGTGTTGTGTGATGGTTGTTAGTCCACCACCTGAGTAGCAACTGATGTTCTGTTGTGTTTTCCTAGGTCCCTTCAGCCTCTACTTGCCTGCGGAGTATCCCTGCTCCTGTGACATTGTAATCATGGGTGTGAGTTAACATACTGTGATGAACATGGAACAGTGACAACTACATTGGTGCGTTATTAGTGTTTATTTACAGTGGATACATGTGATGTAGATGTGGATATTGACAGATTTGTGAATGGTGAATAACAGATTTGTCAGTGATGGTAGATGAGACAATAGAGTATACACTAGATCAGTATGGCAACACAGTCCAACAGTCATTTGCCATTCCCACGCCATTGTGTGTGGGGACAGTCTGCAGGGTACACAGCAGGGTGAAGAGGGGTGCCATCATGGCTGGCTACTTGACTGGCTTTTGCCAGGTGCTTTGCCACGGGATGCTCCCAATGATTTTCTCGGGCGGCCCCTTGCTCTTTTGGCAGGGGGGACACAGGTGCATGGCCAGTGGTGTCTGATGAGTCCCCATGCTCGCTGGACGCAGGGGAGGGTGGGGGTCTGTCATCCTGCGGCACAACGGAGGGAGCTGTAGGTGTTGGCGGTGCCACATGCCTGTCCCTGAGGACCCCTACTAGCTGGCCCAGGAGGTCCCTGATTTGGCCCATGCAGGCCACGAGTTGGCACATGCGGTTGTCAATTGAGCGCAGCATCTGTTGTTGCTCACGGGCATCCTGCTGAGCCTGCCTCAACTGTCCCTGGGCGTGTTCATAGGCCCCCACAACTCTGTGAATGTGTGCCAGTGATTCAGTGGCAGGGTCTTCTTCCCTTTGGGTCAGCCTTGTCCTCACACCTGGCCTGCTGTCACGGCCCTGTTGCCTCCCTCCTGTGGGCACCGGCCTACTCTCCCGTACCTCCGCAGTTGTTGTGGTCTGGTTGGCCTGTGGAGCAGGGCGAGTGTTGCAGGCAGCAGTGGTAGTGGTAGTGGTGGTGGAGGTGGTGGTGGTGGTGGTGGTGGTGGTGGTGGTGGCACAGGTCGTTGCAGCAGGGCTCTGCGTTGATGTTGTTGCTGAGGGTGGTGGGGCTGTGGGGTCCTGGGACACATTACGCCCTGCCACACCAGATGGTCCGGGTTGGTCCTCCTCCTCATTATTATCCAGGGAGTCTGCATCCTAGGGGAGATGTTCGGGAGCTGGTGACTGGCTGTGCTGGTTGAGGTTGTCGTCCTCTGCAGTCAGTTGTTGGTCACCTGTGGGACAGGAAGTAGATGGTAATTGCCTTACACACCTCAGGGTTGCTGTGTTTGATGTCTCTTATTTACATGTTATGCTACACACAGTTGCCTTTTTCACACATTGTATGTCTGCACAGTGATGTGCCTCATGCTATGAAGTGGAGTTACATTCATCATTTCACAATGGTGTGACCTGTGATTGGTTAGCATGCCACACGTCTAGTATTGGTGATTTCAATGTGAGGTTGTCATCTGACAACTGGCATGACTACAAGTTGATGTTCAGCATCTTTGCTGATCACTCTGCCTGGCAGACATTACCTGTGTGCATGGACTAGCCATTGTCATCACATGCATACCGTTGACATGTCCTGTGCTTGTATTTCTTTATACAGCAGACCATGCTAGTTTGGTTTTCCCATGGTCCTTCATGATCAGCACCCATGTACGCTACAGAGGGAAGTCTGGGTGATGCATGTCAGAGGCCCGTTTTCTTGGACATATTTGTTGAGAGTCACAGTTCTGTTTCTGTCACAGTTACGTACGCTGAGCTGTCTGCATCCTGTCAATGGCTGTGCTTTACTTTTCTATTTTTGGGTGAAGTAGAGCCTCATGTTGTCATGTCTCCCAATGCTTTTGTTGAGTGATGGTGGTGTGCATGCACTGTCTGATTACCTGTGCAGTGTCACTTTGGTTTTTACTTACAGACACATGCTTCTGGGTGGGGTGCCCCAACCTGCTGAGGGGTGGGAGAGGGGGCGTGTTGGGAGTTGTAGTGCTGCCTCCAGATACACATTCCCCATCCCTGTGAAGATGGCTACCTACCTGTTAGGTGGTGGGGGAGCGTTCAATGGCTGACACATGCTTCTGGGTGGGGTGCTCAATCCTGCTGAGGGGTGGGTGAGGGGGGCCTGTTGGGAGTTGTAGTGCTGCCTCCAGATACACATTCCCCATCCCTGTGTAGATGGCTACCTACCTGTTAGGTGGTGGGGGAGCGTTCAATGGCTGACACATGCTTCTGGGTGGGGTGCTCCATCCTGCTGAGGGGTGGGTGAGGGGGCCTGTTGGGAGTTGTAGTGCTGCCTCCAGATACACATTCCCCATCCCTGTGAAGATGGCTACCTACCTGTTAGGTGGTGGGGGTGCGTTCAATGGCTGACACATGCTTCTGGGTGGGGTGCTCCATCCTGCTGAGGGGTGGGAGAGGGGGCCTGTTGGGAGTTGTAGTGCTGCCTCCAGATACACATTCCCCATCCCTGTGAAGATGGCTACCTACCTGTTAGGTGGTGGGGAGCGTTCAATGGCTGACACATGCTTCTGGGTGGGGTGCTCCATCCTGCTGAGGGGTGGGTGAGGGGGGCCTGTTGGGAGTTGTAGTGCTGCCTCCAGATACACATTCCCCATCCCTGTGAAGATGGCTACCTACCTGTTAGGTGGTGGGGGAGCGTTCAATGGCTGACACATGCTTCTGGGTGGGGTGCTCCATCCTGCTGAGGGGTGGGAGAGGGGGCCTGTTGTGTGTTGTAGTGCTGCCTCCAGATACACATTCCCCATCCCTGTGAAGATGTCTACCTACCTGTTAGGTGGTGGGGGAGCGTTCAATGGCTGACACATGCTTCTGGGTGGGGTGCTCCATCCTGCTGAGGGGTGTGAGAGGGGGCCTGTTGGGAGTTGTAGTGCTGCCTCCAGATACACATTCCCCAACCCTGTGAAGATGGCTACCTACCTGTTAGGTGGTGGGGGAGCGTTCAATGGCTGACACATGCTTCCGGGTGTGGTGCTCCATCCTGCTGAGGGGTGGGAGATGGGGGCCTGGTGTGTGTTGTAGTGCTTTTTGTCTGTACACATGCATCCCAGTTGGTTTTGTTTAGCTTTGTGCTTTTTCAGGTTGAGTGGTGCTTACATCTGTGTGACCTGTTTTGGGTATTGTGGGTCAGACGAATGTCCTTTGGCCTAGGGGTTGTAGGTTTGAATTTGTGCAAGACGGTACAAGGCAATGTGATGATATACATTAGTTTGTACTTACCAGCTTCCAGTCCCCCGCGGATTCCTTCAAGACTCTCTGGATGTAGGATTCCAAGGACCTTCTCCTCCCATGGACTGTATGGTTTGGGTGGGATGGGAGTGCCTCCACCAGTCCCGTCAGCCAGCTGACGGTTCTTGGCCCTCTTCCTCTTCACCACGGTCTTCAGGTCATGCCACAGCTTCTGTATTTCCTGCTTGTTGCGGGGGGTGGTCCCTACTGCATTGACCTTATTGACTATCCTCACCCATATTTGGGTTCTTGTGGCTAATGGGGTGTGTTGGACCATGTTGCCATAGAGTTGTGGTTCAACTCTTATTATCTAATCTACCATGACTGCAAGCTCTGCATCAGTGAATTTTGGCATTTTGTGTGGTGCCATGGTGTGTGCTGTGCAGATGTTGTGTGGGTGTCGTGGGTGTTGTGGGTGGTGTAGGTGGTGTAGGTGGTGTGTGTGTTGTGGTGGTGCTGTGTGCAGGTTTGCCTCTCCTTTGTTCTCTGGGGTTGGGACCTTCAGTTGTGGAGTGTAGCAAAGGATTGTGGTCAGGGAGGGGCTGGTTTTATGCTCGGCTATGGGGGGTGTGGCAAGCTGGTATGTTGCTGTCAGGTGTGTTGTCCTGTGATTGGTTATTTTGACATTTCTGGGGCTGTTGTCATTGGGCACTTTTGGTTTGTGTTGGGACAGGTCTACTTCAGTGTGTGCATTGTTTGTTTTTTTTTTCTTTTTTTTTCAACGTCCGCCATTTTTTTTGCGGTTCCTCGGCAGCGGTGGCTATGCTGCAGCCCTTCCGGCGCCTATCGGATTCATCACTGTTCGCGCACGATGCGGTCGGATTCATAGGTGGGTACCATGGTGGTAGCGGGGATGTCATAATGTCACGGGCGGTTACTCCGTGTGCATGGCGGCGGTTCTTGGCTTTTCTGCTGAGTATCCGGCCGTTGCGGTCGGATTTTCAGCTGGTCCGGCGTGTGCGGGCGGTTTTTCGTTGTCTCCCGCCGCCGCGGACGGATTATTGTGGCGGTTCATCGTAATGTGTCCAGCGTTTTTCCCGGTGGCCATGCGGGCGGTTTTTTGCTGCTACCATGGCGGTCGGTATGTTTTTCCGACCGCCATCGTAATCGACCCCTTATTGTTTAGTGAACAGTTTTCTCCTTATCATAAATAGGGGATTCCCCATACGTCTTTTATCAAGTGCCATAGGATATAATGGACTTATAAAAAGGCAGTCAGATTATCCACCATGTTTGTGATGGAGTAACTGTCTGCCTACTTTTGAATCATTCCCATTGTCTTGGAAGAATACATTGAGGGCCCATAGAATTATCTCAGATGTCATGAAATATTTCTGTTAGATGAGTGAGAGTATAAATGTTAACATATTTAAGGCTGCAGAATCTAGGTGGCATATTTATGAGAGGCTTGGGTCATGTTTGCACCACACAAAGTGGTACATGGATGATGCAAGCCTCTAATTCAGATGGATTGAGCCACGCAAAGCCACATTGCGTGGCTTTGAATGGCTTCATAAATCTGGAGTAAGGCAATGCAGCGCAAATCCCTGCGTTGCCTTAACATGCGCATGGGAGGTGTTCCATGGGCATTACGGTGGGTGTTCTCATGCAAATCCAATGGTTTTTGACACATTCCCAAATTTACCAAAACTGGGAATGCCCCAAAAGATACACCTCCCCAGGTGAGGCGAAATCTGGAAAAATATCTTTATTTCTCCTAGTTTTTTCATCTTTCTCTGCGTGCTGCATTTTGCAGCACCTATAGAAAGAGGAAAATGCCTATATGGATTGTTTTTGTGCAAGAAGCTGCCCCTTCCTGCACAAAAACAAGCCTGCCTACAACACAAGCACCCTTGCACCCTTGTGCAAGGGTGCCTGCGTTGGTGCTAGGCTGCCTAAACAGCACCAGTGCAGGGAGTAAGGACAGGAATGCATCATATTGCTTAAAAACTGTGTATTCCTGCCAAATCTTCCTCGGAGACTTCAACCTTCACTGGAATGACTTGAAAGACCTGGGAGTGATCACTCTCAAAACCTTCCTTGCCGACCTCAGCCTAGTTCAAATATGTGATAGTCCTACACACACTCTAGGCTCGATCCTGGACCTTATTATAGCTAAACCAAATGCTATTCAATTAGTTTCGATTGCCCCGTGTGACTGGTCTGATCATCACTATATCTCCTTCCACATCATAGAACCCTGGTCCAAGAAAAGATCACAAGACAAGAATCCCAGGCTCTGGAAACGATCTCTTCGAAACTCAAACATGGATGACCTGATCTCCATCAGCAAGAACACCTTGTTGCCTCCTACTGACATATCCGAGGTACAGGACCTCACGGAACATTACAACAGCTCTATACTGAGTATCCTTAACTCCGTTGTCCCCCTTCAACTGAAAAGACAGTCCTCCAAAGACTCCAAACCTTGGTTCAACGATGGCCTAAATTCAGAGAGACGCAATCTTAGACTTGCCGAACGATCCTGGAGAGGATCCCCATCCCCGGAACTCCTCATGCTCCTGAGATCTAGACAAAGCTCTTACAATAAACTTATCAAGAGGGCAAAATTGAACTTTTTCAGAAGCCAACTAGACAATGCCAGAAACAGACCCAAAAAACTTTTTGAACTGATCAAACTCCAATCCAACTATCTTCCCACCCTTCCGCCATCGCAGGCACCCATGCTGCCAACCTGTGAAGTGTTTGCCTCTTTCTTCCTTGTAAAGACTTTTAAGAATGAAAATGATCTACGAGCTCTACAATGCAAACAACCTACTTTCCTTTGCCCTATTAACCCTACTTCCCCATCTCCACCTCATCCTCTGCCCGCCACTGTTCCCTCATCCAAAAATATCTCCTGCTGGAGCCAACCCACTCCACTCCAGCCTCTGCCTGACATAGGACTTTCTCCCAAAAATAACGCCTGCTGGAGGCAATTCACTCCCTATGATGAATGCTCTATTCTCAACTTGCTTACTACTCTGAAACCCTCTAACCACTTCAATGACCCTCTACCCGCAAGCTTCTTCAATGAGATGAAAGGGTCCTTAGTCCCCCTCTGGACCAAAATAGTAAATGCCTCCCTTCATCAAGGTATGATTCCTGACTGTCTGAAGGCAGGGCAGGTTTCGCCCTTTCTCAAAAAACCCACGGCTAACCAAGAGGACCTTAGTAACTATCGGCTTATCACTAGCATCCCAACTCTAGCGAATCTCCTTGAGAAATGTGTTCTTGTCCAACTATGTAACCACATTGACCAATTCCAGCTCTTAGATCAATTCCAATCGGGTTTTCGCCAGGGCCACAGTACTGAAACAGCTATTACTCATATAGCTCGATCGGAATGAAGCTTGCCTTCTAATCCTCCTTGACTTATCTTCAGCGTTTGATACTGTCAAGCATGATAACCTCCTTGGCTTACTGGAACGAAGGATGGGTCTCTCTGGCCCTGTTCTAAACTGGTTTGCCTCCTTTCTCAACAACAGAACGCAAAGATTTAAAGTCAATCAATCCCTTTCCAACTCCTCGCCATCCACTCTTGGGGTTCCTCAGGGATCTGCTCTCTCCCCCACGCTATTCAACTTGTTCATGGAGCCTCTAACGGTTTTACTCAACTCTTCCAACATTCACTATCACATGTATGCCAACGACACCCAACTTTACCTGAAAATCTCTTCCCCAGACGACATCAAATATCTCAACTCTACCCTACTCAAAACGCAACACTGGCTGACTACCCAGCATCTTAAGCTCAACTCCTCCAAAACGGACTTCCTCCTGATAGAACCAACCAAAAAGACGGCCATCATCGCTGAGTACTTGAAACAATTAACTGCTCTCAACTGTACCCCTCACATCATTGACTCTGCCAGGTCTCTTGGTATTATACTTGACAAGTCATTGAGCATGCAGGAACACATTAGCTCAGCCACCAAAGGGGCCAACTTCCACATGAGTATTCTAAGAAAGGTAAAACCCTTCCTCCCCCCGGACGACTTCAAGTCTGCTGTTCAAGCTCTAGTAATCTCCAGGCTAGACTATGGCTATGCAACCCTAAGTGGGCTACCTAGGTACAAGCTAGCTCCGCTCAGGGCTTCCCTAAACTCAGCGGCAAGGCTCACCACAGGTTCCAGAAGAAATAGCTACATCACGCCGGTTCTGAAATCCTTAAGCTGGCTACCTTTGGAGGCTAAAATTGATCTCAAGATTGCGTGCATGACGCACAAGGCCCTTCACTTTAGCACCCCTTTGTACCTAGCCCAAAAACTGGAGCTCTCTGGCGGGAGGCAATCTTCGAGGAGTTCCAGCACTCTGCCGCTGAAACCTCAAAAATTCCAGAAAAAGAAAACTTACAACCGGGCGTTCTCGGGTATTGCCCCAAGAATTTGGAACTCCTTGCCTCCGCACATCAGACTGATTCCTTCTACGTCTTCTTTCAAAAAAGAAGTGAAAGCCCTTTGGATGAATGCCCTTGTTTGACGGCACCTACCTCCACTGACTATGCCCACTACGCTGGTTTGTGCTCAACCCCGCCATTTGTTTGTTGCACTTATATGATACACTATTTCCTCTTGCATATTTTACTGCTCCTCTATCGTCTCCATTACCTTGCTTATCATTGTTGTTGTTGTTTTACCTGCAACTCTGTTTGTACCTCGGTACATCTGTAAAGCGCTCTGATACCCGCTTGGGTCATGTTCGCGCTATATAAAACTTTATAAATAAATAAATAAATAATTTTCTCAATGACGCAGGTCAGCAAAGCAAGGTGACTTGCTGCACTGCCTTGCAGCACTATTTTCATAAGTATGCCCCTAGAAACCTAACTTCTGAAAACAGTGAATGAAAATAATGAGGAGCTATTGCATCCAATCCAGGCAGAAAGAACACATCTTGGTAAAAGGGGGACAGTTAATATGATGTTCTTGGGTAATTGGGAAAGAAAATACTAGAATCTGAGAAGCAGCATTGTCCCCTATAAAAACTCATATATTTAATGCTTTACAGAAATCAGTCATGCCACGTTCTAGAAATGAAAGGCACTGGAGCCATTGAGGAGTCAATGTAAGCATAGGATTTACGAAGAAGATGTCGATTTAAAAACTTCAGACACATCTAAGACATCTTTTCAGTAAACTAAAAGATATCTTTAACGCCTAAGGGGAGGAAGAAAAATAGCAGACTTCAGAAACAAAATATACCAATTCTCTCATGATTTGCAGACAGCAAGGATAACAGAAAAGCGAGAGAGGAAAATAAAATGAAGAAGGATTTGGCATATTAAGTATCATAAAATGACTTTAGTGAAACCTTTATGAGTGTGTGGATTGGTAAATTGACAAAAAAAAACAAGGAAGAATATTACATGCAATTTTCCTGAACCATGGCAGTATTAGGGAAAAAGTTAAGCCAGTTCACGAATTGTTATGCACCAATGTCGAAAAGTACTCTAAGTGCACATATGCAGGAAATGTTTTTCTGAAATGTTTGCTGTTCATGCAGTAGTAGATTGACTTCCACCAGCCCAACTGTTACATCAGCACAATATTAGGAAGCCAAAAACCTATTACCATGTTG
Source organism: Calotriton arnoldi (assembly GCA_963921515.1). NCBI lineage: Eukaryota > Metazoa > Chordata > Amphibia > Caudata > Salamandridae > Calotriton > Calotriton arnoldi. The sequence continues at coordinate 643,516 of CAWUFW010007401.1, forward strand.
TAATGTGAGTGTGTACAAGTAAATAGACCCAAAAATTGAGAGTCCCAATTGTGACATCAGCACATTATTAGAAGATTGACACTTACTACCATAATGTATATATGAGTGCACATATGAGTGGACTAAAAAATAGAGACTGCAAAATTTGTATGGCAGTTGTTAAAAAGGCACTAGACTGGCAATGGAAATCCAATGATATGCCTATAAAAGAGGACTCAGGCTGTACTAAGGGAATTTACAATAGATAACAAACACAAGTACTGAAGTAGCACAAAATGTAATGGAGGCTCAATATGTCAAGCCTAACGTAATCACCCACTACACATATGCCAACCATGAGAACCAGATTGGAATCACATACAAACCAATACATGCAGTAAATCACAGTACCTGGTCACAGGTCCCCAAGCACTTCCAAACCAGTTGGTGAATGACCGACAATGATGTTTCCCTGACTGCCATAAGCCTCTGTGTGTTCTTCTAGTTCATTAGATGTTCTTTCTCTAGAAGTGTGGAGGCAGACCTTAGGAGGCCAGCAAGAACTCCAGAGGGCCATTGGACAGCTAACTCAAGTTAAGTAAAAACAATGTGCTGCCTTGTCGTGGTCCCAGATAGCTCCCACATGGATATCACATGCCTCCTTTCATCCTAGACTGCCTTCTTGTCATCTTCTACATGCTCCATGCTTCAACATTTATGTATAATTCCACCACCCTCAAACGTCCCTCTATGTCTCATCCTGCTCAGAAGATGTTGAGCACAGTTTTTCCTTTTACCATGTTAATGTCAGAGGAAGTGATATTTTTAACTGTGAAAGCTGATTGGAACAATGGCCAGGAAAGACTTTACTAAAGCCATGGCCTCGCCATCTCTGGCCTGTGGAAGTGATTTATGTTTAGTTGGATTTCCTTTTGTAATGTTTCATTAGTTCTTTGGACATACATTGCTTCACCTTGTTTCACAAAGTTGCTTTCCCATTGGATTTCTGAAGAATTTCAGAACATTCCCTTGATCTCTATATCTTGGAATGTTTGTTTTGATTGTTACGTGGGCAAACTTTTAACCTTCCCCCGCTTGTTTTAATTCTACCCCTGAAGTTAGGCTGTATTTTCGTTAGCTTTAATTAATTTAAATGTATGTGTAGACTCTATGACCTCTTCATCACATCCGCGTTCTATTTGCTTTCATGACCACGCACAGCATTCCAAGTTATTGTTTAAGATATAGAAATATTTATGTTTTACTCAACATAACTCAGTGTTGTTTATTCTTGTGTTTTCAATGAATAATAATGCCTGTTGTTTTGGCTATTGATGAGTTGTCTGTAGTTGATGAAGTGTGTGCCTGTACTACGGTGGATGCACAACACATGCCTCACCCTTCTTCTTGGGGACTTACCATAACTCATCACGAGTCAAGACAGACTATTTAAATTCATTTTTAATTGAATTTAACTTCCTTGACTCATGTAAAGTTTCCTGATGACCCATGCAACTTTCTTTGTCAGCCACTACTCTTGTCGCATAGAGTTGAGGAGGGTAGTTGTAGAATTTAACAGTTCCATGATACGTGCATACAGAAGTGGGCAGAAATGCGTGTCACTGTTGAGCAAGAAATTGATATGTGGATTCCACATACCTAGGATTACAGTCCACATCTCAGGCTACACAGAGCTGGTTCCAGGTTCAGATTGTGATCTTAAACATAACTAGAGGTGTGTGATTAGTTCCAGCTTGTCGGGATTGAGCAGAAAATGTTCAATGGACACGACTGGGTCCTGGAGTCATGGCAAGAAGCCTAGGAGCCAGGGGACGAATAGCTGCAGCAGCTCAATGTGCCACCTGGTTTTCAACATTTTCACCAATTTCAGTTGCTTCCATTGTACCTCCAATGTCTCCCCAGATGTTTGTTCCAGCCCTTCAAAAATCTGGTTCGCTCTTAAAGGTTAATGCTCATACTACCCATATGTGTGTCCATTGATAGCAAGAACAGCTTCATATTGGAAAGACAATATCACACCAATTCTTGAAGCTCAATAAACTCTTTCTATGATGGTGCTGGCCTGAACCATGAATTTCGCATTCATGCATGTGTGGGCTTTTTACACTACACTATGGTCAGACAGGTGGTCATGAGGTTTTGTGAGGGTAGTGTGATATGATGTATGTATTATCTAAGCAGCCCATTGCATACCTGGTGATTCCTATGTCTCTGGACCATGGTTGTACATGAGTGCCATTTGGCTATAGATGGAGCTTTGGACAGTATTCTGGGTAACACAACTTGGTGGCATCCATACAAATACTACCTTCCTGGATTTCCAAGGGTTTGGTAGCATTCTTGGGGTGCTGCCTGGCATTCAGCCCAAATATAAAATCTGTTCCAAAATGCAGTCCACTTCATATGTCCTTCCTTTAGGAACTTGTTGCCCCATACTGTAAGCCTATCAAACATATGAAATACTAATGTTATGAGTAGAAGACTGGAACTCTGAAAGGTATGCATTTTGCCATTGGCTATGAGTCTTGCTGTTCACCGCTACATAATTATGAGGAGTGAGTAACTTTACACTAACTTTTACACTACAGTATGGTTAAGTAGTGTTCATGCATTGCATTCAAGGCATAGATCCTTAGATTCTCCCATGTCTCTGTTCTTAAAAAATGCATGGCATTTGTTAATTTTCCATGGCCAAGGGAAAAACTAAGACACAAACTATAGATGTAATACTTTTCAAATCTCAATGACAACGTGCACATTCAAAATTCACATCAATGCTGTATTTCTCTGTTCATCCTCATTGTGGAATGTGGCCTCATTTTTGACAAAGTGATGTTCGGAATAGATGTGTGGAGGGCAAAAGGTTGCAAGACAGTAGATCATGGTGCCCATGTTCTGTAACATCCCAAGTTGCAGAACATAAATGATCCCTAGTAGTTCATATTTCTCATGTACTGTATGGTTGCAGGTCAGGAGGTGGAGGAATAGCTGCTACCAAGCAGTCCCCCAAAGAGCTTGAATGTATTTGCTGGATGGGGGATAGAGAGCAGCATGTTTGAGCTACTAAAGTTAGTTCCCACTCAGTTTCCATTTATTTTCTCTTAAAATAAAATGCTGGTGTTGTGAAGCAACTTGTGCAGATCCTGTGTGCTTGGCAGATCAGTGGGAACACTCTTGATATGCTTCACCAGGAGAGATGAAATGCAGATGAAGTGTTGATTGCATGGAGATGCAAGCATTTAACCACCTCCCCATTCAGGTTTCACTTTTTAGTCTGACAAAAAATGAATCACCGGTCCAAGGTGCATTTTAGGCCTCTCATGGGGCAAATCATGGGCTAACACTCAAGATCTGTTCCTCCAGGGAAGCTGATATCCAGAAATTAGGTAGAGGCTAGTGCAAAACACATCCTGTGGATAAAAGCTTAGCTTTCTATTCAATTTCAATTGCTTCTCTTGACAACTGAATAATCTAGTGTCCTCAGGCATTTTAGGCTCCTAAAAAGGACAGTCTGGGAGTCACAATCTGATGTGATTATTACAGGAGAGGTGAGAGAGAAGCATGACTTGAGCTAAGAAGACCACTTTCTGTGCTGTTTTCAACTCCTTCAGTGTGCTCCCTAGGTAAGGCACAGCTGCGTTTTTCTCCATTGAGATAAGGGTTGTTGTCCAATGCGACACTGGACTAACCTTCCACTTCAATTATCTTTTTTTGCAATTTCTATGATGGTGTGTAGTGGGCCTTTCTGTCCCCTGAATGTCACATTGTGAAAAAAAACTCTCCTAAAAGAAATTTGAACCCAAGGAGATAAGACAGTGTATACTTATGTTAGGATTGGTCAGGCACTCACTCCATTCATCTTTTATCTTATTTCTTCCCTGTTGTTTACTGGGCCTCTCTGCTTGCTGGGAGCATATTGATGTGATCCTCCACCAACCTGCACCAATAACATGTATTCCCCTTATGTAGATGCAGTGCCTTAGATCGAGGAAATGCTGGTTTAATAGCCTGTCCCATTTGCTGATCTTGATTTGATGCCAGCAAACAATATTCCTGTTTAGCTGAAATGTAAAAATAATAATGTTCTTATCTCCAGTTTTTGTTCATTGTTTTGATATTTTATTTGCCCAAAATTTGTTTATTTGTGTATTTTAATTGTACGTGTTTTTTGACACTCATGCAGCTAACAGCTCCTAACAAGTACTTTCAGGTTTGGTAGAAAAATGTCTCGATACAGGAGGCAATATGATCTTAGGCTAAAAGTTTACTGAGTCCTCTCATTGGACGAGATAGGCTAGTAGGCCAATTAGAACATATATGGTTCAGTCCACTATCAAATTCTAAGGAGATGAGTCTTCTTTGAGTTGTAGCTTGACTGGGAAAAGATTCCAAAGACAATACACTTGCTAACTTTGTGTTTGAAAGGTTCTTCCCCTACATGTTTGAAAAGGCACCAAGCACTATGTTAACACAAATGTAAATGGAAGGTCTACCTTCAGAGAAACAGGGAAACAGAGTCAGTGAAGGTGTGAAAAAGAGTACAACCTGCACAGAAGAAACACCAGGACCTGCATCATAGGAAGTGTACACACACGACCATCAATAAAGTTCTTAAGCACAAAAAGGAAGATATAACATTCGGCCACTCACCACCATGGGTCTATATGATCAGGTTAAATCGTGGTTGTCCCGGTGATGGATTCCAGTCTGTAATAGTTGATTGAATAGGCTGTGTTAAGCATAGGTAGAGCACAAGATAATTTCAACAAAGGAGCGCACAATACCTGGAGAAGGAAAAACACCAGTGGTGACAAGAACATAAACAATCATTTGCAATGCAATCGGTCTCGCCTTTGGGACCTTATATGTATCTAGCTATGCAGCACATTAGCCTGGGTGCTGGAACATCTACTGTTCTTTAACATGGAGGGAAAGTAAGCACCAAACTGCATGACACACCAGGTATGGGAACACATGGAGAGAAATATTGCCTTTCAGCGGGAAATGGTATAGTCCAAAGCTCTGTTTTTAATATAAAATCAAGGCCTCCGGTGGTCATATCACTGAAAATACAAGATTTAAAAAATATATTATTGTCTATGGGTGCTCGTGGAAGACAATTTCTATGGACTGGAATCTAGAGAATGCTAAAGTGATTCTGGTATTTTACTGACCTCTGCTGGTCGTTTTCTATCAAGAAAACGAAATTGAGGCAGTTGAACAGAAAAAAAGTCCCTAAGCGGAAGCAGACAAGTCCTAGGGCTGATCTCCAGAGCCCACAAAGTACATACACATATAAGTATATACTAAAGTATATACAAGAGGTCTCGAATGCTCGACCTAAAAATGGGTGTATGGGGAAGGCAGGTTTGTGACCAGTAAGTATGGAGGAGAACACACCGACTAATTTTTAGAAGACATACTACTAATTTAACTTGTCATTATTCTGTCTCTTTTCCCCAGGAAGAGTAAGGAGATATACTGAATAACATATTCCCAGCTGCCATCCTAGATTGGAAGTGAAATGATAAAGACAAATCAGAATTCCAAGCTTGACTGCAATCTTAAAATAAGAAAGATGCGGTGTTACCAGACACTTGTGTGCAATTGAGGTTCCCTTAGACATCAGTCTCTCAGTGGTTGTAAAAACGTTCGACACATCCAGAGGTTCATTTCCTTCTACTACAATGCATTCAGTGAATGTCATATCTCGTGTAGGCCCTGAAAATGGACAGGCAAATATAGGCGGACGGCAGAGAGTACAAAGCTGCACGGAAGGGCATAACAATGTTAGGAGTGCAGGCCTTCGACCATATGGCCAACTTGTAAATTGTCAAAATACTTATGAGGTAGCCAGAGCTGCAGTGATGCATTGCCTTGTATATGGTAAGACATTCAATGCTAGTGTGCCTTTATCTAAGCATTTTAGTCCAAAGGTGGTGTGTGCAGTGAGGTTGTGGAAATGTTTTTGAGTTTGCTTGCTAACCATACAGAGAGGTATGAGTGTGGTATAGCTTTGAACCAAGGTTTAATGTGAGTTGATGCGAGGTCAAAAAGTACGTAGCAAAATATGACTGAGAGAGTAGTTTTATTTCACACTAAATTAATTCTATTAAACATGCCAACACAAATCAGAGGTTAAAAATACAATCATTCAAATGTTAATATGCATATTTGGGAATACAAAACAGTACATAGTTCATATAAAAATCTCTGATTTTTAAATCATAAAATATTTACGAAGATACGCAATTAAACATAATTGAAAATCATCATATTTCATCACATACAACAATATCACTGTCAGTGGTGTAGCTAGACCTATTGCCGCCAGGGGCGGTCCCTGAGTTTGCCGACCAGTGCAAGTAGCAGATAAGAGCGGGGGGTGGTGGTCAACTGACGACTTGTTCCGGGGGATGGCGGTTGTCACACGACTTTTTCTCGTGGGGTGGCAGTCAAGAGACGACTTGCTCACCTCCACCGCCCCCAAAAAGAGTGCAGTCCAGGGCGCGTCGCCTGCCTCCCCCAGCTATGCCACTGCTCACTGTACAAACCTGTCAGCAGTTTTCCAATAATAGAAAGTGGCAATAACATAAAGCTAAATATTCACAAACAGTACATGAACTATCAAATGCACTGATTGATAACAAACAGGGAAAGAAACAATCTGATTTTGATTTTGGAATCTTTTCAATACATATATCAACTCAGATATTGATAGTCCAAACCATAATTTCATCAACCAACGCTGGATTTCTCTTGAATGCTCAAGTTTTAAGTACAGTACAGGCTTCTCATAAATTGATGTATTTGCGACAAAGTCATATTAAACAACCCATGAACTCCTATCTGATTCTTAGTTTTATTCGCTTACATACATCATTAGCCATGATTTGCAAGCAAACTGACTTGCAGAAGAAAATCCTTTGTGAATGGTTAAGTCAAACCTTAGTAAAACAGACTTCAGATCGCTAATCCATCACCCCAATGGGTTATCATGAAGGTGGCACTTAATGACGTGTTCAATTATGCATTCATTGGCAATATACTAAAAAGATTATGCCTAATTCCAACTGTGGATTAAGGATAGTAACTTTTATTTCCCCTTTTCATCTACTTAAATTAGGACCTTTTGAAATTGATCAAGGCAAAACAACAGGGTGTGATTAATATCACTCTACTTTGAACCTGATAATTAGTGTCCAGAGGAGGAAAAATAAATTATTGCACCTGATAAAATCTGGCACTCATTTGTTCTATATTTATCAGATACAGCAAATTAGTTTATACTACGTTTTTTACTCACAATACTTTATGTGTGAACTTTAGTGCTTATCTCACCAAAATGTACAAGTTGCAGTATTTTTGGGACATTTTTCATCCCTTAAATTCCAACAGGCTTGACCCGTCTGTAATGAGAGGTGCAAACGTTCTGGCATCAAATAATTAACTCTTGTGATCAACATTGTGTCAGGACTTCTCTAGAATTCAGGCCAAGGACTCCAGTGCTAACTGCGCTCCTTTCCCTTTCACCCAAATGATATTTGCAATGAAGTCCAGAGTCTGAAGTGACTGTACATGGGGAAAAAAGGGAAGAGCGTTAGGGAGAAAAGAAATTCTCCACAAGCATGTTGGCCACTGATCCTACGAACACAGGTTGTTGGAAGGTGTGTAACAATGACTCTCAGTCTGCAATGACTGGTGACCCATGTATAAGATAAGGTACGAGCATGCAAGTGTACAAGTGGTTACAATGTCTTGTGAATATTAATAGAATGGCTTACCATGGTATGGAAACAGAGAGGCCATGACAAGTCACAGAACGACCAGAACACAGTCTAGGAACCTAATACGAAGTTCTGTTTCCAATAGTAGAAACCCTGTGAGCTAAGATGACTTTTAGAATTTTAGGTTAAAGAAGGTATTCTCAATTGACAGCAAGCAAAGCTCAGTATCTTTGTGTCAGACAAGTCCCTGTCTGACGGGTCACACCCCAAACATTTTGCCTTCACCGCTTGTATTTTTGCTGAATTTGTTTTTGTTCACTCTAGGACTCTGTGCACTTTACTACTGCTAATCAGCGCTAGAGTGCTTGTGCTCACTCCCCTAAACATTGTAAACTTGGTTTATACCTGATTGACATAGTTCTTTTTTAAGTTTAAAAAGCTTTATTTGAAACAAAAAATCATTTACACAAAGTAAGCCAGACAAATTATCTTAAATTAAGTGACAACAAATGTGAAGGGCAATACTGAACAGAGTAGAAAGCTATTTACAGTTTGACATTATGATAGGGAGGAATTGGATAGAGGATATATTATAATTCTACAACTGAAGCTCGAGTAATATTGCATATTAATGATAAATGAAAAAATAATTTACATACTTAAAACACAGTATAATATTAAGAAATAATCTAGAGTAAAAAGTAGAGAAATAACAATTTACGGAGGTTTAAAATTTTCAGAACGTTTAAAAGAAACATACTTTTTTTTGCAACTTTGTCTAAATAATTCGTTAATGGTAACCAATATAAGTATCTATTGGCAAGTGGATTGTAAGAGGAGGCAAATTCAATATCCAGTCTATTATAATGACAAACATTATACCACCATGACTTAACTGAGAGTTTAGTTAAACATTTCCAGTTTAATGTAATTTGCTGAAAGGCTAAAGCCAACATAAGGTCAAATAACCCTTTTTCATGTGAAGATAAATCCAAAGACTCTATTAAACTACCTGCAAAAAGAATATCATTAGTTAGGGGTATATGTAAATTAAAGATTTTGGATATGAGAGACCATATGTCCATCCAGAAGGAGGCTACATTGGGACAGGAAAATAAAATATGTAACAAATCAGCTAAAGGGGATTTATAGGACCAGCAAGAATAGTTACTAGTGTATGAAAATGTAGCTATTGATAGGGGAGTGAAATATAGTCTATGATATAGAAAAAACATAGATTGAGTGGTAGAAGCGGATCTAGAAATTTTTAATGATCTTGCCCAGATCTTGTTCCAAAAGTCGATGCTCCATACACAACCCAAATCCGCTTCCCAGGCAAGTTCCAAATTTGTTTTAGAGCGGGCAGGATCTGGGGTGGATAGATCAAGGAAGCCGTTGGAAATAGCAGCAATGTTTTTAAAAATGGATCAGCTAAAGGTGGGGAAGCGTCAGAAGGGAAGGAGTAGAAGACATCTAGAATTATCTCCATAAGAGATGAGAACCTCTGCCAAAAAGAACGTGGACAATTGAAAGTAGCTTGAAAATAGGGAAAGAACAAAGGAACATACCGTCAAACATATCTCGGACCCAAACAATTCCCCGAAGTCTCCAAGATTTCCAATATAAAGGTCTATTATTAATAGTAATAAGACGATTATACCGAAGAGAAGATTGTAGGAAAGATTCTCTAGTAGATATCTTTGGTTGACAATGAGGTCTTAATAACGAACATGTGTCGCGAAATAGTGGAAAAGCGTAATGTTTGCCTTTGCAGTAAAGGTAAGCAATTCCTTTGCAGAGAAAGGAGCGAGCAAAGATCGTTCCATTTTAACCCATAAAGGTGTATAAAGGGTGAGGTCTGTAAGAAGCCATTTAGATGCTTGCTTCAGGCAAAAAGCCCTATGATAGAGTCGAAAATCAGGAAATTTTACTCCTCCACTAGACTTTGGTTTTTTGAGAAGTTTCAAGGAAATTCTAGGGGGCATATTATCAAGCCCTTTATCGCCGCGTTAGCGGCACTTTTCTGCCGCTAATGTGGTGATATTTTTATCATTCTATTAACAAGCTGCAGCTAACGGGCCTTAGCGTGAGTTTATTAGCGATAGCGGCTGTTTTTTTACCTCTAAGCATGTCAGCGATATATATCGCTAATGACATGCAAAGTAGGCATTCCTGACTAAAACTCCATTGAAACAGTCGCAAACACAACTTCCCCCTATTATCAATGCCCGCGAAGCGATAGGATAATTCGCGCTAACCGCGCTTATCGCTGGAACTTAACACCTGAAAAAAACTTGCCTTAACCATCTTGTCAATGGGGGGTGGATTGTTGGGTTAAGTATACACTTGCCTATTAGCAAGCTTTTCATTAGCGCTGTTGATTTAGCGCTGGAATTCTCACGCTATTGCTGGTTTTACACGCTATCGCTGGATTTCCTATAGCATTTGTGATACGCGTTGATAATACCACGCTATCACGGCGAGGAAATCCAGCGATAGCCGGCGATGAAAAAAACAGCGCTATGCGCGCTTTGCGATAAATATCGCAGATCCTTGATAATATGCCCCTAGGTTTCTTATCGTCCCATAAGAATTTAGAGAGAAGTGAATCACATTTTTTAAAATATATGGAAGGAATATGAAAGCGTATCATTTACAGAATGTACAATAAAATAGGAGTAATCATCATCTTAATAGAATCAAGGTGGCCCAACCATGAGAGGAAAAGAGGGTTCCAGGAGGAAAGAAGTTTAGATATACGGTCAAGGGCCTCCTTCATATTGATTTTAACCGAGTTTAAAATGGAATTATTAAACCAGATACCTAAGTATTTAATTTTAGAGTTATTCCATCGGAAGCCAGTCAAATCAAAATGCTGCTTAAGACAAAATTTGGTGATGGGCAAGTCTTCTGTCTTATCAGGATTAATTTTGTACCCAGAAATCAAAGAAAAATCAGAGAACTCTTGCAATGAAGAGTAAATAGAGGTTTCAGGATTAGAAATAAAGAGCAAAATATCATCTGCATAAGCTGACAATTTCAAATAGGAATCCCCGTAAATAAATCCAGAGATAGAAGAATTTCCGATGGATATGAGATAAAAAGGGTTAAATAGATAAAACAAATAAAATCCCCTGACAAACCCCCGCTGTATTGGAAAGAATTGAGAAATAAGGCCATTAATTAAAACAGAGGCACTAGGGGACGAATAAAGTAAAGAAATGAGGGCGATAAAGTTGGGACCAAAACCATGCCAGTGTAGGGCTTTGAATGAAAAAGACCAATCGACCCTGTCAAATGCCTTCTCCGCATCAATAGAAACTGCAGCTAGAGAGTAAGAGAGAGTGGAAGCTTTATTTAGGACATTGAAAAACAGCCAAGAATTATCAGAAGTTAATCTGCCTTTAACGAAGCTGCATTGTTCTGGATCAGTTAAAGCAGGCAAAAGAGGTTTGAGAAGTAGAGCAAGTAATTTAGCAAAGATTTTATCATCAACGTTTACGAGGGAGATAGGATGATAATTATTACAAAATTTTGAATCTCGACCCTCCTTATGGATGAAGCATATTGTAACTACTAAAAAGTATGATTTGCCTTACCAGTGTTAGAAGAGATGTAGAAGTTTAGGGAGTAGCAAATTTGAGAAGTGTAAATAAAATTCTACCGTAAATCCATCTGGACCCGGAGTTTTCTCTTTTTTAAGTGAATTTAGAGATTTAGATATTTCTGTACTTGAGAGGTCTGACTCAAGAGCATCAAAATCAAGAATTCCACCGACAAAAGGGGTAACTTGGGCAAGATAGGTATCAATCAAAGAAGCAGATGCAGGGGATTATGGTCTATATAAGGATTTATAAAATTTCACAAATTCATCTAAAATATCTTGTTCTTTAAAAAGATGTTTTCCTTCTGGTGTTTGAATGGAATCTATTAACACACGTTCTTTTCCAGCTTTGAAGTAATTAGCCAAAAGCTTGCCTACTTTATTTTGTCCACCATAATAACGGGCACAACTAGGTAGAAGAATAGATGAAGCATTGTCAGTGGTTAATTTGTTAAAACCAAGCTTTGCATGAACAAGCTCCTGTAAATTAGAGCCAGAGGAGGAAGAATAAAAAATATTGGATAATAAACTATTATGTTGAATACGGGATTTCTTATTTCTCCTGAAAACAACATTTATAATGAAACCGCGAGCAGCAGCCTTAAATGTATCCCATATCAATGAAGGGGAAAAATTTGGATCACCATGTAAGAGGAAAAATTCTTCAGAAAAAGAGATAAAGGAAGAGGAAAAAATTGGATCTTGTAAGAGAAAATTATTGAACCTCCATCTAGAGGACCTGGGCTGCGGTCGGAGCAAATCAAAATCTGTAATCACTGGGGCATGATCAGAAATTACAATAGGTTAAATTGAAGAAGAGATGAGGTTCTGGGATATATGTTTGGAGAGGAAAATGTAATCCAACCATGTAAGAGAGCCATGAGGAGAGGAGAAAAAAGAAAATTCTGTTACATCTGGGTTACATAAACGCCAAGCATCAACAAGGTGTATCTGAGAGATTGTGTTATGAAATTGCTTATGAGCTTTATGAGGAATAAAAAGAACTTGGGATTTGCGGTCGATAAATGGATCCATAATCTGGTTGCAATCCCCTCCTAGAATAAAAAATTAATCTTTACATTGGATACATTTTTTTGTAATATTAGGCCAAAAGGAGTAGTACGGTTGAGTCGGACCATAAACATTAAATACAGTCAAAGATATATTATTGATAAGTAACTTAGCTAATAACCATCTACCTTCCGAATCTATGTCTTGAGAAACAACAGAAAAATGTAACCTGTTGTGACATAGGATAATTACACCATTTTTCTTATTGGAAGTATGAGAAACAAGGACTAAGCCAACCCAACTCTGCTTGAGCTTCAAAGCCTCCGATTCCGTCAAATGAGTTTCCTGTAATAAAACTAAATCTGGATTATAGGAGGCTAAATGAGAAAGTATTCTCTGCCTTTTTATGGGGTTAATAAAACCTTTCACATTCCAGGATACAACTCTGATTGTAGATACATTGAACAATATATGGAGCAACACGATCAACAGTAATAAACAAAGAGAGATAGAATAATGAAAAAGGGAAAGAGAACTGTGAAAAGAAGGGTAGTATAGAAGTAAAAAAGGAAAAAGGAAGGGGTGATAGGTAGGGCGCTAAGAGAAGACAGTACATGCCAACCGATGAAAAAATATATAACTGCAAATGAAAATAAAAGAGGACTGACGACTGTAATACGTTCCTTCAGGGGAGAGCAGGAAGAAAAGTACAAGGAGTGGCGACAGACAAATGAAGACGACACAGCCAATCAGGGAGAACGTATCACAAAGGGGAACCATATAAGACAAGCAGGAAACGGATAAGTAAGAAATCCCAAAAAGAAAATCTGTAAGAATATGAAGGAAAAAGAATAAAGTTAACATGTTATGAGGCAATTATTAAAAACAACCTGCAAGAGAAGATAACAAATGAAACAGCGTAGATCAAACATGGTTACAATAAGAAAGAGACAAATCATGTAATAGAAGTCACAGAAGAAGGACCAGCAGTTTCAGTCGACGATGTGGAGTGTGAGTGGATACATTTCCTCAGGTCAATCGGATCTTCAAAAGTAGAGGTTCTGTTTTGAAAAGTAACCTTAAACAAGCATGGGTGAAATAACCCATATCTTGCACCCAGTGTGCGTAAAGCAGGACGAAGTTCCAGAAATTCTTTCTGACGTTTGGCTGTTGCTGAAAAGACGTCTTGTGAGAAAAATAATTTAGAACCAGACCATACAAGCTGCTTTTTAAGTTTAGCTGCATTTAAGACTTGTAGAAGGTCAGTAAATTTCAGAAATAGAAGAATCACACCCCGTGGCTTTGAGGGAGCAGATGAAGAGGACAATCGAGGGCCCAGTCTATGAGCACGTTGAATATTTAGGTTTGTAGCTGCAGGAAGATCAAGAAGCTTTGGAAGAAAGGTAGTGAAGAAATGAACGGGGTCATCACCTTCCAAGCCCTCCGGAAAACCATATAAGCAAAGGTTATTGCGTCTATTTCTATTCTCAAGATCTTCAGCAGATTTCTTTAACAGGAGGACCTCCTTCTCTAAGGTAACAACCTTGGAGGACACGTTCTGTAACTCGTCAACATGCTGTCCACCACAGATAGACGAGTTTCCATAGACAACCATTTAGTATCTAGGACTTGCAGACGGGAATTTGTTTCCTCAATAAATGGACGTAGAGCACGTATTTCCTCCAGAACAGTGTCCAAAGATACAGGAGAAACAGGCTTCATCAGAGAAGGAGGATCCTGTTTAAAATGCTTATTGGTAGAAGATGAAGTTTGCAGTTTGATTGAAGAAGGTGGCGAAGCCAAGCGGTCGCGAAGAACTAGATTGTGCCATCCTGCCAGCACTATGTAGAGAGGAACTAGTATGGGAGGAGTCTGATTCAGGAGCGTGAACTGTAGACTTCTTGGTGATAAAAAGCAGTTTTTTACTCCTACCCATAAGTAAAAAGCAGAGGAAAATCCGTAAGAATAAAAGGAGTAACCAGCATGTATAGTAAATTCGTTAGACTCATTCCAAAAATAATACTGCGCAAGATAAAAGCTGCAGAGCAGAGCAAAGTTATTCAAAAATATTTTTAGAAGGAAAAGAAAAAATCAGTAATACACTGGAACACAGCCGAGTAGATTTGAGGAAGATGAGAAGAGAAAGGAGCACTCCAGAATAGTACTTGCGCAAAAATCCACAAAATTATACAGCCTCTGCACTCCACTGATCCAAAATGAAAGGAGAAGGTAAGTAGATACCTAATTATGCAGGGATAAATAGGTATTGCATATTATGCTGAGAGTCTCTTCAAATGTAATGTATTTGAGGAGAAAAATGCCATCGCAAGAAAAACAAAATGGCCGTTTATGAGGAATTATAATTTTTCAAGATTTCTTGCAACAGGAGGAGAGAAGAACCATACCGGTATCCAGACCCAACCAGTGGGTCTTCCGACGTGTGTAGAACTCCGTTTCGAGTAGAAAAAGGAGCTGGAGCCGCAAAAATCACCGCAGCATTTCCCGTCGCGGCACGGAACTCCGAGTTAGGCGGCCATCTTAGTTGGTGCCGCGCGCGCTCCTTCCGATTGACATATTGACATTTACTTATAAGTTCCTAGTTCCTTGGAGAGTGGTATGCTATACACCCAGGGCCTGTAAATGAAATGCTACTAGTGGGCCTGCCGCACTTATTGTGTCACCCACTTAAATAGCCTCTTAAAACATATCCCAGGCCTGCTATTGCAGCCTGATGAATCCAAATTGGCAACATAAACCCCTTGCCAATTTCAAATTCCCCTTTTATTGCATATAAGCCACTTTTAAGTAAGCCTGGGCGTAGTTCGCGAAGTAGCGCAACGCGAAGCTACGCAAAGTGCAGTTCGCACTACGCGAGCTACGCGTAGCACTACGCGAACTGCGTAGTGTACTGTTCGCAATGATTGCACAGTGCCGGATGCTTGTCCGCACTGTGCAATCATTGAAAACGGCATCTTGCACAGTGCGAGCTGTCTTTTACTGTCGCTCGAGTAGATTTTTACTCGAGCGGCAGCATTCTCAACGCGGACTGGTAGTTTCTCATCGCGAGCGGTCGCGAGCATACGCGACCACTGCAATGAGAAACCTGACCTCCCGCGTTGAGAATCTCGCCGGGAGGTTTATTTTCCACGCTCGCGATCGGCAACTTGATGTTGCTGATCGCGAACGAGGAAAAAGTCTCGCCGGGATGTCATTTAGCTTGCTCGCGGTCGCCAACCTGGCGTTGAGGACCGCGAGCAAGCAAAAATGACCGCTGCACTACGCTACGCTACGCATGTTTGCACTGTGCTACGTGCAATTCGCGTTGTGCGAAGTAGCGCAAACTTCGCAAACTACGCGAGCGTAGCGTAGTGCTTTGCCCAGGGTTACTTTTAAGGCCCTAAGCAGCCCATAGGGCAAGGTGCATTATAATTAAAAGGTTGGACAAGTGCATTTAAGTTTTACATGTCCTTGTAGTGAAAAACTCCAAAATTCATTTTTCACTACAGTGAGGCCTTCCTGTCCCGTAGGATAACATTGGGTTGCCTTATTACATTTAATAAGTGCTAACTTTTGATTGGGAGCAGGTAAGCATTTCATGATTGGTACCTATGAACTTATTAAAAACCCTCTTTAACCCCTAACTGCTTGGGCTCCTGAGACTCCCCCACCCCCGTGGTGAGCCCATTTGTGGATATTTGGAGTAGTTTGCGCTTATAGCTCCATAACTTTTATGAGGTATCCATGCCAAATTCATGTCCTTTTTTTACAATGTGTGGGGGATTCTAAAAGTACCAAGGGTTTGTGGGACCCCCTGGAGAGGATGGAGAAAATAAGCAAAATGTAGCTATATTTTGACTTTTATAGGAAAAATAGGAAAAAAGTGCTCTGGATAAAAGTGTCTGTTTTTTCCCCATAAAATTGCCATCAACAAACGGTTTGCCATGCTAAAGTCTCCATCTTCCTACCTTTCTGGAACATGCAGAGTTGAATAAAAAAAGGCATATTTCTTTACCAAAGTTTTGCCATTGTTCAAAGAGGTCGCCCATTTTTCTTTTTTTGTGCTCTCAACCTATTTCCAGTTTATGATGGAAACTATCAAGTACCTTGCACCGATTCCTCAAGGTTTCTTCCACAGGAACTGATGGCTAGTCTCCAATCCCAAACTCCACTGCAAGCGAACAATTATTCACTCCCAGTAAAGAGGGGGAAAGGGGAATGGGATTAAAGAGAGACTCCACTGCGCTGCCTCGACACTTTGGGTTCTGGTCTTAACTCTGCGCCTACAATACAAAGCAACACATTAATACCTCCAAGACCTATGCCAGACTACACTCTTTTAATAGTGAATACTCTAAAAAAGCAACTGGTACCTGAACCCCTGCAGTGATGTGCCACTCTCTTGTTGTAGACAGTTGTTGATAGTGTAGCGATAATCAATTCTTGACTTTGCAATTTTTATTCTTGTCTTATCTTATGTTGTTGGTAGTTGAAGAAGCAGAGGATGGTAAGTATAATATATATATATATATTGCTACATACGTTGCTACTGAAGAGGTCTCTATGAGCTACTGGTGCCAACTGAATTGGTGATATCGCTGAGAAAGTGTCTTGTATATTGCTACGCAGCAGCCGCTGCTGGCTATCTCCTTGACTAGTAAGTCCTTAAGTAGTACATCTGTTTTACATGAATAAAAGTTTTGTATATTTCTAAATTCACTGGCTCAACCTTAGACCCCTGTTACATCACAGAAATCTAGTCGTAACTGAATGAGAAAACAATTGCGGGACTCGAGCACCGCTGGCTGACGAAAAGAACACTGTCCCAAACTTCGTGACGTCTCAAGTCTTTGAGAAAATAGCACAGGACTTACTTCTGGGAAGAGAGGTTGACAGACTTCTACTCACGAGTGCTGAACTCTCGAAAATGGGAAGGAGCGGAGGTTCAGACTTCTTCCTTTATGCTGTATGCGCGTAAGAATGACCTCCACAGGAATGCGGAGGAAATGCCACACGCTGTGAGACTCTGGACAACCAAAAATGCAGGCGGCGAACGAGCGTGAACGAGAATACGCTCCATTCGCCCTCAAGTTGACGGTTGAAGTGCGCTGCACCACAGGTGCGGGCGCGCGATGCCATCAACCATCAAATCAGCCCAAAACACTAGAACGCCCACCCCAGGTACCTGCCCTCTTGAAGGGACCGCTATGCTGGCACACATTTAAGAGAAAATCGGCGAAGCCGATTACACGAATAACTAGCCAACCGCTTTCTTTTGACCTGAAATTGGGGATGGATTTGACACTTCCCCAAGGCAGCCTTGACAGTACCTCCCACCAAAACCCCTCCCTTCCTCTCCTTGGGTTTTTGTGGATGAGCTCTGTGAAATGCACGAATCAATCTGGGAGCATGAACATTGGAGCCTGGTTCCCAAGATCTATCCTCCGGACCAAAACCCTTCCAATCGATTAAGTAATGAATCGTTCCCTTCCTAATCTTGGAGTCCAATATACGTTTGACCACAAACTCCTCTCCTGCTTCACACTGAATGGGAGCGGGCGGTTGTGTTCTACGTAAACTGGTAGGATTCCTCTTGACCAAGGAAACATGAAATACAGGATGAATTCTAGTTTGAACTGGTAACCTGATTTTAACACTGACTGGATTCACCATCTTATCCACCTCAAAGGGTCCCACAAATCTAGGTTGGAATTTCCGATTGCCCTTTAGTTTCATGTTCTTAGTGGAAACCCAAACCTTGTCTCCAGATTCAAAAACGGGGTTTTCTCTCATCTTTTTATCTGCCTGCCTCTTATAGGAGTCTTTCGCTTTCTTTAAATTTTGCTTTGCTGCAAGAAAGGCCTTTTCCAACTCACTCACCACCTCCTCTACTGCGGGTACCTCACTCTCTTCCTTACCCACCATAGTATTTGGGTGCCTTCCTGCATTTAAAAAGAAAGGGGAATATCCCGTGGACGAGTGAATTGCATAATTATATACGCAAATTCTGCTGCCCAAATTAAATCTGGCCAATCCCCCTCGTGATCCATCAGATAGAGGCGTAGATATTGTTCCAACTCTTGATTTACCCTTTCCGTCTGTCCATCCGTCTCCGGATGGAAGCTGGAAGACAATCGAGAGTCTACTCCTAATCTCTTCAAAAATGACCTCCAAAAGCGAGAAATGAATTGGGGACCCCGATCTGAGATCACCACCCTGGGTATGCCATGGAATTTCACAACATGTTGCGTAAATAATGAGGCCAATTGGGCAGAATTGGGAAGGGACCTTAAAGGGACAAAATGACTCATTTTGGTGAAATGATCTACCAGGACCCAGATGGTGGAATAACTCTGACCAGAGGGAAGATCTACAATGAAATCCATCGAAACAGTATGCCATGGATAAGGGGCTACAGGTAATGGCATAAGCAAACCCTGCGGAGCCTGTCGATTAGTCTTCCCCTTAACACACTGTTCACAAGAGGCCACATACTGTCTCACCTGAGTCTCAAGGTCTGGCCACTAAAATTCTCGTTTGACCAGTTCCAAGGTCTTCTTCAATTCCTTATGGCCGGCCATTTGATCGTCATGACAATGTTTCATAATTTCAAGGCGTAATTCTTCCTTTGGTACATACAGATTTCCATTTTGATAAGGTTTTCCTTCTTTGATTTCTCTTCCCGAATCTTCATTCAACCAATTCATCATTTCTTCATGAGAGAGGGATTCTTTGATTTGGTTCTCCACCTCTGAATACACAATCGTACTAATGATCTTTTCTTTGGGAATAACATGACCTTCCTGACTCTCTTCTTCCTGTTCTCCAAAATTCAAACGAGAGAGAGCGTCGGCCTTTCCATTAACCGATCCTGGCTTGTAGGTCAACACAAACTGGTAATCCGCAAAAAATAAAGACCATCTCAATTGTCTCGGGGTAAGAGTTCGGGCAGATTTTAAGAATTGTAAATTACGGTGATCTGTAAAGACTGTGACCACATGCTTGGCTCCTAGTAGATAATGCCTCCAATCTTGAAAAGCATCTTTCACCGCAAGCAGTTCTTTATCAGCTATTGTGTAGTTTATTTCTGCAGCGGACAATTTCCGAGACCGAAAGGCTACTGGATGGAGTTGCCCAGTGGTTCTATTTCGTTGTGACAAAATCCCTCCAATGGCCAAGTTTGAAGCATCAGCTTCCACAAAGAAAGGTTCCTCTGGATTGGGATGTTGCAGAATGGGAGCAGACGTGAAAAGTTCCTTCAACTCTTGGAATGCCTTTTCTGTCTCAGGACTCCACAAAAACTTCTCTTTCTTCTTTAAGAGTCGAGTAATTGGTGCCACCTTTTCCGAGAAGTTGACAATGAATCGCCTATAAAAATTAGCGAAGCCAATAAAACTTTGTATTTCTTTGACACTATGCGGCGCTGGCCAATCTTTTATGGCTCTCACCTTTGACTCATCCATAGAGACACCATCAGGGGACAAAACGAACCCCAGAAACTCCACACGATCCGAGTGAAAAATACACTTCTCTAGTTTAACAAAAAGATGGTGTTCAAGCAGTTTCTGAAGTATGGCCCGCACATGACACACATGTTCCTCTAAATTGGCTGAAAAAATGAGTATGTCATCTATGTAAACTACTGCTGAGCGATCCAGAAATTCCCGCAGCACATCATTGACAAAATGCTGGAAAGCTGCCGGGGCATTGCACAGGCCAAAGGGCATGACTCAATATTCAAACAACCCAAAACGGGTGCGAAAAGCGGTTTTCCATTCCTCTCCTTTGGCCATCCTAACCAGATGGTATGCCCCCCTCAAATCCAACTTAGTGTAAATCTTAGCTTCTTTTACTTGATCCAACAATTCAGATATTAGTGGTAACGGGTATCGATTCTTCTTGGTAACGGCATTCAAAGCACGATAGTCAATACAAGTTCTAAGATTACCATCTTTCTTTGGAATGAAAAAAAGTGGAGAGGAAACTGGAGACTGCGAAGGCTGAATGAACCCATTGGCCAAGTGTTGTTCTAGATATTCCTTGAGATGACAATTCTCTGTTTCTGTAAGGGCATAGATTCAACTGCAAGGCAAGGATGCTCCGGGTTCAATTTCAATCTTGCAATCATACTCCCGATGAGGGGTAACCTTTGAGCTTCCTGTTCGTCAAATACCGCCTGCAAATCTTGATACTCCACTGGAATCCCAGGAGTTTCCACAGCACAAATCACGATGGGAGTCTCGGCCAGAAACGATGATTGGTTAGGATCTAGACTAACTTTACTGGAATGAAAACAATGATCCTTACAATATTCCGAGTTCATTTGGATAGTTCTTTTAGCCCAGTCAATTTGTGGGTTGTGCTCAGTCAACCACGGGAGGCCAAAAATCAACTGAAATTGAGGGGCATCTATGAGACTGAACCTTACATGACTGCGATGTGTCCCAGGGCCAATCACTATTAATTCTTCAGTGTCAAAAACAATTGGTCCAGACGATAAATTAGTACCATCGACAGCACGCACTGGCTCTGGTTTATCCTTCTTCAAAAATCGGATTCCCAATGACTGAGCAAATTTGATGTCGCAAAAATTCCCAGTCGCCCCTGAATCTACCATGACCGAAATTTCATCCACCTCCGTGGTACCAAACTTTAACTTACTAGGTATGATTAGATGTGGGGCTGCGGATTGTAAAGTGTTTGCAACCAATTGAGAACTTGGAGTTGGCTTTTCAGAAGCTCCCACCAGAGCAACCCCTTTTACTGGTGGAGCTGATCTTTTACCCACGAACTAGACTTAGGCTTCTTTGGACAATCTTTTACGAAATGCCCCGAATTCCCACAGTACATACATAGTCTTCCAGATCTGCGCTTCTCTCTTTCTTCCTTAGTAAGAGGTCCACGTACTGAACCAATTTGCATGGGCTCCTCTCCAGCATTCGCCTCACCAGACTTTACAGGTTCGGATTTGATTCTATCAAAACGTGGAGGAAATGACGAACTTCCTTGCGCCGCTCACTCCTTCGTTCATTTTGTCGTTGGTCTATTTGAAGCACTAGATCAATTAACTCAGAAACTTCAGTTGGTCTTTTTGGAACCTGGGCTAGTCCATCTTTAAGTTCATCCTTTAGCCCTCTATAGAAGATTGCCGCTCTCTTAGCTTCAGGCCATTGAGTTTCTACAATTAGCTTATTATACTGAGCCAGATAAGCCACCAACTCACGATTTCCTTGTTTGAGATCTAAGAGTTCGTTATCTGTAGTCTGAGAAATTGATCGTCGATCAAAAATTCGCAGGAACTCAGACTTAAATTCTTCAAAATTATAAAGTATGGAATCATTACAATTTACCAAAGGCATTGACCATGCTGCTGCATCTCCACTCAGGTAAGACAGTACGAAAGCCACCTTGGACTGGTCCTCTTTGAAAATAATGGGTTTACATAGAAAATGCAAAGAGCATTGGGTGAGGAACACTTGGGCCTTGTGGGGTCCCCACTAAACCTCTCGGGGGCTGCTAAAGGAATGGTTGGGGACATAGCATGTACAACTTGAGTTGTCAACTCAGCGGCTGAAGGGGAGGGAGAAAAGGATGCCGACTTCTGCTCTTTGGACATAGCACTTGACCCAGAAACAAAATCATCAAATGCTGCCGGAAAAAACTGTTTTCCTGACTAGCCTTTCTAACTTCCTCCCGCAAATGCTTATTGTCTTCCTTAGTTTCACTAAGCTGTTTCTGAATCCCATCTAAAACTGCTGCTAATGCCTTGAGATCCAAACCCTCAGCCATCATGCCCAAGTGGAAGTAGTGTTTTGGCACTTCAATCTATCAAGTACCTTGCACTGATTCCTCAAGGTTTCTTCCACAGGAACTGATGACTAGTCTCCAATCCCAAACTCCACTGCAAGCGAACAATTATTCACTCCCAGTAAAGAGGGGAAAGGGGAATGGGATTAAAGAGAGACTCCACTGCGCTGCCTCGACACTTTGGGTTCTGGTCTTAACTCTGCGCCTACAATACAAAGCGACACATTAATACCTCCAAGACTTATGCCAGACTACACTCTTTTAATAGTGAATACTCTAAAAAAGCAACTGGTACCTGAACCCCTGCAGTGATGTGCCACTCTCTTGTTGTAGACAGTTGTTGATAGTGTAGCGATAATCAATTCTTGACTTTGCAATTTTTATTCTTGTCTTATCTTATGTTGTTGGTAGTTGAAGAAGCAGAGGATGGTAAGTATAATATATATATATATATTGCTACATACGTTGCTACTGAAGAGGTCTCTATGAGCTACTGGTGCCAACTGAATTGGTGATATCGCTGAGAAAGTGTCTTGTATATTGCTACGCGAGCAGCCGCTGCTGGCTATCTCCTTGACTAGTAAGTCCTTAAGTAGTACATCTGTTTTACATGAATAAAAGTTTTGTATATTTCTAAATTCACTGGCTCAACCTTAGACCCCTGTTACATCACAGAAATCTAGTCGTAACTGAATGAGAAAACAATTGCGGGACTCGAGCACCGCTGGCTGACGAAAAGAACACTGTCCCAAACTTCGTGACGTCTCAAGTCTTTGAGATAATAGCACAGGACTTACTTCTGGGAAGAGAGGTTGACAGACTTCTACTCACGAGTGCTGAACTCTCGAAAATGGGAAGGAGCGGAGGTTCAGACTTCTTCCTTTATGCTGTATGCGCGTAAGAATGACCTCCACAGGAATGCGGAGGAAATGCCACACGCTGTGAGACTCTGGACAACCAAAAATGCAGGCGGCGAACGAGCGTGAACGAGAATACGCTCCATTCGCCCTCAAGTTGACGGTTGAATTGCGCTGCACCACAGGTGCGGGCGCGCGATGCCATCAACCATCAAATCAGCCCAAAACACTAGAACGCCCACCCCAGGTACCTGCCCTCTTGAAGGGACCGCTATGCTGGCACACATTTAAGAGAAAATCGGCGAAGCCGATTACACGAATAACTAGCCAACCGCTTTCTTTTGACCTGAAATTGGGGATGGATTTGACACTTCCCCAAGGCAGCCTTGACAGAAACGGTTCACTGACACAACATCGATGTAAAAAATATTGATGTAAAAATTATCAAATAAAAATATAGACAACAAAATATCAACTCCTATACTTAAACAGGTAAGTACAAAAATATCGACTCAAAAATATCGATGGAAAATAATAGATGTATAAAATAATCAACTTTTATATAAATATAAAATAAAATAATATATATTAGATACATTAAATATTAAATTTAATATTAACAAAATAAAATACATTTAATTTACATTTTAATAAAATATAACAAATAAACGAAATAAAATAATTAAACACTCAAAGATAATAATTTTTACATATATATTTACTTTAAAACAATTAATAAACTATTATGTTTAATTTATGTTAAAAGTTTAAAATAATATGAAAAATAAAAATATATAGTAGTGATTTAAAATATAAAAAGCAAAAATATATAATAAATTAAAACATTTAACTATTAGAAAAATATTTTAACTTACATTTCACAATACAATTAGTGCAACAGTAGGGAAAGTGTTGGATTGCAAAGGGGTAAAAATATTTATTCCCACTCCAGTGAGTGCAAAAGTAGGCTAAGTGTTGGATAACGGAGGAATTACATTTACTATTCCAATTACAGTGAGTGCAACAGTAGGGAAAGTGTTGGATAGCGGAGGGCAAAAATTACTATTTCCACTCCAAAGAATGCAACAGTAGAGAAAGTGTTGGATAGCGGATGGGTAAAAATTACTATTTCGACTCCACTGAATGCAACAGTAGGATAATTTGATAGCGGAGGGGTAAACATTTTTATTCCCCCTCCGATGAGTGCAACATTAGTTAAAGTGTTGGATAGCGGAGGGGTAAAAATCACTATTCCCACTCCAGAGTGTGCAACAGTAGGCAAAGCGCTGGATAGCACAGGGGTAAAAATAAAAAAATATAAAAAAAATAAAAAAATCATAACAATAAATAAACAATATATAAAAAATAAAAAAACACATATAGTAAACATATAAAAAGAACACATATTATAATATTAATTACATATCACAAAAACCTACAAATATTATATAAAATAAAATAATAAATAAATGTATAAAAAATTATTATTTTAAACTAGAAAATATTTACAAACAAAAATTATTAAAAATTAAATGTATTTACTTTATTTCCTACCCTATAACACCACACCAATAACAAAACACTTCAACATTTTTAATTGCATTTATTTCCATAATTAACATAATTTATCATCAATTAAAAAATATAATTAATAAAAATAACTCATAAACATTAATTGACTACACACACTTTAACAACTAGTAATTAACTAATTAGAATTTATTTAATACCCACCCTTTACCACTTTAAAAGTAAAAACAACACACACAAAAATAAACAATTACATAAAATAAATATCAAATAATTAACATTAATTAACAACTATATAATAATTAATTAAACAAAAATTACTTCCCAGCGTTTACACCTATTAACACCACAACACACACCTAAAATAATTACACAATTACCATAATTAATTACCAATTAATTAATTAGAATTAATTAAAAACCAATTATTAATTAATTAATAATAAATTGCTATACACAATTAACACTATAACATCTCAGTTAAACAAATATTAATAAATAAAAATAATCAGTAAATGTAATATAATTAAATTACTTCCCACCCTATCCCCCTATAAACCCACAATCTGCTACGGAACTAAAAACACAAAATTCAAATTAAAAACAATTAACAATTACTAAAAATAATTAATACATTTAATATAATTAAATTACTTCCCACCCTATTCCCCTATAAACCCATAACCCGCTACGGAACTAAAAACACAGAATTCAAATTTAAAAAAATTAATAACTACTAAAAATGTAACACATATATTAAAAATGCAAACAATTCTTATACAAAAAAACATACATATAAAATATATACTAAAATACATAACATTAATAAAAAAACGACTTTTTTAACAACTATATCTTTGCAAACGATATTAAACACTTCGATAATTTTAAAATCGATATTACTTACCTTAAGTCGATATTCTTGACCATGATATTCTTGCTGTCAATACTTCTGAACCACGATATTAATGACTCGATATTTGTGCAACTCGATAATTTTTACTCAATATTCTGTCTCTGCACCGGTGGAAACCAGTGTGAAACCCATGGGTGATTCAATAAAGGTACAGATTTCTGAAAAATACACACAATTATAAATTCTTCAAGGGGTCATATGTGTAGATTCCTCAACTGTTGAAATAAAGAAATACTGAAAATGAATAAGAAAAATAGCCATTTGTGACAACATTTTCATCTGTAACTTTTTGTCACAATGGCTGATTTACAAAAGCAGCATAGTATTACGTCTGCAAGACTTTTCTGGTTGCAGGAATATATAGGGCTTGAAGGTTCTCCAACAACCCAAGATACCCAGAGCCAACAACTGAGCTGCACCGTACAATGGTTTTTCATTGTGTACTGAGTATAGACCAATTCATATGGTGAAATATGTAGAGTGAAATATGATTATCAAGGAAACCTATGTGTTTCTGATGGGCACAAGATATCGAGTTAAGGAGCAGTGGTTATTTGTACATCTCTGAATTTGCGGGTAAACGTACTAGCATAAGAATTTGAGGGCATTTTCCAAAATGTCTTCTTTCTTATACACTGGCTTACATTTGGGAGGCACAAATGGAGGAAAATCCAAATGGTAATAACAAATGTTCTACTATTCTACGCTCTCACCTCAGTTGTGTGGGTAGGCCTAGTGTCTGCAACAGGAAACGGGCCAAAACACAACATGGACGCATCACGTTTTTTCATTGAGAACTGATCTTTTTTTTAAAAGTGGGTAGCTGTGGACTTTAAGCCCTAGCTCAGTCAGCACCTAGGGAAACCAAGCAAACTTGCACATTTTTTAAAACTAGACATCTATGGGAATCCAGGATGTGGTGACTTGCATGGCTCTCATGACGTTTTTCTATCCAGAATCCCTTGCAATACTCAAACTTTAAATAAAATAACACATTTTTCAGATGAAAAGTTCTGGAATCTGCAGGCAGCCTCAAACATCCTTCCACCCAGCATTTCCCCAAGTCTCATGATAAAAATATGTTTTCTCACTTGTGTGGGTAGGCCTAGTGCCTGAGACAGGAGCAGCCCAAAATGCAACATGTATCCATCAAATCTTTCCACTCCAAAACTGTTACATTTTTTGTAAAGTGGGTAGCTGTAGATTTTAAGCCCTAGCGCAGCCGGAATCAAGGGAAACCTAACAAACTTGCACATTATTGAAAACTAGACACATGGGCAAATCCTGGCTCAGGTACTTGCATGACTCACTCTAGGTAATTTTACCCAGAAGCCCTTGCAAACCTCAAACTTTGGTAAAAAAACACACATTTTCCTTACATTTCTGTGACACAATGTTCTGAAAACTGCCGGGAGCCACCTATTTCCTACCACTCTGAGTTCCCACTATTCCCCCCATAAGAATAGTACCCCACTTGCGTCGGTGTGCCACAACACCACAGAACAAAAAAAGTCCTCCAGCACTACATTGAGAAACAAGCAAACGGGATAGCTGCGGCATATGGGGCCGTACTGTGGTGCCACCC
The DNA here is from genome assembly GCA_963921515.1 of Calotriton arnoldi. Lineage (NCBI taxonomy): Eukaryota > Metazoa > Chordata > Amphibia > Caudata > Salamandridae > Calotriton > Calotriton arnoldi. The sequence continues at coordinate 670,550 of CAWUFW010007401.1, forward strand.
ATGCAAACCTAAGAACCACAGAACGTTTTGAAAACTGGGCAACCAGGGGATTCCAGAGCAGTCTGCCTTGTGTGGATACCATTTTCTTCCCAATAATGCACTGCAAACCTCAAACTATGCCTGTAATCAAACATTTTCCTTCCATTTCTGTGATGAAAACTTCAGGAATCCACAAAAATCCTACCACCCAGAGTTACCCCACTTGTGCAAAAAATAACTCTGTGTTGCTTGTGTGGCTGGGACTAGTGCCCACAACAGGAATGGATCAAACCGACATCAATGTCCTATGGAATCCCCTGGTTGTCTACTTTAAGAAAAAAAATGTGGTTTGTAGGTTTCCATGGGTGGTGGCTGAGCACGACCCCAAATTCTGCAGCTGCCCTATCACTGATCTCTCCATGCAGCACTTTAGGGCCTTTTGTGGCAAGATCTCTTGGCTTACCCACACAAGGGAGGTACCATTGTTATCGGAATACTTGGGGGAATGCTAGATGTGAGAAAAGTGTGTGTTTTTGGACAAAGTTTGCGGTTTGTAGTGCATTTTGGGTAAGAAAATGTTGTAGGATCCATGTGAAGCACACCACCCTGGACTCCCTCGGGTGTCTAGTTTTCAGAATTGTCTTGGTCTTAGGGTCTGGGAGGTTTTCTCAGGTGGCAACCTACCGAAGCCCAAAAAGTGCAGCCATTCACCATTGCAAGTGGAATGACATTGGAAGTTAGCCATACTCTCTTGACTCATATGTAAAAACAACACCCAAAGGCAAAAAATATCCTCTTGTTTGCCATTGGGATGGGATTTCTTAGTCTGCAGAGGAGCAGAAAAACTGTTGAGGTTTTAGGGGTGAGGGTAGGGCAGATGATAGGATGGGCCAGACCCATCACATTATTTTATTAAAAATATATATCCCTGCCATATAGTAGCTTTCTGGCCCCCAGGAGCAAAGTGGGGCAAACCTCCTGTCTGCCAACAGGGGGACCAAAACACGGATTTGTTCCTTTTTTGGGGTGGGGTGTGGCCAATGCCAAAGTGCAACCCCTGCACCAGTTTCCTCTGCCACAGAGAAAAAATCCCTGGTGTCAGGTGGACTTTCTACCTCTCCGGGAGAATATTTGGGGTGATCACCCCAATTGGGGCAACCTTACCCCAGGGGAGAAGAAATACACTCTTGCCTCTTCTGGGAGGGGATATGGCTTGATTCCAGGTTAGACCACACCCTCCTTTTGTTTGTTTTGGCTCATTTTTGAAATGCCTGGTGTATGGTGTGCTTTGTGCCCCATGGGGCAGAAAGGGGTGGATAGGGATAATCACCTCTATCCACCCCCAATCAGCTACCCGGGGGCAGGAATACTATTGGACCACAAGGTGGGAGAGAGCATGGGCCCAAGTCCAGGTGGGCCACCAGCGGCGGTCCATGCAGGTAAGCGCAGTGGAGTGGGGCGGGAGGGGGGAAGTCAACAAATGATGGAGTAGGGAAAATTAAATAAATAAATAAATCCTGTTCTGTCATCTGTCGACATCTCCCCACCCGCCCCACTGTACCACTGCACTTACCTGCATGGAACACTGCTGTGGGCCACTCTCCCTCAAAAAACACTGCTTAAACATAATCCCTGGTGTCTAGTGGGCTTTCCACCCTCCTGGGAGGCAGACTGGGTGTAATCACCCCATCTGCCCTACAGAGGGGCAGAAAGACTGTTACCATAGTTTTTTGGGAGTTGGGGTATGGCCATGCCCCCCTATATATATTTCACAAAAGAGGTCCTGTTGTCTAGTGGGCTTTCTGCCCCCCCAGGGGGGCAGATCTGGGGTAACTATCCCCATTTGTCTCCCGGGGCCAGAAAAACTGTCTCTCTTCAAGTTGGGGTGGGGGAATGGCAGTGCCCATGGTGAGCAGCCCCCACCACTATATTTCCTTAAAAAATATTCCATGGTGTCTAATCGGCTTTCTGCCCCCGGTGGGGCAGATTGGTGGTAATCTCTCCCATCATCCCTCCAAGGGGGCCGAAGGTCTGCCACTGTAGTTTTTGTTGGGGTGGGGTCTATGGGTGGGTGGTGAACTCTGGTGAACTCTGCTCCAGTTTTCAGAGTTTTTCTCGCTCCATGCTCCGCTTGGAGCGTGGAGTTCAGCAAAAAACATTGCCACCCGCCTGTGGAGCAGAGTTTACCGGCGAATCCTCACTGCACTTTGTTGAGCTGCATGTCACCACAGAAGGATGGCCCATTTAGTGTTGTCAGTTAGTGTTCTAGATTGTTGGACATTGTGCTGGTCCATTACTGCTGTGTGTGCGCATCACTCCAGAAATAGGTGGCGTGTGGCCTTCGAGAAGCATGAAAGGTCGCAGGCAGAAGCATTGCAGAGGAAAGCCAGTGTGGTCTGAAATAACGAGACAGCTATTCCGTAGCAGCCTTCAATCTTGGGCTCCTACATGTGCCAGTTGGAATTCCGGGGACAGCATTTTGCAGAAAGCAGAGGACCTCTACTGCCTACCAGTAATGTCTTATGAAATAGCTCTGGGGGGGATGAACAAACTGTGACCTATGTGACACCTCCAGCCACCTAAGTTTGCTATTAGACAGTTGCACAGATATGTTTCTATGAGTTATCAATGATATTTGTCTCTACAACAATGATATGGATTAGATGATGTCTCTGGTTGAAGGCTTTCACTCTGCACTTACTACATCTAGATTTCATGGGTGCTTTGTTTCCCGTTTGAGTGTGTCTTTTCTTGTTTTGCTCTTTCTTTCCAATTCTTTTTACTCTTTGCTGTGTTTGCTTGATATGATCATTTATACATTGGCTACTTCATGCATCCTAATTTTGCTCTGCTTTAGACTTTAATACCCATGGATTATCCATTGTTTGTACTACATTTTTTCCAGTGGTTACTGTCTCGTAAGCTGTAAGCCTCTTTAAAATGACAAGGTTGCAGTCGTCTGTCCATGACTAACTTTGATTAAATCATCATGCCTCAAAATGACCTCAGTTTGTTATCAGCTCCTGCTCCCTATACCGGTTTGGCTAATTCCCCACTAGCTTTTATAGCGGGTAATGCCTCACACTATAATAAGCATGCAGTGGACCTATTAAATCGGCCCCTCTGGTTTTCTTTACTGGTACAAATTTCAATTGTCTATTACTCCAGAGGCAGTGTGTTTAACTTGCACCCCATTCTGTTTGATCATGGTTACACTGCCATATTGTCCCATGCAGCAATTCAGTTTGTGGGTGTCAGCCTGCTCGCTCTTTGATCACTACCCCTGCCACCTCCTTCCCTCACACCAAGGTGCCAAGGATGCTGTCTCTCACTGGGATGATGTTCGGTCTGCTTTAGAAACTGTCAGTCACCGTGCACTCTTTTGTGTCAGATTCTGGCATGTCTCTGTCCCCCAGTATACCACCACCCTTCACCCCGGCGCTGGCTGTACACCAACACTCGCACACTTTTTGGTAAGAGTGTGCTGTAGGGATGGATTGTGCACACTAGGCCCTGTTTTTGTATAACACCTGCACCTGCAGGAAGCACTGCCCATCTGCCTGACTGCTTTGCGTTGCTCCGCTTTTCACGGGCTGGGATTGGGAAGCATTGACTGTTACTGGGTCGACCCTGGAGTCGGACCTCAGTGACAGAAATGTAGGCATCGCAAAGAAGACTTGTTGACCTGTCCTCTATCCAGAGATGTGTTGCATCCAGAATTGAGTATTTGGAGTTGTCTGCGCTTCCATTTTGGTGCATCTTTCAGAATTGTGTGAGTGCCGTATATTGAGTTTGTGCCTCTGACTGACTGCTGTGTGCTAGAGAAGGGCACCGGTGGATGCATGTCTATTACTATTCATGCTGCAGTGCTTGCTTTAGTTGGCTTTCTGAATGAAAGAGTGGAACCGACCTCCCATAGGTGATATTGTCCTCATGCTAGCACTATTAAGTGGGTGTGGGCAGAACACCGTCTGCTTGCGGAACTCTGTGGAATTTGCCAGAGTTTTTTGGTAATTCTGTGGAATTCTGCGTAGTGACACTCCACAAGCTCCGCCCAGATCTAGTGTAGGCATGATCATGAACATAGTGGGCAGCTCCCACCCCATATTTACCACAAGGTGCACTTCAACATGCTGTGGCAGTTAATTTGGTTCACAAATCTGCAAGGTATACTTCAATTTGTTGTGACCATTAATTTGGGTTTCTCAAAATCCACAAGGTTTTACCTTCCTCGTCAGTTGGTTGAGTTGGTGGTTTCTGCCACCACATTGTAATTGTTTGTTGCAATTGCTGCATGCCACATGATTTCAACACGTAATTGGAATGTAGGCTTATATATTAGCCCTCGTGGCAGCGTTGAATGACTACCCTGGCTGTGCACATTTTCTTCGTCCCATCTATACTTGAGCATTTTTTTGAAGGATGTCATTACCCCTCACAAACTTTGTCAATTATTGTACAGACAATTTGTTTCTGATTGTATGTTTTGCAACCCTTTTGTCCTGAGGATGGCCCTTGTCAATTTCACCGCTGGTGTGAAATGTTGACATTTTTTCAATTAATATGGACATCCATATGTTTATTCTATAACTGTCCATTATATATTGTTTATTTCTTAGATTCAGCTATTTGTGTAGTACTGTTGTTGAATCTTCGGCAGCCATTTATTCTGTATATTGTATATCAAGATTAAGGGGCCGATTCCGATCTCGGCCGGTAGTGCTCCGAATCGGATTCGGATTCACCGGATCCGATTCGGAGCCCTGTTTCCCGACCGAATCGTACGCGGGTCCGGCCGAGCGAGTACGATGCAAGCACCCGCGAAATCGCCGACCGACTCGAACGCGGCTTCAACACGCTCCGACCGACTCGCATGGACACGACTCGCACCGCGCTATGGAGATGTTTCCCGGCCGTGTAAGTACGATGCGCACCCCGAGCAGTCCGACCGACTCGCGCCGTCCGGCACGAAAAAGCTGTCGGAGCCGGACTTTGGGGGTCCGCGTCAGACCCCCCTGTACGCGTAGGCGCACGAGTCGCACACAGGGGGGACCCATGGGTCCCCCCTACCTGTGCATGTACGCCGCGATGCGCATGGACGCGTACACGCTGTAGGGGGCGCCCTTGTCCGCCTCGCACCCATTGAGTCAATGGGAGCCCGCGACGCGTTGTGCGCCCGGCTCCCATTGACTTCAATGGAGTCCGACCGACTCGAGTCCGATAGCATGCAAATGCAACATACTCGTCCGGTCGGACTGCTAGGGTCCGATTCGGTCGGAATTCTCTCCGGGTCCGGCTCGGTCGGGGAGATTTCCGGCCGGAATCGGAATCGGCCCCCAAATGTGTTGCTTTTTAATACTTGGTTTTTGATTAAAATCCTTTATTTCAGATTATCCTTTAATTTTGTGTATGCAAAGCTTTGTGGTCATTATTTTATTGGTTGGGAAAAATTGGTAAGAATAGCAAGCTTCATGAATTTTCTTTAGGATTGTTGTTGGGTGTCTCTTTTCTGTGTTAGGCTTCATAAAACTTGTTTTTTATATTTTATTTAATATATATGTTCAAATTAAGTTATAAAGCTTGACTCTGATGGGATAATGCTATGCCAAGTGAACCATAGTAATTATTTCTAATGTTCTTCTCCGCATCAGCAAATCCTGTTAAGCACGGCCTTCTTAAAAAAGGGTATCTGGCCTTCTGGAACTGTCATCAGCTACAGCCTCCTGCCTCCTCCCACTAGAGATTTTTCAATTTCCCAAAAAGTGACTAAGCACAAAAATAGAAATCTTCACTGCAGCTTCATCCAGTGGCTCCCTGAAGATGACGCCTCCTCCTCTGACACTGCCAGCACATGTGCCCTTTACCTTCCCAGAACTTTTTCCACAAAATGTATTCTAAGTTCTAAGGTAAGCGCCGACTAGGCCCAATGCATTTCTTGTACCTGACCCGCTTTTCATTTGTGGTCAGCCATATTTTTCGTGTTTTACCCAGTCTCGCACAAATAGATGTCCGCGGTTGGCACTTTGATCTTTTAGGTGCTAGATTTTACAAAAACAAATAAAAATTCATAACTCTGGTTCTACTGATTGGATTTTTGTCGCTTTGGTGTCAAAAACTTTATTAAACTCTGCTTTATTTTTCCAATTTGGTGTGGAATTTTTCTTGTGTTGTGTTTGCATTTTACTACTGTTTGTGTGCTGCATAAATACTTTACACATTGCCTAAGCCTGACTGCATTTTGTGCCAAGCTACCAAAGGTTAAGCACAGGTTAGTCAATTTAGTGACTTGGGTGGTTCACCCTGACAGGGATTGTGGCTGTTACTTGAACAGGGGTCATCCCCCCAGTCAACCAACAATCCAGATTATCACACTGAGGAAGGAAGGAAAGGTTAAACTGAGCTGATCTAACCACCCAAGAGAAATGAAGAGCAAGAATAGAAGGGGTGTGCTATAAACTCTGTAAAGTTTTGCCCACTTCGCATTATGTTTGTAAGATGGAGTTAAGGCAAAACTCTGCCAACCACCACGTGGAGAAGTTTATTCTCGTGCATGGCTCGACAACGTTAAGTTGGCGAGCAAGAATTTCATCCCCAAGTGAGATTTTCGGATGCTAGAATGCCACCCGGCAAAGTTTTCTCAACATGGGTTGTCGCAGCAGGTCACAACTGTTTACGTTGACAAAGCTGATGCTCGATTAGAAAATCTATTTGAGTGGCAGAATGACACAGTGTCCTCTGGCACGCTGTGTGGTGCTATTCGTGCTGATTTTACAGAGCAGAATAAGCTCCTGGCACTAAAAATCAGTGCTACGTGCCCAATTCCACAGAGTGAAACTCCGAATGTTCCACACACCCCTAAAGAAAAGCAATACAAGAAATGCAAATGGTGCAAACTATGGTACTGGAAAATAGAACCCATCAACCTCTGTTGCCACACAAAGTTTAATGCTATAATTGGTGCATAAATCTTCCCAACTCTTACTGACCTGAAAAGTTTGCAACCATCTGATTCCTTGCAAAATGTTCTGGCATTTCCAGAATGTACTTGACATTCCAGAATGTTCTGGCTATTTCCATCTTACCCCAGGAATACTGATCTGTGTTTCCCTATGATCTGACACTTCTTTGCCTTCCGAGCTTCTAATGGGCCGTCTGCAACAGTATCCAAGGCCGGTCCACAGTAAGCTTGTATTGTGGAGTCAGTGAATTATGACCACATACCAGTGGCACTGGACACATGTTTTCCTGGGCAAAACTTAAAATACTCAGCATGATTTGTATAATTTTGTGAATTTTGCATAATGCTTGCTGTGAGAAATTCCCAAAATTACATTACACTGTTTCACATAATTATATTTCATTTGCATTAAAACTTTACTGAGAATGAATGGGGACAACAAAACGCAAACTGCTGTTGTTCATGGTGCTCTTCTATTTCACTTTTTAGTGCAAATTGTAAAACTGATATGAGGAAATTTTTACTGCTAAGATATAGCGCCAAATCACTGTAAAACAGCGATTTACATGATTACATGATTTTCGCACACCCTGAAACAAGATCCCTGAACAGCACGAACTCCAGTATTCCTGACATACCAGATCCTTTAGAAATTGAATCCTTGCAATTTTTTAATATCATGTTATAGGAGCAAGCCCAGGTTTTCCTTGAGCTAGATTTATTTATTGTTTCAAGATTTGCATTTCTGGTATGTGAATTTGCCCAAAAGATTCTGACCTGGTGGTCACAAACATATAACTGCAAACTAACAATTTGTAATCATAAGTGTTATGTAGTGTAAAACTTTGATCAGTCCACCAAGGGGCTGCCAAATACAATGATGGCCATTGTGCTCTGTTACATGGCATTGGAAATGCCAACCATTTCCGTGCCTGTGTCCACCAGGTTATACTTGGTAGACACCAGAAGGGAAAATTAATAATGGCCACCAATGACATGGAGAAATCTACTTGTTTCCCCTGCCATTTGTTTTTGTTGTTTATTTAAAAGAAACAATAAACTCCTGCTTTAGGAGTTTTTTCTCTAAAGAAAAAGTTTTCCTAGAAAGTACTTTAACCATACCACCCTTTTGGCAAACATTCTGTGTTCTTTGAAGGGAGCCACAGAAGCTTCCTTTAAACCACAGAGATCACTAGTAGGATCCATAAATAGGATGAATGTGCACAATGTAGACTGGTAGACCATCTGCTAGGGTCTAAATTAACCCCTTTGTCCTAAAAAATAATCCCTAACATATTGGTTGAATGTGCACTTTAATAAAAGCCCTACATAGAACATTCTGTTAAAAATTGAGAGAGACAAGGAGCACATGCTTGGAAAAGGGGTGGGTCAAAAAATGTCCCTGGGATCTACTTAAGTGACAAATAATGCTAGATTTTCGACTGGGTCTACTTCTCTTAGATGAAGTAAGGCATCAGGAATTGCTGAATACTTTCTTAAATTATAATTTTCTTTAAGTTCTTTTCTTTAGTAGCAATTATGAACTTGAGTCTTGTTACACCTCAACACTTGCCAAACCATGAACTGAAATTAGGTGAAGTTCCATTGTTTGCATATGATAATTTTCCATTCAACAGTAGACATCATCACTAAATATTGAACTACTTGATGGCATGGGAACAATTCTGTGTTGATACCAGACATTATTGCTTTTGGATATAAATATGAATATTGATTCACTCTGTCCTCTAAGAAACACTCGACTTCAGTCAAGGTATCATAAATCCATGGGCAATTTGCAAACATATGAACATGATCTGCCTCCTCTACATTATAGTTTGACAGCCGTATGTGTTATATCTGGACATTCTGCATAACTGGGCTAGAGCATGATGATAATTTTAAGGGGCAAATGTATAAGGGCTAAGAGCTAAAATAGCTAACCAAAGATCGGGGTGAAAAGCTGCAACTTCACTATTCCATATAATCCTTAATTCATGGCAGAAGTCAATGTATAGTAAATGCAGTTAAATAAATAATTGTGATATCATACAGGATTTATACAATGGATTGTAAATAATATGAGCAAACTATGTGGGGTTTTCCTCAGTTCTATTTCTGCTTTGAACTAAAGGAAAATTGCTTTAATTTGTTTATAGAAAAGAACCAAGAATTGATTCCTATTTTCTCTGAGGAGTAATACGCTCTTTAAGGCGACCCTGAGTGCCCACAAAATCTGATAAAAAATCTTAAAATATTTTGAAGGGTTGAATCTGGCTGCATTCTAATTGAAAATGTATCCAAGTTTCACCAAATCTCAGTTGTTTTCCTAAAACTGACATAATGTAAGAATAGAAGACCACCCTACTATAAATAAAGTGAATGGATCATATATGAAATGATTTATTAATTTGTTCAAAAAAATGTAGGGCTGTCGAATTTGGTTCACTTGCTATCTGGTGTAATAGGTGAGGGCAAAGATGTAACAAACTTAAACATCTGTCTAGAAAATTAGACTGCTTGTAAAGTTCCTTTCCTAGCTCCTTAGGATAGACAGATGAGCACCAGTTGTTTCCTCACCCAGGTCTTCCGCAAGGCCCAACCCTCTATGGTCAGCGGGGCCCTCACAGAGTCAGGAGCAATACTGCATTTTGTGCCCTTGAAGCAGGTATGCAAGAAGCTAATCACTTCACCCTTGGAGGCAGCATATAATTGTCTCCAAGGGCAGCAGGAGTTAGGATTCCTTGAGCCTTTGAGTGAATCCTGTTCATCCAGTAGGAAGCAGATTTCTACTTTTTTTGAGCAGGACCTTCTTCTTCAGGTTGAATCTTCCCAGGTCCAGGAACGATCTGGAGAAGTGGTGGCTTAGCCGTCAAATGTATCCTGTGCACTAACCAGTGATTGGAGACATTCTGACTCCCAGTCCTAACTATGTTCTTGCAATCCCCACTGACTTTTGTAGCACTTCCTCTTTGTTTTACTGTAAAATTACCCAGTAGCCCCTGTTTATTTTGTTATAATCTTTATTTAAAGGTTTTCTTTAAAGTTTGCCATGGTTACAATTTCAACTCCATATCTCATTCTTATCAGATAATCACTTTAAAGGCCATCTTGTAGCACTGTTAAGAGGATGAGTGGATGACTCAAAAGAGCATTCCATCATCATTTGCACAGTGGATGCAGGTTTTGTTCTTTCTCAAATATTCCTCATTCATGTTACTGTTGACCCACATATAATATGTCAAGTCTCATCAACCATCAGAGAGAATCCTATCCTCTATGTCTCATCATGTTTTAATTGTCTTGGTGAGACAGTCCTCCAGAAGAGCAATCTATTCCTGCTGTGGTGATCAGTGCGTGTGGGGGAGAATACAACAGAACCACAGGCTCTGCTATTTATAGTATGTAAGGAAGGTGACAGAGATCCATTCGAAATGTACTATGTTGTCCTAAAGCATGTCAATTTCTCAATTGCATAGAGGTTCCATACTTTAGGCTATCAAATGATTGACATGGGGTTCAGGGGGCTCCCATTTCTTGGAAATAGTCAGCCTGGCTGCTAGTAGAAGGTGGGTCATAGGTTTGCCAGTTGGGGCTGACAGCTAGTATGAACCTTTGTTGTCCACAATGGCCACGTGGGAGTCCCTGACCTTAATAATTTCTTCATTGCACCACTGAACCTATTTTAATATAACAGAGCCCTTTTGCCACTAGGCAGCTCCTTAGCCATTACCATATTTAGATTTTATCCTCCCACCTGACAAGTTTCAAATTGGTTCTCATCCTACTGTGACTGGAGCCTGTCTTTCTAGGAAGTTCCAGACAATGAATATGAAAAGTCCTCTCTGGCATCTCCAAGTCAAAAGAGGTGGTGCTAGGGCTGTACTTTGATCTGCCAGCTGTTCCTGTCTATTCATAACTTGAAGGTAATGTGTGAAGTATTTGTGAACACTTCAAACCGTAAAACAGTGAAAGTTCCACACAAAAAGATCTCACACCAAGTTAGGAAAATTGAGCACAATTTAATAAATTAAGCAAGTATGAAAACTGCACCAGCTGCACTGAACACATGCTCAGCAGACACACTGGCTTTCAAGCAAGCCAGATATTTTATTACCAGCCTGCTGAGCACTGGGCATTGGTGCCTCTTCCCATACCAATACACCAATGGGTTTTAATCCAGATAGACCACTGTTGGGTCATCCGGATAGGCCTAGAACATCCTCTCAATAGTGATTGGTGCTCCAGCCTGCTCGACTTCTTTTACCTTTTTTCTTACCTTCTCTGCACTAGACTTAAGCCCTGCCTTTAGAAACCAATAAAATGCAAATTTGGTGTCAATGCTCTTGTTCCTGTTTTTGTTGCTGATGTTCTTATTGTTGGTTTTGACTGTTGTGAGCCAACAGCACTGCCCTCAGGCTCTATTGAAGTTGACGGCCGCACCGCAGAATTTGTGCTCGGTAGTGGGCCTCTAATTCCCAGACTTTCTTTTTCTAGGTTGCTGGCTTGCTCAGCAATTCACATCTTGTAGTTGAAACATCCCTATCTGAAAAAGGAATGAAAGTGGCCAGTAATTGTTTGTACCATGGATCAAGAATTGTGGCACAGATATAATGTCTGGTAGACACAATCTCTGTTGGCAGCCTTGTATTAACAGATAAGAGAAGGATTAGGCTCCTCACCAACTCACGCACATATTTTTTTAAGTCCTCACATGCATACATTTCAGACACCTCCTTTATCTGTTCCTGTAGCATATGCAAAAACAAGATAGCTTGGCCGATAATACTGTTCTCCTTGCTGACTTCCCATGTGAAAACCACAAAAGGAAGAAGCAGCTCTGTCAGGCATTTGACTAGGCCCCATTGCTCCATCTCAATGATCATGCCTTTTATAGTTAAATCCCCCCTTTGCATGACATATTTATTGATAGGTCTGTATTGCTCAAACAGACGTTGCAACATGTAATAAGTCGAGTTCCAATGTGTTGGCACCTCCTGTATAAGTACTTTAACTGGCATTCTATTATCACGAGGAATGATCCTCAACTGCTTCTGGGCTTTAAAAGAATAGCTGAAATGAGTGCAGATTCTTCTGCAGGTGTAAAGTAAGTTGCTGATTTGGTCTTCTTTTTCGAGAAAGCCCTGTACAATGATGTTGATGCAGTGCGCCAAACACAGGAACTTGAAATAGCCACCATCTGTCATTGCCTTAACTATATCACTGCCATTGTCCGTGGCAACAAATCCAATGTTACTCCCTCTGGGTTGCAGCCATTCAAAGATCTTGTTGTTAAAGTCATCCAAGCTGTTTGCAGCTGTGGGACTTCTCTATGGCAAACATGGCTACAGTTGCATACTTCTGAGCTCCATTAAAAATGTCAGCAGTGTCAACACATGCAGATATAATTTCTCTAACCCCCACAAAAGAGATCCAGTGTGCAGTGATGCATAAGTAATCAGTGGCTAGGCAACTGGTCCACATGTCTGTCGTCTGGTGGATAGTGTGAACAGCACTCAGCTGCAGAGCTTGCCCAATCAATTCCAGCACATTGTGATGTAGCCCTGGAACAGCAACTCTGGCAAAATAGGTCTGGCTGAAAACTTTCCATTTCAGGCAGATGGCCACCACAAATTCTAGAAAACCCACTTCTTTCACAAAAGAAAAAGGGAGGAGGTCCAGCGCTATCATTTTAGCCAGCTTTGCATTGTACAACCGTGCCATTGGGTGGTTGCGTTCGTACTACCCCCTCCTGCCTAAACATGCCAGGACTAGTAGCCTGGATTTTTTTCTTTTCTAGTGCCACTGAAGCAGGTGACTTCTTGAGAGCAGAAGGATGTAGGCTCAATGTGCATCTCAGTGGGGAAGTCACTGTATGCTCTTGCCTTGGTGTCTCAACCTGACTCAGAGTCTTGTGCCATTGCGATGTTACTGATGTGGGCGATAATACTGCTCTCATCCCCTTCACCAACAGCACTTGAAGATTTAGGGCCGCTAAAGTGCTCCTCCCAGTGGATTGCATGGTGTTTTCTCAAATGGGTTGTTTGGCCTCCGGTACTATAGTTTGTGCTAAGCGTACCCCAAGTAACACTTGCTCTACAAATGGAGCACGTCGCAATGTTCAGCTCCTTATCGCTAACCGTAACGAAGTCCCAAACAGGGGAGTCCCACTTTCTGACACTGGTGCCACTGCCAGTGTCGGAAGAAGTGGCGGTAGTTGGGTGTTTTGATGTATGCCTCTCTGCAGTGCCTACTTCTACTGAGGTGGTTGTGGATGTAGGTCACAGCCAGGGCCTTGCAAATATGGAAGCTGGAGGTGGTATTTATGCCACATTCCTCATAGCAGGTTGAGATGGGGTAACGTCGGTATCCACTGGGGCTTGGCTATCATCCATGATGACTGCATTCTCCACAGAATGCAGAGTAGCCAAATTCAGCAAACTCCATGAGCAGAGTGGAGTTTCACGCCCAGGCCTAATGTTGATACCAGTTGTTGTGTAGGAGTGTGATGTGTTGTGCATGAGGAATGCTAGTATTTTTTTAGCATAGGTGTAAGTGAGGTGAGAGAGGTCCCTGAGCATGCGAAACAAGAACAAAATGACAAAAATCCAATCAGTAGAACCGGAGTTATGAATTTTTAAAGATTAAAGTGTAAAAGAGCGCCTAAAAGAACAAAGTGCAAAGCATGGCTATCTCGTCACGCTGGACTTGGTCAAAGTCAAAAGTTCAGGCTAACCGCGATGGAGTGCAGGTCGTATACAGTCGCATGTTAGTCCCACTGAAGGCTTATCTTGTCCTGTTTTGTTCCAGAGTCCCGTTCGCATTGGAGATGTCTTCAAGGTGAGCGTTGCAGGAGACTGTCAGCATGGCGCAAGGAGCAGGCCAGGTGTCGCAGAAGAGCAGGCTGGTGCTTCGCACTGGCAGTCCACTATGGGTGGTCGATGCTGTTGTGCGAAGAGACGGGCTTGCGACAGCTCGCGCTGGTTGTCAGTGTGAGTGGCACAGTTGCGTGTGAATGGGCCCGTTCGCAGTTGCAAAGAGCCCAAGAGTTTTAATTAAGAGCTGTGAGCCACACAAAGGTTCCAGGACCTGAGAGGCACAACTTGGTGATCAGGATCTTGCTGCAGCTGGGTCCAGGAGGTGGATGTAGAGCCTTTTATGTAGGCAAATCAATATTTGGGGACAGGCTTCTCAAATTTCTGAATGTGCATCACATCATGAGTCATTAAATTTGATCTGTACAATGTTATTATGTGCTTCATTATCCTGAGGCTAGTACCTCTACGTCATTTGTTATGGAGGAAACTAAAAAAGCAATTGCTAGATTTTTTAAATTATGTAAAATAATATAAAATATAAGAAATTGTGATGCTGTTGTTGAGGTCTTGGTTGGAATTATCTTATACAAGGTTGAGGAAAAATGATTCATTATTATGGTTGGTGTTAGGAGCACATTGATGAAACGTGTTTGTAGTTATATATTCTAAGCTGCATTTTTGACATTGATTGTAAAAAAAATGGTAGATTTTGTGGCTAAAGATAAAAGTAATAACATATTTCTACAAAAATAGTAAGAAGTATAGTTTGCTTACATATGGCATAGTGTTTGGTGTAATCTTATGTCAAATGGTAAATATATGTATTTTGAAATTTCAAATTAAATAATTTGTCCAATTTAGAGTGCAGGTTATTATCAAATACATTAGTATTCAATACTTGATCTTGTTTTAGATATGCAGTAAGGAGGCCACCTCCCTCCAATCAAATCCCTACACTGTTGGCAGTCTTAATTTTAAGTCATGTAACTAGCAACACTGTGGTTGTTATAATTTCAGATATTTAATATTGAAATTATTGCATCAACACACATCCTAAAAGAAGCTTGTTGGCAATAATTTTATGACTGGAGGTTCTCGGTGTTATTTTTGGGTTGGCAGCAGATCCATTGTACCCTATGATTGCAGAATGTATTACCTCATCTCACCTTCTGGAAGACAAACATCCATATGCCTATATCTGCACTTTCCTGGCATGAGAACATGGTGGTTTCACGTGAGGCACAACTACAACAAGAACTTAGAAGGGAAAGCAACTTTCATGAAAATATACATGTTCGTTGGACACACTCATGACTTTTTCCATTAACCAAAGCTTACAAATGTGAAATTATTTTCAAATGTGCCAAATAATACACCTGAATACCAAACAACCATGGAGTCTTGACACAGCATGCGTAGGTTACTTTTAAATAATCCTATTTCAGTCTAACACTCTTTCCATACCAATCCCAAAAATGCTCTTTATATATTTTTAAACATATGCAATCAAAATGTGGACCTGTGTGACATGCACTCACCAAAGGCACGAGATGCAGAAGACCATCTTTTCTAGGTTTACACCAGCAGAGCCAGAGTTAGATTCTCCAGAAAAAACATGAAACGTTGTCAGACTCTTGTGAGACAAAGTTGCTGCCCTGCATCAAATGGGGAGAGCAGAACAGCATCATATTTACTAAAATACTGTGCTATTTCTTTTTCCTCCTGCACGGATCCCCTTTTGGCTGCCTTCTGCCATAAACTGTGTGTGATGTCTAGTATATGTTTTGTACTGGAAAGGTACAATTCCAGTACAAACTACTATGCTTAAACATAGTTAAATATTTTTCTAACTTTTCTGCAGCATATATCCAAACATTTGAGAAAAATAATGTTCTCACATGCCACACCTCCTTTGAGGATGCATACTTTTTTATGCAAACAGTGAGTGGTTGCAATGCATTTCCTGTGAACCACCCCTGGTATACCCGCTAAACAAAAACTAGTGCAAAGCACTACTTTGAGTTAGTTTGGGGCTAATTTCCAGCACAAAACGTGTTTTACACTTGTAAATCCCCAAATCAACTGTTTGTACCACTTTAAGTCCTTTTGTTAAGCAAAGTTTTGAAAATTTTAATCCAGTGTTTCTTGAGATGTAACTTCTCACAACTCCTACAAAATACAACACCTTCACCATTTAGGGCCTGACCCACAAACTGCATTTTGAAGTTCACAAAGTAGCAGGGCAGTAGTATTATTTACAAATTTCAAATCAGAAACTTGTAGGTTCATGGTCTTCAGCCAAAATTGTGGTCTTCTTGAAAAAGAACAAATCCCCTCTTGAATTGGGCTCATACCGCCCGATAACACTGATAAATAGTGACTCCAAAATGTATTCAAAGGTCCTGGCCATGCGACTCGCACCTGTAATTCATAAGATTGTTTTGGTACGCCAACATGGGTTTATCCCCGGTAGATCTATGACAGATCACGTTCGAAGAGTCATATCATTGTTTGATATCAGTAATTCTACAGGAGACCCTATGGCTCTTATCCTGCTGGATGCGGAGAAAGCCCTTGATAGGGTCTCCTGGCAGTATCTTTGGGTTGCAATGTCTAGAGGTGGATTCGGGGATGGCTTTATGCGGGCGGTCAAAATGCTATATGTTGAACCATCGGCCACGGTTATGGTGAATGGTATCCTATCGGAAAGATTTTTAATTTCACGGGGAACTAGGCAGGGCTGTCTGTGCTCCCCTCTGCTAATTGCAATTTTTATAGACCCATTTATCCGTAGGCTGGAATGTAATAATCAAATCCCAGCAATATGGTTGCAAAATTGGGCTACTAAGACCTTGGCCTATGTAGACGATATTGCTCTTGTAATACCGGATCCAATTTCGGCCATTGCAGTAATTGAGGATGAAGCTGGGTGTTTCTGGCATATTTCTGGATATGCCCTGAATAAAGACAAGACTCAGATCGTCATTAATGATAAAATTAGGATGATAGATAGCCGGGTGGTGGAAAAGGCAACATATCTGGGTATTAATCTGTCCGCTAGTTTAGATAATGTGGTTAGGGATAATATGGAGCCCCTTATGGAGAAAACTAATAAAGAACTCGTCAGGTTAAATAATTTACATATATCCATAGGTGGTAGATGTAACATAATTAAAGTGCTTTTTTCCCCCAAAATTGTATATCTCTTTCGGCCCATTTCTTTGGAATTTTCCTCTCACTGGTTTAAAATTATGGAAAGCGTCTTGTCACGGTTCCTATGGGCTTATTCTAGACCTCGTCGAGACCTTAGATTCTTTTCCCTACCAAGGGAGCAGGGGGATTGGCTCTACCAAATCTGAAACTATATTATTGGACTACAATGCTGATTTATAGTCGAGAGCTGCTCTGCGAGAAAGTCAACAGTATCGAAACAGCTGTAGTTCCGCCACCATTTGAACTTATGATGGGGAAATAGGCTTGGGGATGTCTCTGGCGACAACTGAATGACAGTTACTATAAAAAAGTTTGTTTTAAGACCCTGTACAGTGTTTTTAAAGCTTGGAGTGCTGCACGCAGAGTTCTAGGAATTAGCAGACTATCCTTCTATACACCTTTATCTAATAATTGTAACCTACCAGAGCCTTTTAGAGATTACCATATGAAAAAATGGATCAGGGATGGGATTGATCGGATAGGTTGTTTTTTCTCCGCCTGTGGGTTTCGCTCTTTTGAGGACATGAATGAAGAATTTAACCTCTATTGGAAGGATTTTTTTAAGTTTCTCCAAGACAGGGATTTTCTCTTACAAAGAGGGGTGGATGGGCTAAATTTGAGAGAATAGAAGTCATTGAAAGAATTTTAAGTGGTAAAGTAGTCTCAATTGGTAGAATATATGGTGATTTTAAATCTGCCATGCCTGATGATATGGATAAATGTTCCCTAAGATGGCAAACAAAAGTGGGGATTTCTGATAATACGTTCATTTATGTGTATGAGCTGTCACAATCTATTTTAATGTTATCTAGGCTACAGGCACAGTTCTATAAGACCTGCTTTTTCTTATTCTACACTACCGATGAGATAGCTAAATGAGGGGCGGGAAAAGGGACATTTTGTCCACGCTGTGCTCTCTATAACGCAGATATTGTCCATATTTTTGCTGCCTGCGAAGCCTTGCAAAATCTAATTAAGGACATTTCAACATTCTTATCTGAGGTTTTTAAAACAGAAGTAATGTTATCTGATGATGTAATTTTATTAGGGATCTCTGAGCTAAATTTGATGGGGAACGGTCATGAACTGTTTTTTATCTCAATGGCAGTTTTAAGGCTCTGTATCGCTTCCGTCTGGTTGGATCCCAGACCACCAATATTCCAACAATGGTTGCCCAGGCTTTTAGCGATGTATAGTCTGGAAATAGCCATATATAAGCAGAAATGGAGTTGTACACGTCAGAAAGGCATGAGCATTTGGAATCCCCTAATTGAATGGATTTGAGATCAAGGTAGATTGGGATAGACCTAAGGGCTTTTATATCTGTAATGTTTCTGTTGGAAGTCGTGCTGTAAGGTGGTAGTTCACACTCGTCACTTTAGGAATCAGTTGAAGCCATATAGTATCTGATATAGAGTTGTTGCTATTGAATGGTTAATTAATTATCTGGGATGTGTATTTATATTATTATGAAATGTTATAATGTACTTGATTGTTTATGCTTGATGAATTTATGAATTTCACCAGTCTGGGGGGGCGGGTAGATGGGGGGGTCGGGGTCGGGTGGGATTCTTATGGCATAAAAACTAATAACGATTATTTAAAAAAAAAAGAAACTTGCAGGTGGAGCTCTCCACATCTGCCTCTCCTATTGTTTCCTTATGGAGATCTCTGCCAATATGGTGTAGATGTGTGCACAGCTAAGCATAGGTTTATGTCGTAAATGTAGTAAATGTGGAAGTAACAAAAAAGAGTGGTTGAAAAATGGGAAATAGTCACTACAAAAGTGCGGGGTTAAGGAAAATTTAGGGAGGGAGCTAGGTAGGGACATGCTAATGCAAAACACACATCCACTAAAGAGTAATCAATTGAAATTCACACACTATCCTACCAAAGATACCAAAGCCATAACGGTTTCAAAACAGTACTAAGTGCACTCCAACTCAGCCTTGGAGTTGGGTACAACACATGACCAACCACTGGTATTGCAACACAATCCAAGAGAAAACAGTGGAGGCAGGTAACTAAACTAGCACAACAGAGCAAAGTGTTAAATTATTTTATTTTTAGTAATAATAGGTTACCTATAATTATTGATAGTTTTTTTTAAATATACCAATTCACTTACTTAAAAAGTTAAATAGTGGCAGGTGGCACTTTGTTCATTGAGTAAAGCACACTCTTTGATGTTTTTATCTGCACTAGGCACTTTTTTGTATATTTGTTTTTGTAGACTGGGGATGACCCTGGTATACATTGTTGTAGTGCTTGTTAACAGCAATTGTATGTACTCTGTCCTTGCACAAAATGATGAATTTGGATCATGCATTTGATTTTATTGATTTTAATATATTTATCAATATATGCATTTATGATTATACTATTTTTGCATACCGAATAAAGATTATCTATCTGAAAAAATTAAGTACACTTTCTTATTTTTAAAAATATAAAGTAGTTACATTCATTAAACACATACATTTACCCATGTTTATTAAAAATGAAAAAAATAAAAATGTTGGTGAGGGTGGTAACTTTATTTTTAACTTATTATTTAAATGTTGATATCTTCAAATTAAGCAAATATATTTTGAAATATGTTATAATGTAATACAAATTGAATTTGAGGATGTAATGTGTTGCAAAGTTTTTATTTGATTAATTCCAGATGAATAGCATTTATTTGAAAGTATTTTACATTTATATTTTGCATTTTATATTATTATTGTTTTTAAATAAGCCTTTTAGAATTTCCCTATATGTTAATATCGGAAATTTCTGCCCTAATGTTGGAAATCTGCTCCAAGTGGTAGAAAGTTACCATAATAACTATATCTCATAAATTCAGTCAAAGGAGACTCCATTACCTCACTAGAGGGAGTGGAAACATGTAAGTCTACACCTAGATAGAAGTTTCCCTTCATTAAAGGTGAATAGCAAAAATGTTACTCTTAAGTACAGGAGTAGATTCACATGTAAATCGATCTACACATATACATGTATCTATGTAAATCAGGCCCTTAATACTTCAAGGCAGTGTCCATTATCAGACAAAGCATCCAGCATATCCAACATAATCTCTAGCATCTTGTAGATAAGGCTTGTGATGTATCTGACATACATGCAGAGCCGCAAGTCAAGAATGTGCCATACTTGACAATATGCAGCTCATTCCTGTCATTTCCCAGTGCTGGTGCACGCTGTGCTGCCTTGCGCCAAATAAAGGCACCCTTGCACCACGGTGCAAGGGTGCAAGAGTGCCTGCGTTGCAAACAGGATTTCTTTTTGTGCAGGAAGGAAAAGCAGAATGCCACACACATAGAAAGAGGAAGTAACAAGGAGAAATAAAGATATTTCTCCTGGTTACACCTCACCTGGTGAGGCGTAGCCTTTTAACACATTCCCAGGTCTTCCAGTAATGGTAAATCTGGGAACTTCCCAAAATCCATGGGTGTATGCACGGGAAAACCCATGCTCCACCCATGGAACCCCACCCTGGTGCAGTGATTTGCACTGTGTTACGTTACTCTGGATTTATCAAGCTACTCAGAGTCATGCAAGGTCGCCTTGGATGGCTTGATAAGTTTGACTTAGTTTTTGCGTTGCCCATGCACCCCTTTGTGTGGCGCAAGGGTGGCGCAAAACCCACATAAATATGCCCCTCTATGTGCAGCATTTTCTTAAACATGCATTGCAAAATCAGTTACCGTGGAGAACAAATACTTGCTCTGGACAAAAGGCTGCAGCCTGAAGATTTGTATACCATGTACGCTTTTGCAGGTTTCAAGCACTCCAGAAGTCATTGTGTCAGCAGCTGCTATGTGTTGTCTCTGTGTTGTTTAGATATACTTAAGAGTTTCCCAAAGATCATCTCAAATTTAATCACTGCTAAAGGTGTGAAGAACCTATGAAACCCAGAAACTGTGTGGTCAATTTGCAACTGAAGGAGGACGTCGTCCAAAAATCAGCTTCAGCATGCACATTGTGAGAAAAGATTCCTTTCCTCAATTATATTTTGTGTCGTGACTTATAATTGAAGAAAATATTTTTAATACAAGTTCAGCACATACAGATGAAGCGTCCTCCCCAGCCTGGTAGCATGCAGATGGCCATGCTACATACGGAGTTCTGTATTGCATGTCTTTATTCGTCAGAATGCAACTGTTAACTGAATGCACTGAGTCACAAACTTTATTAACCACATCCAGCTACACCCATCAGATTGTGTAATACTTGTAAGGAGTCTGTCGAGGTCCACTAGAGTCTTCATGCACATAAACACAGGACATGACATCTCCATCTTTGTCACATATAAGTACAAACAACTATATACACATATCCACATTCCAACTCCTCAATGAGTCGTTGAGGTGCTCACACCAGCCTTCCAGATCTAGTTGTATGAGATGAAGGAGGGGCATCTTCAGCTGGCATCTCAGGAGGAGAGTCGGATGCTTAACTTGGGCACTCAGGTGGACTTTCCTCACACACGAGGTCTGGAGCTGAAGAACATTGAGGCAAAGGCTTAAAGTGTGATGAGTCCCTGGTTATAGATTTTCCAGGTCATGAGACAGTTACCATATGTCCTTTGTTTGCCACAACTCTCAGCATCGAATAGAGTGTCCGTTTTGCATGTCCGCTTTTGTTTAACAAGAAGTCATTTCTAGAAAACCATGTCTGGGGTATGTTGGTGCTTGTTGGCTTAGGGGCTCCTTTTGCATTTGCGAGAGGTGTCAGTGACACAAATCTCATTAAGGTCTATTGACCGGCTGGTGGTCCATTGAGGTATCCTCATTCCAAGAGCTCTCCCAAACAGCAAGGTGGCAGGAATTTCTCTCGTCGTGGAATGAGGTGTGAAATGGTATGCACGAATTCTGAGTGTCTCCAGCTTGGCACGTCGAACCACCTTTTCAAAGTACTCATAAATAGTTCAACAATGCCATTTGCCTATGGCCAGTGAGGTTTATTTTTCTGATGTTTGATGAATGATTAGGAAAATCGTTGAACTTTGTGCTATTGAAGGGTACGTCGTTGGCAAATTTGAGAATGGAGGGAACACCCCATGTTGTGAAAATGTCATCCAGCCTTTCAATGACTCTGTCATGTGGTTGATGATAAGTTTTCCACTAGAGAAAAAAGTGAGTGCTCATCGACAACTTCCAAGATATGATGTCCATTGTTGAGAGGTCTGAAAAAATCAACAGCAATCCTCTCCAAGCTTGCTTAGGGTGATCAGACATGTTCAATGGGTGCTAAGTCATTTTGGGAAACAGGCAGTGGCATATATGAAAAACTTTAAGCTCCCTTTCAACTTGTTTGTCAAGATGCAGGAACCACATTTGATCCCTGGGGTCTCTTTTAGTTACAGCAATGCCACAATGTCCTTCATGTGGCAGTTCAATCACTTGCTGCTTCAGGTATTCTTGCCCCTCGTAGTATGACACCATCATGTGTTACAGAACATTCTTCACAAACATTTTTGAATTTCTGGTAATCAACATCATCTGTAAGAGGTCGAGTATACTTCCTCCATGATTGTGTAGTAAGGATTTCCTTGAGCTTAAGTATATGTTTGTCAGTATTGGTAGCTGTCAAGAGTTGTTCAATTGAAAGAGCTGCAGGCACACTTGAATTTACTATGAAATTGATGTAGGCCTCAGCGCTATGATGTTGTAGCAGCACTCTTGAAAAGTAGTGTGAGGGGTGTTGGTCTTTCCCCTGTTTATGCACAATAGTGTAATAATACTCCTGCAGATGCAACTCACCTCTTGATGCAAGTGGGCATCTTGGCTTTCGGATTTCTGAAAATGATGAGCAATTCTTGATGATCTTTGACATGGGTGAAATGCTTTTGGTACAGAAACACATGGCAGTGTTCACACATCCATACTACAGCTAAGCTTTCTTTCTTTCATGAGAATAAACATGTTCAGTCTGAAATAGACTCCATCTAGCATAGGCCACAATGTGTCTCAGAGCATCGGGTTGTTCATGATGTTGGGCAAGGATCGCTCTTAGCCCCACTGGGCTTGCATCCACTGCAATTTCTGTATGGAATTTCAGATCAAAGTAAGCCATTTCTGTTGCATTTTCAATTGCATGTTTTATTTTCTTGAAAGTTTGACCAAATTCAGATGACCATTTAAACAGAACAGCTTGTATGTTAGTTCTCTCAGAGGGGCACTCGCAGTGGCAAAGTCACAAATATACCTGGAGCAGTAGCTGTCCATGCCCAGGAAGGATCGCAGCATGGTCACATCTTCTGGAGGGCAAGTAGATGACAATGCTCGTACCTTTTTAGGGTCCGGAGTCATGGCCCTTTCAGAGAAAAAATGCCCAAAGAATTTGTTGGCTTTTGTGAAATTCACACTTCTCAGCATTTTGGAGATCATTATGATGGAGTATTGTGGAAGTCGGGAGACCACCTGACAAGCATGGTGTGGTCTGATCACCGAATTAGGATATGACCACCGGGCTGGCGGTTGGAAATTCAGAGGTCCCACTGCGGCGGCATGGCTTGACCATTTAGAAGTGTGACAGCAGATGCCGCCATGGTGCAGTGCCTTTTGCATGACTGTGCACCGTGTGCCATGCACCATGTTGTGCATGGCACACAGTGCGCAGAGGTAAGTGAGGGCATTACATGTACCCCCAGGGCCACTTTTCAGTGGCCTGTGAGGCAGGGGGACTTGTTTGGGGCCCCCATATCCCTTTCCGACAACCTTTTCAAGGTGGGGTTCCCGCCATAAAAAGGCTGTCGGAAAAAGATATCATAAACCCGGCGGTGGTGCCTGCGTTGGAACCGCCGCCATTGTAGGATGCTGCTCTGACTGCCACACCATCAGGATCTGTGATCCTGGTGGAGCCAGCTGTCTTGTGTCAGACAGAAGAGTGTCCCACTTGCTGTATCATAATACAGCAGTCGGACCGAAGGGATGTTGACGGTCGGACCGCCACCGAAGTCCTGTCAGTGATCTGACCGCCCGTCATCATAATCAGGGCCTTAGTGGGAGCCCTGCTTCCATAAGCAGACGGCATACTTGTGAGAGTGCTTTGTCATGTTACTTCCATGTAGCCCCAAACACCAGTATATCATCACTGTAGTTAAAAGCATGTGCAACAGGCTGAATTACTTGACAAGTGACATCTTGAAAGGTTTCTGAGTTGATGAGACCCAAAAACGGAGTCTTTTGTATCTGAACAAACCAATATGCATTAAAAAAGTAGTAATGTACTTACAGTTTTCTTCCAGTTCAAGTTGATGGTAAACTGTATTCAGATTAAGATAGGAGAAGAATTTGGCGCCATTCAGCTGTATAATGATGTCAGCAATATGTGGACCTGGATGTCTTTCTCTTTTGATCACTTTGTTTGCTTGTCGCATATCAACATAAATGCGCCTTCAACCTCCACTGTCCTTTTTTAGCAACACCACAATTGATGAAACCCATGGTTTCTGACCAGTAGAGCGCTGGATGATGTAATGCTTTAATAGTGTTTCGAGTTCTTTCTCAACGGCTTCCTGTAAGTGAAAGTCAATGCAATGGTGTCCTTGTGCAACGGGGCAATATCTTCATTTATTTGAAGCTGTACCTTAAATGTGTTAAGTTTCCCAAGTCCTTGAAACAATGTCAGGAACTGACTCACTAATTCAGAATGGGCATCAAATTATATTTAATAGAAATCAGTCCCATGTCAGCAGATGTGTGGGAACTTAATTAGCATGCAGTTGAAAAGGTACCTTGGAGAACATGAATGGGTCCTAGACTCTTGTTTTCTTATGCCACATGGTCGCCACAAAGGATCCCTTACTTCTCAAGGGTACAGAAGCTGCCCAGGTATAAACTTTGGTTCTTGGCGGTGTGAGATGTGGTATCAGAGACAGTTATTTGTACTTTTCTGCTGGCATGATGTTTATCTACCGTACCACTGTCTACAATGAAAGTTGTAGGGCACCCATTCACCTTCAGTGTGATTTTAGGACAATGTCCAAAGGAACTTTGTTGCTTCATGTGGTAATTCTTTTCAGACTTCAGACTTTGCAAGTGACCAATCCTATATGCGCACGTCGATCTGTGACTGACATCACCATTGCACATCCATTTTCTTATCGTCACTCTATGATGACATCAATGAACTGTTGGACAAGAATTTGATAATGATCGATGTTGCCATTTGGCCTTGTGGAAGTGGCTAGAATGCTTTAGAAACTCTCTGGTGTCCATTTTCTCATCTCTTTGTAATGCACTTAAGTTTCTCTTTCACTTTGCAAACTGTTACAAAATGTTTT
This sequence comes from Calotriton arnoldi, assembly GCA_963921515.1. NCBI lineage: Eukaryota > Metazoa > Chordata > Amphibia > Caudata > Salamandridae > Calotriton > Calotriton arnoldi. The sequence goes on from CAWUFW010007401.1 coordinate 695,808, forward strand.
TCCTTTCCACAGCCTTAGCATATTCGTCTAATGGTGAGATATTTACTTTCGTGCAGATAGGAGAATCAGCATTTTCTTTTTCTTCAGAGGCATCACTTTATGGCCCTCAACCTTGTGTCTCTGTCTACTTTTCATCTGCAATGCTGATTCACTCTGGGCCACCCCAGTCTCCATATCAGCAGACTTTCTGCAGACTGAATGTCTTGTGCAGCATACATCATCTAAACGAGTCATAAAGGCAACCATTGATGACTGACAAGGATGGCTTCTTCATCACTGAAGTCATTGAACTTGCAATGCTTGATGAGGGCCTCAAGTCTTTAGGCAAATTCATCTATCATTTCTCCAGCTTACTGGCTTGCTTGGTTGAAAATGTACCTTTCATAGTCGACGTTCGTCATTGAATTGAACTTGATTCCTAATGCCACCTTAATCTGACAATAAGATGTTTCATCAGCTTGTGGTATTTTCTTTATTGCTTCTTTCACTCTGTCACCTGCAACGTTCTTTATGTATTTGATGATGTTTTTGTCACCTGTTTCTTTTAGAGTGTTGATGAAATAGTAGAAAGTTTTAATCCAGGCAGTCCATCTGGCACCAATATTCAGTTTTTTGGCGGAAGCTGTGGTTTCGAGAACATGGCAGCATCATAACCACCTGTGGAACTTCCTGCTGTCAAGAGCAGGGCCCGCTCTGGCGATGTTGGCTGCCGACCTGGACTGGCACCTTTGTCAAGCAGTAGCCTTGTGTTGACATCTGAGTCATCACGCCCACTCTGAGTTTGTGAGGCACCAACTTCTTCTTCGACGATAAGTCATGGTTTTATCTCCTGTACATGGTCATCATCATTCTCAACTTTCTGTGTCGTATCTGGTTCTTCGTGCCTTTAGCGTTTCTTGGTGCTTGGATGCCACTGCTTTTGGCGTGCTTGTGGACCTGGCTATCGCAGCCTTCTTTGCTTCTTTGTACCTGGTTCTCGCTGCCTTTAGCACTATCATCCCGTATGCATGCTGGTTCCTTGTTATGTTGCGGCGCACTCCCTCTTCTTTTGGCCTTACCATCAGGTTCTAGTCTGACTGTGACTGTACTTTCCATGGGGCCTTCGTCTTCTTCGAAAGCCTTGCACTGGCTGGAGTTGCGCTTTGACTCCACATGCGCCAGCCGTCGACTGCTTCACTTCGACTGAGGCGCACGTGGCTTGCACAAGCAGATTTCTGGACCTCAGCAAACTCTCTGGTAGAGCACTCTTGTTTCTTTGGGTTACAGAACCCCTATCTCATTGCCAGTTTTTGCGTTCTTCCCAGCCCCGTAGCATGCAAATGACCACGCCACACAAGGAGTTCTGTAATGCATGTCTTTATCCTTTAGAGTACAACCGTTATCTGGACGCACTGCTTCACAAACTTTATTAACCACACCCATCAGATTACGTAATACTTGTAAGGAGTCTGTCGAGGTCCACTAGAGTCTTTATGCACATAAACGCAGGACACGACAATAGACACCAAGAAAGATAATAAACACAATAGGTTAAAGTTGCAATACACTTTGACATAAAATATGAAAATGAGAAAGGAAAACCTAATAACATTTTAAATCTGGTGATGACATACAGTTCAACTGCAGTCTAGCATCTGGGCAAACATGCTTGAGGTGTCTACATAGCTTGGTTTTCCTATAACCAACCCACTTCAAATAACCATTGGGAAGGTTAACCATGGTTCATCATGAGAAGAGTTCCAGCATGGTTTGTGTGGAGCTTTGTTCTTCTCCCTTTCGTTAGCAACAGCTTGTCCAATTCCTAAAAAACAGAGGACCGCGACGAGTTGCAGGCTTGCCCTTATGAATTTACTTGTACATGTGAGTTAATTGATATATACGTTTTTGGGATTAGCAAAAATGCATGTGAGTACACACAGAAATTTTGAGAATTTTTGGTATGCTCCAATGTCACCTTGTGGCACAAGTGTGGGTTTCCCACATGCACATATTTCACAGATTTAGGATTAGGGCAGACGTGCAGTTGCAATTTTACCTTATTTTTCCCGATTACAAATATTTGTGCACATACATATAGTCAATTGTAAGTAGTATTGTTTTGGATAAAAACAGATCGGACATAATTGGAACACTCACTGCCCGCTATGGTTTTGGGCAGTAGATTGTTGACATTTAATAATGTTGGTCTTAATTGGAAATATTAATTACAGGTCACCAAGCATGCTTGAAAAATATCTAGAATATATTAAAGCTGCACATAGGACGAAAACATGGTTCCACTCTGATTGATTTCTGCCCTGTAATTTTCTTTGGCTGTAACTATTACCTCAGTAAATTAGTATTGGGTAGGAGAGTTATTCGATTTGACTGTGATCCGTATCCAGACCCTTTCCCCCTTCTTCAGACCTGATAAAGGGGGTCCTATTCTCAGAATATTATAATTCAATTTTCATCACTCTATTGCAATGGCAAATCTTGGTGACTTGTGGATGAAAGGGATCTCCTATTTGCACTTTTCTGCGTAGTCTGACTTTTCTATTTGTTTTCCTCTTTACATAAATCAAATATAAAGTTAAGAAAAATAAGAGTATATCGATGTGGCGTACACCATCATATATGATTCACCCTGCTTTTAGTTTTGCCTGCTGAATTTATGACGCACTTTTTAATATTGTAAGTTAGGTGTGACTCGCACGTTTTTAAGAAACCCTTGCATAATTGAATTGTTTTGTTTACATGTCGTTTCACACCCTGATATTCAAAAGTGGCCTCATATATGAGGTTTTGGCGCAGGGCAGCGACCCAAGGAGTCTTGCTGTGCTGCCCTACGTCAAAACAAAAGGGCAGGAATGCGCAGTAACGATGAGATACAGCACATTCCTGTCCTTTTCCCCAGCGCTTGCGCACAATGGGCTGCCTTGCGCCAGCGCAGGCCCCCTTGCACCATGGTGCAAGGGTGCCTGTGTTGCAGGGCTGATTGATTTTGTGCAAGAAGCAACACATTCCTTCACAAAATCAATCAATTCAGGCGATTTCCTCTTTCTATGTGTGCTGCTTAATGCAGCACACATAGAAAAAGGGAAAAACGAGAAGAAATGGAAACATTTCTCCTCGTTGCGCCTCCTTAATGCCACCCTTTGGGTGGGGTTAGAATCTGACGCATTCCCAGGTTTGCGATTTCTCGTAAATCTGGGAACTTTCTGATTCCATGGGTGTTGTGTGGGAACACCCACAGCAACACCCTTTGAACGCCCCTTTCACGCAGTGTTCTGCGTGAAAGGGGCACAAATTTACAAGGCCATGAAAAGCCACGTAAAGTGGCACTACTTTACGTGGCCTTGTAAATATGCTGCAGCACATTGCGTCACTGGAATAAAAAAAAAGTGCAGTTACGGCCACAAGAGGCCTCATAGATGAGGCCCAAGGTGTTTTATCAATCTGTGTTATATTGTTGTATATCTAATGTGCACTAGGTTACCTGCTTGTATATCACTTCCTTTCTTGTAACTATTAGCAAAGCCAACAGGTCTGGTGTTAATATACTTATATTTTCAAACTTCATTTGTGCATGTCTTTCTTCGCAAGCATTACAACAGTGAAGCCAGGGCTCTTTGTTTTACCAGTGTTTATTTTTTATGAAGTAGCTTGATTGTGTGCCCTTATGCATGTATGTGTGTAAAAAATATGTGTGCCTCCCATAAATTCTGACTAAAATATTAAAAAGCTTGCTGCATTGAAAAAGAAAACAAAAATAATTCCATTCTGTCTAAAATGAGTGACTGAGACAAAGAACATAGGGCCTCATTTATGAGGCCCCTTACACCACCGGAACGTCACTTTTTGTGATGTTCCGTGGTGAGGAGCCTGCTCCATATTTACGTGGCAGCACTAAGCCACTTTTTGGCTTAATGCTGCCTCGTAAATATCGTTCCCTTTAACACAGTTTTCTGCGTTAAAGGGATGTGCAATGGGTGTTGCTGGGGGCATTCCCAGCAACATCCATCCCTTTTTGACACTGCCCCAGATTTCGGAGAAATCGTAAATCTGAGGCAGTACCCAAAAACTTACGCCTCCCCAGGGAAGGCGTAAGGGAGGTACAACGAGGAGAAATATCATTATTTCCCCTCATTTTTCTTTTTCTATGTGTGCTGCAGATATGTGTGCTGCATTCTGCAGCACACATAGAAAGAGGAAAAAGACTCTTGTGATTGTTTTTGTGCAGGAAGGTTTCCCTTACTGCAAACAAATATTCATTACTGCAAAGCAGGCACCCTTGCTCCATGGTGCAGCGGTGCCTGCATTGGCGCACGGGAGCCCATTGTGCACCGGCGCAGGGGAGAAGGACAGGAATGCGACATATCTGATAGATATGGCGCATTCCTGCCCTTTTCTTCTGCCGTAGGGCAGCGCAGCGCAGCAGGAAGGCCTGTGGTGCTGCCCTACGGCAAAACCTCATAAATGAGGCCCATCGTTTGTGTTTATTCAATGTACTTTTGGGACGTAAAAATAGTCGCTAGTGCATTGCAATGCAAGCACCGCACAGGAGGTGGAATGATGCGTCAACCTGTAATTGTATGAGGTGAGACAAAAATACTCTGGTGACAGGCGACAAAAACGTCTCCAATGTAGTTTCAGAGAATTGTTAACAAAAGGTATAGGGCCAGACCTAAATATATAACAATTTGGTAGGAGTCCTCTTCAGTGACAAAGCAAAAGAGAGACTTGTTAGAAACTAATAAGGCCTTGAAAATGGGAGTCCCACTTGTCCTAAGGTAGAAATATGTTTACATTGAACAGAGCAATTCTGTCAGTGTCATTATTCAAGCAACCACGATTTGCTAAGGCTCCAAGGGCCTCATTTACATAAAATTTACGTAGGGCAGCACCGTCTGTCTTTTTGCTGTGCTGCCCTATGCCAAGGGCAGGAATGGACCGTATTTATGAGATGTGGTGCATTCCTGTCCTTTCAGCCAGCACTGGTGCACAATTTGGTGCCTAGTGCTAATGCAGGCACCCTTGCACCAAGGTGCAAGAGTGCCTGCGTTGTTGGCAAGATTATTTTTGTGCAGGAAGGAGCACCTTCCTGCAAAAAAACAATCCTGAGAGGTGTTTTCCTCATTCTATGCGTGCTGCAGTTTGCAGCACATATGGAAATAGGAAACAATGAGGAGAAATGAAAACATTTCTACCCGTTACGCCTGCTCTGGTGAGGCGTAAGGTTTTGGCGGTGCTCCAGGTTTACGTGATTTCGTAAATCTGGGACAGTGTTAAAAGTCATGGGTGTTGCGTGGGAACACCCACCTCAATGTCCATGGAAAACCTCCTTGACGCAGAGTAAGGCAATGCAGTAACCCTGGGCAAAGCACTACGCTACGCTCGCGTAGTTTGCGCTACTTCGCACAACGCGAATTGCACGTAGCACAGTGCAAACACGCGTAGCGTAGCGTAGTGCAGCGGTCATTTTTTGCTTGCTCGCGGTCCTCAACGTCAAGTTGGCGACCGCGAGCAAGCAAAATGACATCCCGGCGAGACTTTTTCCTCGTTCGCGATCAGCAACATCAAGTAGAGAAACTACCAGTCCGCGTTGAGAAAGCTGCCGCTCGAGTAAAAATCTACTCGAGCGGCAGTAAAAGACAGCTCGCACTGTGCAAGATGCCCTTTTCAATGATTGCACAGTGCGGACAAGCATCCGGCACTGTGCAATTATCGCGAACAGCGCACTACGCAGTTCGCGTAGTGCTACGCGTAGCTCGCGTAGTGCGAACTGCACTTCACGTAGCTTCGCGTAGCGCTACTTCGCGAACTACGCCCAGCCTTACACTGCAGTGCTTTGCGTGCCTTGCCTTACTCCACATCAATGAGGCCATGTAAAACCGCACAGGGTAAGTTTGCGTTGCCTCATAGATATGATTGAGAGTCTGTGCCCCCAGAGCAGCAAAAAGAGTGACGCTCTGGCGGAGCAGGCCTCTTAAATAAGCCCCCAAGTCTCTTTTCAAATAGTTTTATATTGAATTTATGTGACGCACAGCTGGATAAGGGAAACAACCATTACAATGTATCCATTACAACGAGATGCCATTACAACGAAGCCATTACCACGCAGGAGATGTTATCACGCATATAATGCATGCCATTACCACGAAAATTGAATTACCACGCATGCCATTACCACTCATTTTTGTGTAATGCACTTACAACCCATTAGTGGGTAAGTATATTGCCAAGTATTTCGTTTATTATACTATAAATTCTGTACTACAGGACTATTGTACTATAAATTTAAAAATATTTTTTTTTACATTGTTATATGGGTGTAACACACACCCATAGGCATGGGATATGAGAGATGTAGGGGTATTGGGTGGCGAAGTGTATTAATACACAGGTATTATTTTTAATAGCTGAGTATTCATTTATATTTTTATACATGTCAAATTAATTACATTAATTTGTATAAAATATTTCCAAAGGTTTAACACACACCCTGTGAGGGATATAGAGGTAATAGGTGGGGTATTAATTTTAATAGCTGAGCATTAATTTATCTTGAGTAATTTTAAAATAGTAGAATTAATTTTAAAAAAGTCTAAGGGCCCGATTCCGATCTCGTTGGGAAAACCTTCCCAATGACTTGGATCGGGAATGCCTTCCAAACGACCCGTACGTGCGCAGTCCGACCGACGGTGTACTATGCAATGCATGCCAAATCAAACCGACTCGCACGGAGCACAATACGGACGACCGACTCGTACGGAACACGATTTGTCTGAGCAATTCATATGGAAACGAAGCTGATGCGACCGACTTGTACGCGAACGCTGCAACATAGCTAAGCATGAATGGGACAGACTCGGACCAACCCGCAAATACATGAACAAGTATCCGGTTCGGTCTATGGAACGTTTCGGTAATGCTCAATAAAGTACAATAGAAACAGACTGAAAATGGCCAAACAAGCATTGTCAATGTCAAAAAAATAAAATCAAAATAATCCACACCCACAACTCCACCTATATAAAGCACCAAATTCATGACTATGATCCTTTGCAAATTTGCAGCAACTGCCAAGAGATAGCCATTGAGACACTGCTCACTGCTACATACACATACCTCAACCACCACACAACCTGCACACATCTAGCAACTGAGATCAACAACACTCAAACACACACTCATTTACTCATACACACTCACCCTCACCTTCACACTCACCCACACCTCCATCTCCACCACCACCCCTCACCATGCCCCCCAAGAAGAATCCAAAGTTCACAGACAAGGAGTTGGAAGTGATGGTAGATGAAATTGTCGTAGAGTAGAGCCACATATATTTGGGAACTCAGTACCACAGACCCCCCAGAGCCTGGTGAGTACATACTCAAGTAGCCAATAATGTCAACAAATACACAGCCACAGACATCACTGTCAACAAGACAGTGATACTAAACACTGTTAACAAAGTTTTAAAAAATAGAGCAAAAGAGCATGTAATGTGTATGCCAATTTGACTAACAACATATGTGCAATGTAACAGGAAATCTCACCATTTCCAAATATGTACAAACTTAGCACTAACTCACAGCAAGGCTATGGGATCCAAACACCAGTCACCTGCGACAGCCATTTTGTCTGCACACATTCACTCCCAGGAAAGCTGAGTCACAGGAAGGGTGTTTTGGATGGCTGGGAAGGTGGGTGTGGCTACAAGCATGATGGGATTTGCAGTCAGAGCTAACACTCCTCCTCCCACATAGCCCAACAAGCCCAACAGGAACTGTGCTTACCTCACAGTGAATGGAAAAGTACTGCCAAGGTTGCTGACACTGGGGACTGGTGTGAGAACAAGGCCTAGATGGGAGTTGTGGGCAAACAAACACCAGGCACCAGTGTCAGCCATCTTGACAGTACATTTCCTTTAACTGTGAGGGAAGCATAGTACCTGGTGGTCTTGTTGGGCTATGTGGGAGGAGGAGTGTTAGCTCTGACTGCAAATCCCATCATGCCCTGCATATATATATATTCCCAGGTAGCCCAAACAGCACCCCTGGGACTATGCATTCCCTGAGAGTGAGTCGAAATGTACTGGCAAGATGGCTGACAGAGGGGACTGGTGTTTGTTTGCCCACAACTCCCATCCAGGCCTTGTTCTCCTCTCACCAGTCCCCAGTGTCAGCCATCTTGACAGTACTTTTCCTTTAACTGTGAGGGAAGCATAGTACCTGGTGGTCTTGTTGGGCTATGTGGTAGGAGGAGTGTTAGCTGTGACTGCAAATCCCATCATGCCCTGCCTACATATACCTTCCCAGGCAGCCCAAACAGCACCCTTGTGACTATGCATTCCCTGAGAGTGAGTGGAAATGTACTGTCAAGATGGCTGACACTGGGGACTGGGGTTTGTTTGCCCACAACTCCCATCCAGGCCTTGTTCTCCTCACACCAGTCCCCAGTGTCAGCCATCTTGGCAGTATTTTTCCACTCAATCCCAGGGAATGCATAGTCCCAGGTGTGCTCCCTGGGCTGGCTGGGAAGGTGTGTGGAGGACAGGGCATGATGGGATCTGCAGTCATAGCACACATCACTACCCACACCTAAAGCAACCTGTTCATCATGTCCAATGGCTACCTGAAAGTGAATGGAAGTGCCCCAGCAAGATGGCTGACACTGTTGCATGATGGAAATGTTGGGAGTTGCATTAAAGTCCTTCAACATGCAGCAGTGTCAGCTTCCTTGCCACCACACTACCTTCACTGTTATTGAACCTTTGTCTACGAGGAGTAAGCTGGGCTGGGTGGGAGGAGGGGTGCAAGTTCCAGCAGCACAGCACAAGCACACACACCTCTGTACCTCAAAGCTCCAAGCCAGAAAAAGCAAGAAGGCAGACTTGGTCAAGTCATCTGTCCATGGAGGACTAGGACAATCTACATGATGCGAACAGGCACAATGCAAAGCAGTAACACAATGTGCTACTCACAGCTCTTCCCAGGTGCCCAATGAGATGAGAACTAGGAGTACATGGCTCTAAATACTAGAAAAATATGCTCCCATACATTCCAGACTGTCAGTGTGTAGGTAGCCACACCAATGTCACTGCCAAAACATGCACAAAGCCCAGCACAGATGCGCAAACCTTGCAACACATGGTAAGAGGAAGAGTACGTATGTCATTGTAAAAGCACAGATGAGAGAAATACCAACATACCTGTGTCATGCACAGTCTGTTACTTGACAGTCAATGTCCATGTCCATGTCAAGTCAAATAAAGACAACATGCACATGTATGCACAGAGCTGGACATGCTCATCAAAACCCCTCTGGTCAAAATTACAATGTCCTCAGAAAACATAGTACTGCACCAGTGCCGATGGAGGACTATCTATGTACATACACTCATCCAAATGTACAATAGCAAATGTAATGTGCATGACACAATGACCTGTGCAAAAACACAACAATCATTGTATCTCTCATCTATCCACAGGGCCTGCTGGGAACACTGCAGGAACCGAACAGGACAGCAAGTCACAGACTCTGGTTGACCCTGAGCTCTCTGGCGGTGAAGTCTCTCACCCCTCTTCAGATGACGAGGAACTACCTGGCCCCTCCGGTGTGGGTCAGCCTCCAGCACAAGCAGCTGTAACATCTGCATCCCCTGCGACCACACCTGCAACATCTGACAACACCCAGACGACCACTACCCACATGGACACACAAAGCCAAGGAAACACCGAGAGCACAGCAACACAGGGCACTCTGGAGTTGGCGGACACCAACACCACTGTCAACGCTGAAGGAGGCTCAGTGTTGTCTGTGCCTGCAACTACTGGTCTGGCTCATGTGGGTAGGGGTGGTGGGAGGGGGCGTGGGGACAGGTGCCGTCATGCAGCAGGTGCTGATAAGGAAGCAGACCCACATCTATCACGCATTCTCAGTGCATACCAAGATTGCACTGGAGACTTTGGCCAGGTAGTTGGGATCCTCAAGGACATGCAACAGCAGCAGGCTGCCCATTATGATAAATGGATGAACACATGTCCAGAATGGACTCCCACATGGCATAAATTGATGACCTGACTGCGGTGCACAGGGACATACTCACCTGCCTCCGCCAGATTGCCAACAACATGACCCCACCTCCCTGTGTGCCCACTACATCTGTTGCTTCTACATCTGCAACTGCCACAGGGAGGAATGTGGACTCTGGCGGAGAGTCCCCTGCACCGCGGCAGCCTGCACCTGAGGGTCCCCCAGAAAAACGTAAGAGGGGTCATCAGAAGAGGGACACATGAGAGACAGATGGCTATGCATCCCCCCCAGGAAGTGACAACCTGCTCCTGATATCCTCCATTGTGTGCTAAGCGTTCACTTTGTTGACTGTCACCGAACTCTCCCACATTGGATGGAGGGTCTAAGTTGGAGCAATGACTCAAATGACTGTGGACTTGCCTCTGAAAATTTCATCTACAGGCACAACCAACTCCTCTGTGAACTTGGTCCATCATAATTTTGTACAGCACTATCCCTTTTTGATGAGATCAACACATACACTGAAATAAATCACTCTTCACATCATACTTGCCTATGTCATGAATGAAACACTATTGTACTGATTCAAATGAGGCACAAAAATACTAATGATGGAATGACAATGCCATTGGCTGAGAAACAAATTCCGGAATTCACCTACTTGCTTGTGAGTAGATGACACATGGCACAGCATGAGACATACACACAAAACGGTCATCACAACACCCATGGCACATGGTATAAATCATTATTGACTCCACTGTTTTTGAATGAAACAACATTGCAATGCACAAAGAACAATCATTGTCATAATAACTGATCATCAGGGCATATGTACAGTATGTAAATGAATGTGAGATGTGTGTAAACAGACAAGGCACACCGCAATGTTGAGCACAGGTTTATTCCACAGGCACAACCTGGTGCCCTCACACTAAATGAAATCATATCACACTGTGACAAAAAGCAAAAATGAACAAACAGTGAGCATCAGTTCTGAAGTTAGTGTGTGGCACAGAATCCTGCTCCAAACTGAACTTTCAATCTGTCACTGCATTGTGAGTCTGGGAGGTCACAAGTCGCCATGTGCCAGCAATAGGACCCTGGAAAGGAGATACATAGAACAGTCAGGAAATCAGTAATAATTTGCCCACATTTCCAAGAGACTGATCAGATTCACCAATTTGTACATGTGAACACTAGCTAGGATTCATGTTACCACTGTACCTGGGACCCTACAAACTTAATAGACCCTAAACAACACAGATGATCATGTTAAGTAGCATACACACACGCATACAAACATATCGTACAACAGACACATATCATGCAACATAAAGTGCTTTGTCACCTCATCATTGCATACTTACACTTATGTGAAAAAGTTGTTGATGAGCTGTCTCTGAACATACTCCTCCTCCTCATCATCACTGGCAACATGTCCCAGTCCTGGATCCTCCCTTGCTGGAGGCTGCTGGTCTCTGTCATCTTGTATGACCGGAAGCTCATTCCTCACTGCCAGGCTGTGGCGCATGCAGCAAGCAAGAATGATCTTACACACCTTCAATGGGGAATATTGGAGGGCTCCTCCTGTACGGTCCAGGCAGTGGAATCTTGTCTTCAGAAGACCGAATGTCCTATCAACCACTCGCCTGGTCCTCCCATGTGCCTCATTGAAACAAACCTCAGCAGGGGTGACAGGGTTCCGGAGTGGTGTCAGCAAACACGGCAGGTTGGGATATCCAGAGTCTCCTACATTGAACACAGAAAATACTTCAGTTGTCTGAAAACAGGGTACAAACTGACATACAAGCAACACACAACAGAGACAAAAAACATGACCTACCAACAAGCCAGGCACTCTCAGGTTGCAGCTGAGACATCAACTGGGGGATCCCACAATTTTTCATTATGTATGCATCGTGTGCTGATCCCGGGAAACGCGCACAGACATGTGAGATAGTCATGTCAGACAGGGCATTACCAACAGGGCATTTATGGAGTGGTAATGCTTACGATTCCTGTATGTTTGTTCATTGACTTGTGGTGGAATCAAAGCCACATGTGTTCCATCAATGGACCCAATGACGTGGCATCAGACCCAATGCATAAAAGTCCCCCTTTATGTCTGTAAACTGTCCTGATGTTGGGAACTTGATGTAGAGGTCCAGAAATGTCAACAATGCCTCCAACACATCCTGCAGCACACGGCTGATTATTGTCTGGGACATCCCACCAGCAGTAGCCACAGTATACTAGAAGGACCCTGTGGCAAAGAAATGTAGGGCTGCTATCACCTTGAGGGTCAGTGCAAAGGGATATGGGCGTCCAGGTTGCAAATGTTGGGCCAACTAGTCTGCCAACTCCACAATGAGTGGTCTGGTGAAGCGATACCGCCTGATGCTATCCCGTTCTTCCATGGTCTGGAGGTTCGGGAAGGGCCTGTGGACTGCTGGTCTCCTGTGGTACCTATGTTACAAGTGGAAACATATTTGAGGACACTTTCCAATGTACGAAGGAACATGCAACTACACACATGCAACATTAAATCAAGACACAATGAAGTCTGAGGCGTAAGGTTGAGCCTAGATACAGAGCACAGCTATGTGACCCTTACCAGACATGTCACATTGATATGGTTGGCCAACAATTACGGTGCTGTACTGTAATTAGTCACTGGTGTCTGTCACTGTCCATGTGATCAAACATCACATACCCCACACACACCTCACAAAGTATCCGAGATATAGGTTAGTGACAACTATCACATGGTTGAAAGGTACACAGAACAGGATCATGTAATGGCAGCTATTTGAGACACCAGGTACAGACAGCGGGTCACCATGCACATCACTGTCACAGGGTATACACTGTCATGATTTTATGTCTGACAAACATGTCCTATCACATACACAGAACTTTTAGAATGTGTGGCACATTTGTACTTGACAAGCATCCATGTCTGCCTGGGACACAAAGACACAACAGCAACTCACATGGCAAATACAAGCTGATGTGGCAGCTAAATATCATGAGAATTTTTTTTTTAACTGTCTGCATTGTACAAGACTCAGACACTGTAGATTTACATACATTCAATTACCACAATGCACTTTATGACACACAGTCCAACAAAGCAGTGAATATGTGTAGACATAACATGTCTTCACACTATGATCTCCTGGGACTGTGTCCAAGCCTAGGAGGGTGATCTGTGAAGTGGTCACTCAATGTTGTGATGTGCCTCCAAAATAGTGTGTTGTGTGCCCATCAAGCTTGTCTCCTCATGGGAGCATGAGCTATCAAATACTATGTCCAATCTGACATAATAATCACTGTCCCCACACAGGTAATGCAGCAGAACATCAAGATTTTCACTATACTGTCTGCCCTGCTGACCGATTTGTGTAGGACGCGTTAGCCGCATCCGAACCATGTTGTTCGTATCCTTTGGCTGTTTACTGTAATGGTGAACGACGCGGGTGAGTATTGAATGGACGCGGGAGACGATTCCGAACTGAGCCGGACGCACTTATTGGCTATTGGTCATCATGTTGACAGACACGTGTTTCGTTTCATCTACGATACGCGTGCAATCCGAATCGGTTACATACCATTACCAATGTATCAAACTCAATAGTCTACAGATGCGTACATTTTGAAAGTCGCGGTAGGCATGTCCGATGCTAGCAATGTTATGGATTGGACAAATTTGGATAATGCAAACGACTCGGACCTATCGCTGTGGGTGCATGGAACAGAGCCCACCTCTGCTGCACAGATATTAGTCTCGTTATGTGTCATATAGAGGCCCTAATATAGACGCGTTCATATATGCCGTATATGGTCATATTCGCATATGCCCTATTATGGTCATAATCATATATGCCCTATTTTGGTCATAATCTCCTATGCCCTAATATAGGCATGATCTTTCACCTACATTAGTTCCCTACAGTACACAACGAGCTCTGAGGGTTGAACGTTATCTAGTCTGTGGTTAGAACACTGCAGGGTTTTCCCGAACACAGGCCTACAATGTACTCATAAATTATGCATGAGAATTCACCAGCTACATCTCCCGCATAATATGTATGTACAAAGTTCACCCCTGACGTCTTCCTCATGTCTAACATAGACAAATACAAACCATACTGAGGGACGAGACACTTTAGGGTATAAATACACCACATCTTGCCATGGTAAGATAGAGGGAACTGAGATTTCCATGCTGACACACTGACCAGAGACGCTGAGGCTCCTGCATGCAGTCGCTCCAGCTGACAGCGGTCTAACACAGCCCATTTGGGGTTTCCAACTCGAGACCAGGACGGGGTCCCATACTCTCTCTTTTTAGGTAATGGAGTTCGACTAAATCCTAGAAGGATTCTTGGCTCTTAGGCATTTTGACCTACACATATACTAGGTACACTCAGGTACATCTAGTTAGGCATCGTAGGAGTACGCGCACTTTCATAATGCTTTTTAAATTCATGTATGTATTCATGATTATTGCAATATGGTAGAACTGTTCTATCCCTTCACTTTTATCGTACTGCTGATAATATATCTCTGCTATTGTCTGCTGGTTGCCGCAACACATATATTTTACACTAGAATAACAACTGTTCAATAAATACTTATTGAAACGCCCAGACTGTTTATTCTGTGTAACTCTCTGAGACAAACCGAATAAGTAAGCACGAGTGACTGAGCGAAAAGTAGTACATCGTTTCCACAATTCTGACGGATCAGGGTTGTCATGATCTAAGGTTGCCAGAAACTAATCTCTCCCCGATAAGAGGAGATTCTAGTGGCACTGTGAGCTAGCTAATGCAAATCCGGCTAACATGCGCGGTGGGGGTGCACAGAATCAGTCTAACACCAAGCCCATGGTTTATGTTATCCAAACGTGCAGGTCCTGCAGGGGTACTATAGGAATTACACGACATGGCGCCGCCAACGTTGGTTGGGTACTTATTTAACAGTAGAATCTGAGTAGTTCAGTCGTGCTATTCTCAGAGAACCTACTCACAAAACCCCAGAGACGTCTGGAGTGGGTGGCACAAACTCCGCCACAGCTGAGTAGGCGAGATATCCTATTTATCGGCTGTTGGTTAATCAAGCTTGAAGGACATTTAGTTCCTAAATTGTGCATAAAACCTTTAACTAAGTTCTCTTGGAAAAGCTTTTCTTTTCAAAATGACTGAGAGCGATGAAGAAAGAGTAAATCTGCAGGTCTCAGCCGGAGAACCACCCGAAAATGCAATTGAAATTGCACCTAAATTCAGACATACGCTCACCATGAAATTATTATAAAATGGTTTACCACCAAGGGGTGGCGTAGTAGCTCTCATGATTGAGGCACACGAATCAAATAAAACAGAGGTATTCTATTCATGGGTTACATTCCCAGCAGCAGATGCCGTAACAAAGACATTTCACTACTACATAGAAGGAGATGCACCAGAGGAATACTGTCCATTCGATGACATAGAGATTCCACTCACTTACCAGGAACACTTATACTGATTTAATCAAAATCTACAGAAACTTGACTCAATTTGTCATGAGGACTCTCACAGTTCAACCAACAACAGTTGCAACAAATGGGACCCATTTCCAGGGTACAGCAACTAAAATTACTCCTCAAACATTACACGCGGTAATGGGCAAAATGCCCTCAAAACGCGAACAAATACCATTCTGGATAGCTCAGAAAATAACTCAGCTTGAGGCGGTATTCCCGAATACTACCACCTATGATAAACACAGAAAACTAACAATCTACTTGCCCAAGGGGATCACACCACAAGTAGAGGACTGCACCTCTTGGGGTTCAGTCTTTGCTGCCATATATACCAGAATACATGGTATCCTGTCATTAGCAGTAGTACCTGACGTATTGAGACAGATACAAAATGAGTACGGAGCAGAGCCTGCCCTAAACTTAGGGATGAAGTTACTAAATAACTTAGACCAGGTATCAGCCATAATACTAGCTAATATTAAAGGGGAAGCAGCTTCAGTGGCGATCCGCCAACGTCTAACGGAGTTCAGTCCAGTAGATCAACAACACGAACTACCCAAAATAATTGAAACTGCATATGCAGAACTAGGCAGTGACACTTTAGGTGGGAAAGCATTAAAACCACAACTGTTGGGTAGTCCTGAAAAGGACACTACAAATCAGACACCTACTTCTTCTAAAAAGAAGTGGGAAAATAAAAAACAACAAAAGTCTAAAGACAACAGATCTCAATCCAGAGGTAGGTCTCCTCAACAGGAGCCCTCTGAAACGAGGTATAACCTCAGGAATAGGGATAATATTAAAAAACCTGACAGGTATCAGGATACTGATACACGTTCCTCTTGTTCCTTTCAGGGTTCATCAAAAAACTCTGAGAGGGAAGGACGGTCAGAGGAGCGTACAAAGTCCAGAGACACGCAAAGCACTGCGGACTACGCACCTAAAAAAGAAGATAAACAAAAACAGAAACCTCAGTTCAAAAAGAAGAAGGTAGCAGGTCTCAAGATCAGACATGCCCAGAATTCTGAGGACACAGCTTCTGAATGGGGAATGGGCTCTGACGATGCTAGACAGTGCGGCAGAAGTAAAAATAGCTCGCCAGAACCTGAAGGAATTTCTGGTGACAGCGGAGTTGAGTGACTATATCACGGTGGAAATACCTGATACTCTGGTAAGTGTCCCCCATAAGTTCCATGAGATAACACTCCGGATGGAGGGGGACAAGCCCAGGAAAGTTAAGGGTCTATTTTGGAAAAATGTGTCATCTGGATATGACATCCTATTAGCAGAGCAAGACTGGCTGCCAGCATTCGTCATGGAGTGCCCTAAGGGAGAAAAGGTAATTTTTCTAGCATTTTCCGACCTCGTTCCCATATATTTAAAACATGCATATGCGCAGGAGTTGTACAAAAATCATGCTGGTTGGGATGAGGATTCAACCCACCACGTAATCCCATTAAAAGTTTCACCAAATGGCCAAAGGCAATACACTATAAAGCAGGAAGCTAAAAAACAAGTCAGGGATATCGTAGATCAACAAGAATACCAGGGTGTGATAGATAATTGCACCTCACCAATGAACAATCCTTTGTTCCCCGTATCAAAACCTGACAACACATATCGTCTAGTTTTAGATTACAGACATTTAAACACTTGCACAAAGACATTTGCAGTTCAAAATGCACACAGTGCCGCATTAATGAATAACATTGTGCGACAAAAATACAAAACAACACTTGATATCTCAAATGGATTTTTCTGCCAGAATATAGCGCCTGAAAGCAGGTATCTGACCGCATTCTCAGCGCTAGGGTCTCAACGGCAATTTTGTCGACTCCCCCAAGGGTATAAGAATAGCCCTGGGTTGTTTTCAGCAAGGGTAACAGAGTTACTTCAAAATTTGGATGAAGAAGCATTGTCCTATGTAGATGATATTTATCTGACGGACGATGACTTACCGAGGCACTTGACCAGGGTGAGCACCATTATTATGGGATTCGCCTCTGAGGGCTATAAATTTAATTTTAAAAAATCAAAATTTGCCCATCTCAATGTCCTGTTCTAAGGATATGAACTGTCAAGTGAAGGGAAAAGCCTAGCAGCTAACTTTTTAGAAAAGTGTGCACTGCTCCAACCTCCAAAAACATTAAAAAATGTACAATCAATTCTGGGATTCCTAAATTTTGGTCGAACATACATTTTGGATTACGCAGAAAGAGTAAAACCTTTCTACGACTTAATAAAACCTGATTTTTCAGTCAGACAATGGACACAGGAATATACAAATATCCTGCGTTCCCTACAGGAAGACATGATAGCTTCTAAACATTTACAGACACGCGTAAATGTACGCAACTTAGTGATCCGGGTAAATGTGGGTACACTTATTTAACTTTCAATGAAGGCGAAACGGTACCAATCGCATATAAATCACACCTGTACACAAACGCAGAGATGCGTTTGACTTCAATAGAAAAAATCCTGACAGCAGTGCAGACCGCTGTAGCAAGAGAAAGAGCACTGGCTCAGAGAAAACGCATAATAGTCGTGACCCCAGTACCAGCCTTAGAGCCTGTTACAAAGGCTAGCATTCCAAATGCGAAAGCCTTACATCCCAGATGGATACAATGGGCTAATTCTCTTACTGCAACGGATGTTGAATACAGATTTGATCCAAGTTTAAAAACACAAGCATTTCTGCAATACCAACAAGAATATCCTCTACCAAATGAGATTTTGCCTCTAGATCAGTATGAATACATTATTTACACTGACGGATCTGCTCAACCGGCCATAGGGAGTAAGTAAGCTTACAGCGCAGCGTGTGCAATCGTTAAAGGTCGCATGCGTGATAGAAAGTTCCATCCAAGTTGCACTAGAACGCAATCTCTAGGAGACTGCACGGCTCAGTTAGCAGAATTAAAAGCACTAATACTGGCACTGATAAATACGGAACACGAATTCCCCACACTAATTGTGTGTGATTCCTTTTACTGTGTACAGTCGTACAATGAATATTTACTTCATTGGGAACAAAACGGGTTTAAAGACGTGAAAGGTGGCACAATTAAGCATACAATGCTATGGGAACAGGTAGTGGAGTTGAGAAATGAACTAGCAAGGGCTCACGTGATACATACACTGAGTCATCAGCGTGATGGCGTTCACGTTGAAGGGAATTCATTGGCTGATGAAGCCGCAAAGGGGGCTGTACGCACAGCGTCCGTAGCTGCAATCACTTGTTCAAAAACGAGAATAGACGGAGAGATATTGGTAGCTGTCAATGCTTCACGCAAAGGCAGCACAGCAGTACCTAAAAAATTTCCACTCAAGTACTCCTACAAGTTAGATGCACAAAACATTCCATATGCTCAGATTCCTGGAGTGGGGGATAGAGTAATACCAAATATGGGGGCATATTATCAAGAAATCTTTTGCCACTTTAGCGGCACATATTGCCGAAAAAGCGGCGATTTTTTTATCGCACTATCAACAAGAACACGCTAACATGCGTTAGCGCTTGTTTTCATGAGATAGTTGCCGGGTTTTTTTTGCTTTGCATGTCAGCGATATTTATCGCTAATGACATGCAAAGTAGGCGTTCCTCACCAATACTACATGAAAACATTCGCAAACACAACTTCGCACTATTAACAATGCGGTTCGGGTCCCGCAAAGTGATTGAAAAACCCGCGCTAACCGCGGTTATCGCAGGAATTTAACACCTGTTTAAAAGTTGACTTAACCATGTTTTGTATTGAAGGTGGATTGTGTGGTTAAGTTCACACTTGCCTATTAGCAAGATTTTCATTAGAGCTTGCTAATTATCGCTTGATTTCTCACGCTATTGCTGCTTATCGCCATCTATCGCTGGATTTGACATCGCCTTTGATCAAAGCGTTGCTAATACGCCGCTAACACGGCGATGTCAACCAGCGATAGACGGCGATAAAAGAAAACGCGCTAAGCGCGATTTGCGATAATTATCGCATTCCGTTGATAATATGCCCCATGGATCGTAGGCAAGGCTTAATTCTAGCAGCACACGAGGGTTTGGGTTCTGCACATACAGGCGTTACAGCGACTATTTCTTTACTGAAACAGCGCTACTGGTGGCCAGGGTTAACAAAGCAGACCAAAGACTCTGTCTTAAAGTGGGACTTCTGTCAGCAGATGAAGGGCTCCACCGTAACACGCCCAGCGCAGACATCATTACTAAAATCAGACAAACCTCTCGCATGTGTGTATTTGGACCACTGCGGACCCCTACAATCTGATGGGGCCAAGAAATATATCATGGTTGCAGTGGATTCCTGCTCTATATTCCTATGGGTTTGGCCTCAGCGCTGTGCTGACGCTCGAACTGTTATAAAAGATTTGTGAGTCTTTATCGGCACATACGCAGTTGGCACGTTACATTCTGACCGTGGCCAGGCGTTTAGCTCTCGGGCTTACAAAGAGGCCATGGAAGGAATGGGCGTAGCATTGCGGTACTCCTCTCCATACCATCCTGAGGGAAATTCGGTTGTGGAGAGGAAAAACCGGGACTTAAAGCAATCTTTAACAGCTAGGGTACTAGGCAAAGGCGGTAGATGGGTTGATCACCTTTATGGGGTCCAAAGAGCAATAAAAAATCAGCCAAGAAGCTCTCTAGGGGGTGTCACTCCTTACGAGGTCCTATTTGGGACAAGAATGTGGGTACCTGATCTTGATTGTGAAGGCGCAGTGGCGGATGAAAAACCATTTGATATCCATGATCGTTTGGCTGTTTTACAGGACCTAAATGAATCCAGGACACAACAAAGCAACGTCCACTTAAAACAGACCGCCACTGAGGAAGTCAAGGCAGTAACGGCAAGACCTGTCTGGATCCCAAAAGTCGGGGATCTGGTCAGAGAAAAGATTGCAGACAAGAAAAAATTTGGACCATCCTACAGAACAGCTGTACCGCTCCTAGCAATCCAAGGCACAAGAACTGTACTTCTGCTGCCTCTTGCCGGAAAAAAGGAGAAAAGATTTGTCTCAATCGACTTAATCAAACCCCACTATGTGGCCAATACTAAACAGTAGGCCACGTGGACTCCACAGTAGCAGACACCCTCCTCTCGCTACAATCCAAGAAGTTCAAACAGAAAGACTCATCACGTTTCAAGAGCCACCTGTACGGAATGAAGGACTAAGCAACAATGCTATGGAACTCGTTCCACTTCAACAAGAAGAAAATCAACTTAACAACCAAGTTGCAATCAGACCGACTACAGACATCTACGGCAACATGCCTCGTCAAGAGCAAATTCCAATTTCAACAAATCCCGATGCAATTCCAACAATTGATCGAACTGCTTCTGGCTATTTCATGAACTTTGATACGTTTTCACTGGATCCAAGCGAGCCGGAAGCGACGCCAGCCAAAAAATCACTCAAACAGAAACTCACTGACTTTTTGAACTTTTTTAGAAAGACTTACCTTGTATCACCTTGGATAGAACTATGGTATATCACTGGGATTCTATTTTTTCTTTTCTGGCTAGGCTTAATTATAACTTTTAGTATGCTTATTAATGGACGATATCTCCACCAGAGCTCTACAGCCCAAAGAGTCAATTTAATTTTAAAATCACACCAGTCTTCACATCGTGAACCAAGAGACTTGTCTTCAGTGAACATCACAGCAGTTCCTATACCGGACGGTATAGTATGGGACAAGATTGATTTTGATATATTCGGTCCGACTGAACTTTTAAAGCTTAAACATGTATTTAAAATTTCTTTAAGTGATATCATTACCTCCAGTACATTTTCTGATGATTGGGACACTGATACTGTGAACAATTTGATGTCTGATTTAGAAAAAACTGCAGCATTTCCGAACAATGAAATGTTAGAAGGAACTTCAGATTATGATACATTATACTGTTACCAGCAATATGGTCATCATTTCTTACACAAATTTATAACACCTAGAAATGTATTTGAGTACCACCAGTGGGAACACTGCCCAACACCACCGAAAGGTAGTTCGCAAGCATTTGCACAGAAATTCACATACTTCTCAGGGCAGGGTTTAACACATCCGACCCGAAGTCATTTTATTATAAAGTGGCGAAAATTTCAGCTCAGAAAATTATGTTAACAAACACCAAACATATTTACTCTGCATCCTTTCTGAACCAGTTGTCTAAACAGGGTTTTGATCTATGGAAAGACACAATAGATTCAAAATCGATCTGGGGTTCTAGGGACTGGCAAGTCTAGGGAATAGAAGCACTTTTTGGAGCATGCATCATTCCGCAGCAGATGTTATTTCTGAATGAAACTGTGCAACAAACAACCTGTCTTGGTTTAGCCAAAGGCAAGGAAATGAACACACCGGGGTTTCCAACACCATCAGAGATGGGTGGGGGGCAGAATTCAACTACACATAGGGTAGGATTAGATGACATTCTCCAGTACAACAGGTCAGAATCCAATTGGACAGAATGGCTGATTTGGCCCATTGACACAAACACATGTCAACAGAGATTCCTAGGTATAACCGAGGGGTTTAGTATCAGTAGGCCAGATACACACTATGTACAAAGACAACATCCAGGGGTAGTGACATCCTATAGTGTTGGGAAGTTGTGCCTTGATTGGCTAGAGACCTCAACACTCTCAGAAGTAAAACATCAATTGACCTTACTCACACCTGATACAGACCTTAGGGATTTCTTGTCAGGCCCAAGGCAAACATGTCAGAAACGTTTCATATATGCTGGCATTTATGTCTATTATAATGAAAACTGGAAAATATCCCAACAAGAGGCCGCAGAAAGGATACAGGAAATAGACCGTATTAACTTAGAGAAGGCATTAGCTGTAGTGGATAATGGGTTAACAACTTTGACCTCCAGGATTTACTCCTTAGGCAACATTGTGTCTTTGGCAATCGACATATTAGAACAAGATCTGGCCTTGTTACAACACAGGCAATCCCAATTACGTTCTATTATGATGCTACGCTGGACGCTGCATTCTTTGCGTGCAGGCTATGTGCCCTGGCGTTTTATAAACACCACGTCTCTGTTTTCAGAATACAATCTAACTGATAAACAGACAGAAATGGCACAAAGGGGAGCCAAATATACAATGCTGCGTATTGAGGTTACCATTCACTGTAGCCGAATTACCATCAACTGAATGGCTAATTCATGGCCAAATCACTCTGCCGGTCACTACATTTCAGTTTCAATATTGCCTTGAGCAAAGGCAGGCAGGCAAATATGAAAAAATGGGTAAGGGTTACATTAAGGAAACTTGTTACTTACCATATAGATATTGATGCCGGAATGGGGATCGAGAAGTGTATCTGAGTGGCACAAACTGCAAGAACGCTTTAAGCGGTTCTCTCATGTGTCAGGATATTTCTCTGCACAGAGCATGTAGTGGTTCGGTAGCGAATCTATCTTGCCACATGTCAGGGACCCCAGCGGCCATGATCACGCCAGTTTTCCAGCTGCTCTCGAATGGGAGTTACTTGATGCTAAACGATCATGGTTGCTGTGGGATGCTTCCAGGCGTCGCCTATCTGGTCACTGTTAACTCCAGGGTTACTTGCTGTATGCAAGTATTGTTTCCGCCACTGAACACAGTCAGGGAGGCGCCGTTATGGCCTTCATTGAATGTTTCCTTCATACAATTTGATACTTTGAGCAGACTGAAAGCCATGCTTTTACAGCAACCCGTGCCCTTAACCTCCGCTCGAGAAACCTTTGAACTTCAAGTTGCAAGGACCTCGACTGAGATACAGGTGCTTATACGTACGAACTGCCCCTTTCATTTTGCAGAAATGGTGGGTCGTATCTTTAACATGTCTGATACGAGCTGTATTGTACACCTATTTAAGACCATAGGGTCAGGACTATTAAGCACCTTTCAGACAGTCCTCGGAGTAATCCCAAATTTTATACACTCCGTGTTGGGAAGCGTGTTTGGAGGTCTCCCGCTTATCCTGTTCCTAATTGCAGGAGTCCTGATTGTAATCTTACTGCTACGCAATGGACGGCCCAATTTCCGAGGAAATGGCGAACGTACCCATGGAGTGGAAGTACTGTGAACGCATGGTACAGCTTCTGGGAATACCTTGCCTAAGAGAACTGAATGCCTCTTGGTTTCTATCATTTAGACCAGTCTGGGTGGACTGTATCTTACCTGTTCTTCGATGCCTGTTTTGCAGAGATGAATGCACGTTGGATCTCTGTCTAACGTTTCCATCAGATACGCCTCCGGACATGGATGCTGTGCTGGACCCCCTAAAGGCCCATGCTCTGCGTTGTCCCCAGCGCCTTCCACTTCTGATGAACGCATTCCTTAAGAATCCACAGGTGCCGTTTGCTCCTGCTGGGTTAGGTGGCTCCTCCACAGGCACTCAGGTAACAACTGCCGCACAAGGTGCCGCAGTACCGACTGTTGGTAGTGCTGAATTCTATCTATGTGCGATTGATGTTCTCTGTGAGGCGTTGGATTTGTCATCTGCAGTAGCTAACACCGATAATGCTGAATCTCCCAGCCAGGACACTTAATCTGGAATTGGCTCATCGTGTCCTGGGAAAGAATTTGGCTTCTCCATTTCGTTTCATAAATAAACGAACTAAATTTGGAACACTTCCTAAATTGACACTTTCACTTGAGAAAGAATGGCCTTCTTCTGCTTCTAGTAATGCAACTTTCATAAATGAAACAGAATTGACTTTTTTCAAGTGGCAACAAAAGAATAGCTGACTTTTAACATTTTAATAATTTTTAAATGTCTTTTTGAACCATGTTTTTAGCTGTTTTTAAGAGAATTTTTAAATTGTCTAGATTTTAAGTATGGTCATTGTCATCCAATTTGAAAGTGGAGTGGGTGTTATGTTTCATATAGAGGCCCTAATATAGACGCGTTCATATATGCCGTATATGGTCATATTCGCATATGCACTATTATGGTCATAATCGTATATGCCCTATTTTGGTCATAATCTCCTATGCCCTAATATAGGCATGATCTTTCACCTACATTAGTTCCCTACAATACACAACGAGCTCTGAGGGTTGAACGTTATCTAGTCTGTGGTTAGAACACTGCAGGGTTTTTCCCGAACACAGGCCTACAATGTACTCATAAATTATGCATGAGCATTCACCAGCTACATCTCCCGCATAATATGTATGTACAAAGTTCACACCTGACGGCTTCCTCATGTCTAACAAAGACCAATACAAACCATACTGAGGGACGAGACACTTTAGGGTATAAATACACCACATCTTGCTATGGTAAGATAGAGGGAACCGAGACTTCCATGCTGACACACTGACCAGAGACGCTGAGGCTCCTGCATGCAGTCGCTCCAGCTGACAGCGGTCTAACACAGCCCTTGTGGGGTGTCCAACTCGAGACCAGGACGGGGTCCCATACTCTCTCTATTCAGGTAATGGGGTTCGACTAAATCTTAGAAGGATTCTTGGCTCTTAGGCTTTTAGACCTACACATATACTAGGTGCACTCAGGTACATCTAGTTAGG
Organism: Calotriton arnoldi; assembly: GCA_963921515.1. NCBI lineage: Eukaryota > Metazoa > Chordata > Amphibia > Caudata > Salamandridae > Calotriton > Calotriton arnoldi. The sequence continues at coordinate 720,907 of CAWUFW010007401.1, forward strand.
CATCGTAGGAGTACGCACACTTTCATAATGCTTTTTATATTCATGTATGTATTCATGATTATTGCAATATGGTAGAACTGTTCTATCCCTTCACTTTTATCGTACTGCTGATAATATATCTCGGCTATTGTCTGCTGGTTGCCGCAACACATATATTTTACACTAGAATAACAACTGTTCAATAAATACCTATTGAAACGCCCAGACTGTTTATTCTGTGTAACTCTCTGAGACAAACCGAATAAGTAAGCACGAGTGACTGAGCGAAAAGTAGTACATTGTTTCCACGATTCTGACGGATCAGGGTTGTCATGATCTAAGGTTGCCAGAAACTAATCTCTCCCCGTTAAGAGGAGATTCTAGTGGCACTGTGAGCTAGCTAATGCAAATCCGGCTAACATGAGCGGTGGGGGTGCACAGAATCAGTCTAACACCAAGCCCACGGTTTATGTAATCCAAATGCGCAGGTCCTGCAGTGGTACTATAGGAACTACACGACAGTCTGTCTGTTCCCAAGATAATTCACTTGCCTGCACTACCTGCAACTTCACTGTACTTCCCCATCTGTCAGCTGCTGTCTCTACATCGTCTGGTGGCTACCATGGCACGTACTGTGGAGAGAGCACCAGCATTCACTGAAGAGGAAAACCAGGCCCTGCTGGACAGTCTCCTTTCACAGTACAGCAATCTGTATGGCAAACCAGGGGAGCAGGTGAGTGGTGATTACACTGCCTTATTATTGGCCATGTGTAAAAACATGCACTACTAGCATTGGAATTCCCAAGGGCAAGCATACAAACATAGTTAATGAAAGTTGTACAGTGTGGGGATTTGGGTTCTGGACAGGTACAGTGATGTAGAAGTGTTTACTGGGTTTGACTTATCAGCTCTGTTCTTATGGTTTTGAGGGAGAATAGCATAATGCCCATGATGACACTTGCCTCCGAATGCTCCGCAGGATCTTCAAGTGGATCCCCACCGAAACAAGAAAAACAGTCACCCAGGCCCTCGTCACCAGCAGGCTGGACTACGGAAACGCCCTCTACGCAGGAACGACGGCTAAGCTCCTGAGACGGCTGCAACGCATCCAGAACGCCTCTGCACGTCTTATCCTCGACATCCCCCGACGCAGCCACATCACACCCCACCTGAGAGACCTGCACTGGCTCCCTGTCAACAAGAGGATAACCTTCAAGCTCCTCACCCACGCACACAAAGCACTCCACAACTCCGGACCAGCCTACCTCAACAGACGACTCAGCTTCTACACCCCCACCCGCCAGCTCCGCTCGACCAGCCTCGCCCTCGCCACAGTCCCCCGCATCCGGAAAACGACCGCCGGCGGCAGATCCTTCTCCCACCTCGCCGCCAAGACCTGGAACACCCTCCCCACCAACCTCCGACAGACCCAAGACCTACTGGCCTTCAGAAGACTCCTCAAGACCTGGCTCTTCGATCAGTAGCAGCACCACCCCCTCTTCCCCCAGCGCCTTGAGACCCTCGCGGGTATGTAGTGCGCTTTATAAGTGACATGATTGATTGATTGATTGATTAGACATACTTGCCATTCTGACCATGACCTATGTGTACAAGTGTGTTACGCAGATACATGTAGCATGTGGAGTAATGGTGTGTCACCATGTCATCCTAACAGGTCGACTCCCATCAGAAGGCTGAGATATGGCAGACCATCGTCCGCGCTGTACAGTCTGTGGGGGTCTTCAGACGCCGCATCCGCCACTGCCAGAAGAGGTGGCAGGACCTCCGTGACTGGACACGGAGGATTGCAAGGGTCCAGCTGAAGCTGTCACCTCCTCTCAAAAGGGGCAGATGACGGACCCTGACCCCCCACGTGCTCAGGATACTGACGGTGGTCTTCCCTGACCTGGATGGGCAGTTGAAGGCCAGACAGCAGCAAGGAGGGGGTGAGTATGTGCCATGTTGCAGAACTATGTTTAACATGCACTCCCTCAGCCTGCTAACCCTCTCACAGGTCAGCAGTCTGCCAAAACAACAACTCTGTCTCAAAATGTAACTATGCCCCATGATCATTTGATGCCCAGTTGTGTCCCTTTCCGTCTGTGACATGTGTGTTGCTTAGGTCCTGTGTATTGTCTGTAGTTAAGTGTTCATGTGATCAGCACAATATACGACATGTGCATGTCGTTGACCATCATGAGTGATGTAATTGGCTGACATGTGCCATCACATTGGCTGAAGTATGACCTATACTCAGTGCGGTACAATCATATATGTGCAGATTGTTGCTATTGGTGCACACAGGTGTGCGTAAACAATGCTATGCAGCCGTGCAGCAGGTGGGACCAATGTGGATGCCTCAGACAATTCATCTTGCTCATACTGCCAAATGTATTTTCCCAGATATAGTGCTAAGTGTAATCACATGTATCCCATGGACCAAGGACAGGTATGCCAACTCAGGCCATCCAAGACACTGGCACATCACAAGTTTATGTGTCAGGCAACACTTTCACCATTCAAATGTGAGACTCCATGGGTCAGACTCTGTGACAGTGAGTACATGTGACAATCTTTGAAATACACAGGTGGACAATCTTGCAAACCTGGCCAAACATCAAATGTATGTATTTTGTCTCACATACACAACAGATGACATGTCTGTTTCATCACTTGACTGTGCATACTGGTTGCTTGATAATCCATGTGTATGCAGCATCAATTTCAACTTGAGAGATGTAAAATGTGCATGTCAACACATATGTTAGTTCACCTACTCTGATGGCTAATTTGGGCAATGAGACCTTGTCAAAGGTTTAAAATTGTGTCTAGTACGTAAGGGAGTGTATACTTGACACATACAGACGTGGCTTGAAGCAGTAAAGACAGGATTGTGACACGTTGCTGACTGCAAACTTGAGATGTAGAGGTCCTGTAGCAAGAGTCCTTACAGACAGTGCTGGCCAGTACCATAGTGTGCCACATGAAATTTTGTGATGATGCAGTATTTGTACTTGGAATTGTTTAAAAAAAATCATGTTTGTAACTGGTGAGCAGGATACAATGTGCATGACATCCACAGTATTCACCCTAACACCCTCCATAGCTGAGCCAAGACATTGGGCCATTCAAGTGTCACCCTGGCTGGGCCTACAATATTGGTGTATCAGAAGTAAGATTCAGATGTCTGACCTTACAGCAGTGGACCAAAGACACTGGACACATGCACACATTCACTGTTATCTGTTTGAAATGAGTCATCTATTGATTATGCAACTTAGGTGTTCTGCATGCAGACCATTTTACCATTGACGTACCAGACATAGGTGCACATCATGATGAATGGGGATGGCAGAATGTTTAGCATGTCACATTTCACATGTGCATCCCATTTGCTGTGTCAGTTCAAGACTCCCTTGCAGGAGATGAGACAGGTATGTAATGACACAAGACCGACAGGAGCATTACAGATCAGACCACCTGCTACATAGTGTGGTAGTTGACATGGTTGTTGTGGTATTTGACATTGATATAAGCAATGTTGCACATGACATCATGTGTCGGGGAAACCATAGTTCACTGTCAGACTGACAAGTGCCATGTTCACATAGGTGGAATGATTACAAAACTGACATAATAATTATGCCTATGCTTGGTCTGTGAAGTGTTTTAACGATACTCATGTGTCAAGTCTATGCAGATGACTGATGTGAATCTCTTTCTCATCCTTGTTCACAGCATCAGCAACGGCTACTGGAAGAGACAGTTCCACGGACCAAGGGGAAGCGGCTAGCCAGACTGGGTGCAATGTGGAGGAGGAGGGACCCAGTAGAGCTGAGGGTGAGGGGAGCCACACTGAGGGCAGGTCGGAGACTTCAACATCTACTGAAGACCACTCCAGCTCCAGTGATGACTCCCTTGTGGTGGTGGGTGTTCCCAGATCAGTTTCCACAACATTGGACGCTGCCCAGACCACCACCACCACCATCTCCACCCTCACAGCTGCTCCCATTCTGAGTGCCCGTGGACCCTCCCGTGTTAGGGAGCATGTCTCCTTCGGGCCAGGCACCGCACCCCCTGTATCAGTCTCCCCTGCTGCCCTGAGTGTGGAGGCTGTGGATTTGCTCAAACAGATCCATGTGGGGCAGACATCGATGCTGAATGTCTTCCATGCACACACCAGTCTTTTGACACAATTGGTGTCATACATGGAGGGCATCTCATCAGGCATGTCTACCCTACAGCGATCGAATCAGGCCATGGCCTCCTCACTGACGGCAGCAGTGTCCCTCCTGCAGCAGTCCCTCACCCGTCCTTCCTCTGCCCCATCCACTGTCCCAACTACCCTACCTGACCCAAGCACACTCACACAGGCACAGACACATGCAGCACAAAATCACCCAAACAAAAGTCTAAACACACACTCAGGGGACTGACATCACACACACTGGGGAGAGTGCAAAAAAAGTCAAACACCCATCCACAACCACTCCGCATTTCACAGCTACCTCTTCCTCCACAACCCCTACCCTTGACTCTCTTGCAACACCCTTTTCCCAGTGGGTCTTCCTCTGTGACCTTGGCCTCTTCCCCACTGACCCTTCATACCACCCTCGCAAAGGAAAGAGGAAATCCCCCAGCACAGAGAGGAGATCCACACCTGCCCGCACCCCCTCACCTAAGAGGAAGAGCACTGAGCCCCCCACCCGTACACCCCCCGATCTAAAAAGGCGAAAACATCACCACAAACTCACACTTCCCCACCAAAATCCATTTCCTCCCAGTCCCAGGTCCCCCCTCCCAAAGGGCACACCACAGAGCCCATCCCCGTTTTCAAAATCCTCCAGTACACCATCCCCAGGAAGATCAAGCCCTCACCCCTACCACAAGCACTTCCCCTCTAACAGCCCTCCCTTCAGTCTGTTCCTGACACTGCAGTGGACCCCCCTCAATCTGGCCAATCCACTGCAGTGGACCACCCCCCCTCAATCTGGCCAATCCACTGCAGTGGACACACACACACCACCAGATCCCATCCCTTCCGAAACCCAAACCAGCCCCTCCTAGTCCTGACCCTGCAGTGCCTGGCATGCCCCCATAGATGCCCCTCTGAGGGGAGGTGTCCCCTTGTGGTTGCAGTGCAGGCAAGCAATGGAGGGTGATTTTCCCTGACCCCCTCCAGGACTCATAGTAATGGACTCGCCATTGTCCTTTTTTTCATTATTTGAAATAGGAAATGCTGAATAAAGCATGTTAAGTTCTTTGAACTGTTGCTTTTGGTGTCCCAAAATTTGGTAATAACTCAACTGTCATTAATATGCACATCTTGTTGTGGATATACAATGATATTGTGATGTGATGGACTGCATGTAGTTCATGGCATATGTGAACTATTACAGTATGTATCTTGAGTCCTAATTGTATACATTTGCAGGGTGTCATCATCAACATTGATTTTGGCAATGAGGGTGACATGCATTTTCTAAACTACCATCTTTTACTTGCTCTGTTGCACAAAGGTGGTGCAGACATTTGTGAACATTGTGCATGTCTTTCAAAGTGCAACCGTCTAGGATGGCCATGCAGTATTGCGCTGTGCAACAAGTCAGCTGTCTCATCATTACGACTGGGTACACACGATGTTTTGGTACGTGCAGGAGACTTTGGACACACCCATATACGCAGGCTGATGGCACAAAAGTATTCTGTGACTTGTAAGCATCGGAGCCATGTCTGGGTCTCATTGTGACATGGTATATCACTGCCATGAACAAGGTAGCCACAGGTGGCCTTCCACTGTAGGGAATTCCCATCATGGCAGTGTGTTAATCTGTGACATATCCTGAGCCCATGGTGTGTGTGAGGTGAGCCAGAATCTCCGTCTTCAAACCCCCTTTCCTACAAAGACTCAAGTCCCTGCAGATGTTCCTGTTTGATAACCTGTCTGTGGGCTGACTAATCCAGTGCTTTCTCAAAGTTTTCGGAGTTGTGCCGGCCTGCTTTGCTCTGGCTACATCATGTTGATTAAGTGTTTTGGCTGTGTGTGCTTTGACTTCATATATTCACCCACACTCCTGATGTAATTGGGAATGAGTATCTTCTGTGGGTTATGATTTCTGCTTGACCAATGATGTTGGCCTTTTGAGCTATGCAGGATGCTGTACCTGGTCACACCAAGCTGGCATATAGCTGCAGGGATGTTTGTGGTTTGTCCGTGTGCAACATGGGTTGAGCAGAATGGCGTGTTTCTGCACAGGTGTGTAGTGTGTCCATTTGTCATGCAGACGCCACTGGAGCGTGTGTCACTTCTATGATCTTCATTGGCACACAGGGGAGTGATTGTAAGTTTCTTGGTGCATTTTAGCTGCAGGTGTGTTTAGCACGGTTGATGTTGCATGTGGTGAGCTTGCACACACAAGGGTGGAGTGGATGGAGACTGGTGTGTCGTAGGTATGCATGAAGTGTGGACTCCTATGTGATGGCAGCAGGACAATTTGAGATAGTGTCAGGAGGTGTGGTGTGTGACTTCAGGTCATTGATATTGGTTGTGTTGGGGGTCATGGAGTGTGCACATTGTCCCTATGTGAGTGCTTGTCATGCGGGGGTGTGAATCCAATTATGTGAGCTTGATTCAGTGCTTCCACCCTGCACAATGCGTGGTAGAAATGTGTGGATGTGATGGTGCGATATTCCACCAGAGAATGTTGTATTGTGGCATGTGATGAGAGATGTGGTCTGTTGCACTAATGTGCGATTTGAGTGTAATGGTGCAATTCAGGATGAGTGATGTTTGATGATACTCTGCATGAGTCTATGGGGATATTGGTCATGTAAGTCATATCTAGCTGTGACAGGGCAACATTGAGACAAGGGCTGACTAGTCATATGGGTCAGAGTGGATTTGTGGATGTGAAGGTATGTACACCAGGGATGTGATGATTTGTGCTGGATGGTGACATGTGAGGTGTTATCCAGATGTAGGATGTGTAGTTTGAATGTGTGTATGCATATTTTCTGCAAGTGACAATCCTTTGAACATGTGCTGATTTGTTGGATTACGTGGTGATATGCAAATGACAGAGTACATAGCCATCACAGTATGTATGTGTCTTGTTGTGAGATGTGGTGATGTGTGGAGTGTGCATGTGTGGGTGTGCTGTGATGCTACACAGTGTGGCATGAGTGCAGTCCAAGGTATCACTGAGTGGGGGGGTGGTAATGACAGTGGTCCATCTGACATGTAACATTTGTCATCTGCTGATGAGGGAATGTGTTATCTACATTGAGTGCATAGCATGTATCTGAGAGATGTTGTGTATGGAGAGTGGTGCTGCAAGTGTATGTGTGGATGTGTTGATGGCCGCACACGTGTGTTTGTATATCTTGGGTTGAAATGGTATGTGTACTGGGCTGGGGCTCATGGTGCAGAGATGCTACTCCATCTAGATGCACCAGAGGTGTCTTATGACATGCTTGTGTGCTTGTTAGTTATGAGAGATGGACATGTAGTGTGGCAGGTGTGGTGTAGAGATCATTCCTGCATGTGTTGATTTAATTCACACCTTGTTTTGAAGTTGACATGTGCATATGTGTAGATCATGTGCATGTGTGTGGTCAGTGAGAATTCCCAGAGTTTATCTGTGGCTGTCAGGTATCTGATGAAGCTTGCTGTCTGCCAATGTATGTTCATGTATGCTTTTTGTGATGGCCACCGTCAGTACACTGGTGTGTGCAGTACCTACCTATTCGCATCACAGGAGAAGTAGCCTCCACCTAGCCTTAGCTTGTGTAAGTCGTGTGTGGAAATAAGTGCAAAGTAGCACTTTGTAGTCAGTGTTGGCCAAGGATTGTTCCTTAATGCCCTGTGATGGTGGCCTTAAATGGAGGTGGTGGTTGCTTCTGATGTAAAAACATGATAGGGTAACATTGGCTGGCAGCACATTGATCAGGGGGGATTGTCCCCTCAAGTGCATATGCACATAGGTGTGTTGATATGCCACCTGTGCTCTCACTAGTCCAGATATGCTACATGCACTTCACAGTGGACTACACACACGTGTGTAATCAAGGCATTGTGACTTTGACTGGCCAAGGTGTGGGGGGACCAGGAGAGTGGAGTCATTGTGATGAGATCCCTGGTTATGGAAAGACAAGAGCCTGCACTGTGAGCAAATTCACATGTAACACCGGAACATTTCACCAACTTCCATTTGTGTTAGCAGCATCAGCATGTTTTGATTCTGTCATCTGGTTTTGCAAGTGTGGGCCTTGTAAGTTTCAAAGAGTGCTCCCAATCAGCACTTTGGACCCTATCCTGTAGCCTGTGGGCAACATGTCTTATTTATACGTCTCCTTGACGGATTTCAGTATTTAGAGACAGTGTTCAACTGCCAAATGTGGCCAATCCATATTCCATAATGCACACGTACACCATCCTCACCAGATGTACAAATTTCTCCATGGCTTGTGTCTAGCTATGTGTGTTTGGTTTGTGACCAACAGATTGACACACCCCCCTGGCGTTGTCACCAGTGCAGGCAGATTATTTTACACATTTGCCTGTACATTGGTGCCTACAAGCACTGTTGTTGTTTCCTCTATCTGCTGACACGTGTCTTCCAAGTCTTCTGCAGTACACACTCTGCATTGTCAAAATGGCATTAGTGATGAGCTGCACATAATGCAGCTTTTGTGGCTAGATGCAGAGTTGCTGTGATTGACATACAAACAAGTTGACAGTGTAAATGTTTTGAACAGTAGTTGTGTGCAACGCCCACAGGCCACACATGTGAGTGTCTCCTACATTGTTATTGGTCCACGCTTTTCTACACAGCAAGTAGGAATGTGGTCTAGATATGTAGCGCTGACAGCTGTGACACAATCACTTCTGGTTTGTTGTGGTGGGAGGCTAATGATTCACCCTAGTGTGTCTGTGGGCTTGTGTGGGTTCAGTTCCAGTCTCTTCTGTGCTTCATTGTACACTGACTCATCACAATGACATCCTTCTGTGAGTATGTGTACTCCTGTTGCCCTGCAGGGTTTGAGTATGTGTTGTGGTGGACAGATGATGTGACTTTGTGTCACATACATATGTGTGTCTGTCACCTCTTGTTACACCATCAAATGTGTTTGTCCTAGTATGTGGCATGCTGGGTGTACCTACCTGATACAGAGATTCTACCATTGGGCATACACAACAGTACATGGACCCATGTTTGTATTGTGATCACAATGATGGCTGGTCAATAATGGATTCATTGTCATACATCCCGTGATCAACACTGTAATGGTGGTCACTGCAATGTCACCTGTCAAGGAAGGTTTTGATGAGGAACGATGTTGCTGAGCAAGGTGGGTGGTGTTTTGACTGGCAAAATGTGCCTTGGCTCCCCGCAAGGCCCCTACCTACAATGCGGCCTCTCGGCACCAGCCATGCCCTAAGAGTCATGTTTGTGTATGTGAGATGATAGTGCTTTTTGCAAGGCTCGTGACACAGTGTGCAACAGTGAATGTGCTGAAAAGTCTTGCCCCCATCCTCAATTTGCATCACATCGGCTCACCAGACAGGATACTGGCAGCACAGTCCTGTGGCCTGGAGGGAACTGTGGAAGTGAGTCAGTCTTTATATGTGTTTTTGGGTGTTCCCCCATACTTGGCCCGCATGTGACTCAGGTGCACCCACTCATCGACCAATGCATGATTGCACACATTGCCAGTCCGAGCACTATATGGAATACTTCCTGATTAGACTCAACACACATATGGCTCAGTGGTGTTCAGCACCCCGTAGTGTGTGTTGTCCCAGGCTAAGCCAACTTCCACACTCACGCACATGGTGTGTTTGTTCAGCAGTGTGTGTCTGGTCGGTTGTCTTTGTGCATCTCCCCCCATGTATTTTATCTGTCTTTGAAGGGCATTGAGTGGATGGTGGGTTTTGTTTCTTTCTCTACTGGCCATGGGCCTTCTACATCTCAACTCAGCACATTCCTTAGGTTTGTCAGTTAACGTTGCTGCCACAGTGTGGAACTTGATGTCATCAAAACAGGACTTAGTGATCGAATCATTTGTATTTGACACTGCTGCTAGCAGACATGTGTGTTGATGCATTTTGGATGGTCCCATGTCACATTGTGCAAGTTAAAATTGTTGGCAGTGTTAGCCCCCAAAAGCACTGATTGGCTGCACATGACTGATGGTATGTAACCCAGACAACAATCTTTGCCTCAACAGTGCTGGGGGTGTTTGCCACACATACACCACTTTGTCACTACATTGCTGTTAGTGTTAACCCCCCCAACACCCTAATTGCAGGACCATGCTGGGGGGTTGAGCCCCAAAATGACCTTTTTGTCACTGAAGTGCTGGTGGGGTTAACCCCCCAAACCCTAATAGCAGGACTATGCTGGGGGGTTGAGCCCCAAAATGACCTTTTGTCACTGAAGTGCTGGTGGGGTTAACCCCCCAATCCCTTATTGCAGTACTATGCTGGGGGGTTGAGCCCCAAAATGACCTTTTTATCACTGAAGTGCTGGTGGGGTTAACCCCCCAAACCCTATTAGCAGGACTATGCTGGGGGTTGAGCCCAAAATGGCCTTTTTGTCACTGAAGTGCTGGTGGGGTTATCCCCCCCAAACCCTAATAGAAGGACTATGCTGGGGAGTTGAGCCCCAAAACGACCTTTTTGTCACTGAAGAGCTGGTGGGGTTAATCCCCCAAACCCTAATAGCAAGACTACGCTGGGGGGTTCAGCCCCCAATTCACATTTTTGTCTGTAAAATGCTGAGGGGGTTGTCCCCAAAACCACATTATGGGTAAACATTACTAGCTGTTTGCACCCAAAAGCACAATTTGGCATGACGACACAGGGAGTGTTGGGCATCCACCCCCTATGGGCATTGGATGGTTGGAAGTGTTGGGCATCCACCCTCCCGAAGGGCATTAGATAGCTGGGAGTGTTATGCAGCCACCCGCTTATGGGGTGGACAATGCAGGGAGTGTTATGCATCCACCCCCTATGGGCTGGACAATGCAGGGAGTGTTATGCATCCAACCCCCTATGGGCTGGACAATGCAGGGAGTCTTATGCATCCACCCCTATGGGGTGGACAATGCAGGGAGTGTTAGGCATCCACCCCCTATGGGGTGGACAATGCAGGGAGTGTTATGCATCCACCCCTATGGGGTGGACAAGGCAGGGAGTGTTAGGCATCCACCCCTATGGGTTGGACAATGCAGGGAGTGTTATGCATCCACCCCCTATGGGCTGGGCAATGCAGGGAGTGTTATGCATCCACCCCCTATGGGGTGGACAATGTACGATGTTAGGCATCCACCCCCTATGGGGTGGACAATGCAGGGATTGTTATGCATCCACCCCCTATGGGGTGGACAATGGAGGGAGTGTTATGCATCCACCCCCTACGGGGTGGACAATGCAGGGAGTGTTATGCATTCACGCCTATGGGGTGGACAATGCAGGGTGTTAGGCATCCACTCCCTATGGGTTGGACAATGCAGGGATTGTTATGCATTCACCCCCTATGGGGTAGACAATGCAGGGAGTGTTATGCATCTGTGTTATGTATCCACCCCTATGGGGTGGACAATGCAGGGAGTGTTATGCATTCACCCCCTATAGGGTGGACAATGCAGGGAGTGTTATCCATCCACCCCCTATGGGGTAGACAATGCAGGGAGTGTTAGGCATCCAACCCCTATGGGGTGGACAACGCAGGGAGTGTTTGCCATCCATCCCCACCGTTGCCTCTACATTGCTGCAAGTATTCTCCCCCCAGTATTGACAGTGGTTCCTCACAAACTGTTGATTATGTTGCCTTATGCGTGGTAGTGACGTTTTTGTGTGTGGTAGGTGTCTGACTTACCGTCTGTGACAAACTCGTCGGTTAGGATTGTAGAATTGACCGTAGGCGTACAGTATGGGGATGACGTGCGCGATCGGATACATGACTGCTCCGTCTCCTTCATTAGGATCGTGTTGTGGCGCGAATAGGCGCTGAAAAACCGCTCTTCCGGATGCTCTGACGTGCTGGAGGTGGCAACCTGTTTGGCGCGTAGGAAGTACGCATCGTACTTGGCCGTCCAGAAATTGAATGGGAAATGCCTCTGGACAACTCCATTCAGCGTTTACTGAGGCTTCTCGTTGGGGAAATGGAGCTGGAATCGGTGCGTATGAGTCGTTCGGGAATTGGAGACTATTGCGCATCGTACTTTGTCGTTTGAATGGACCGGCTCCTGGGACGAGTCGGACAGAAGGTAAGGCTACGGACGGCTCTGGGAGGGCCGTCCGGACGGGATCGGAATTGGCCCCTAAGTCTGTAACACACACCTTTAGGCAAGGGAAGTGAGGGATATAGGGGTATTGGGGGTGGAAGTGTATAATACTCATGTACTAATTTTTATACCTGAGTATTAATGTATAATGTATTTTAAATGATTTAAAATTTATTTAATTCATGTATTTAAAATATTTCTTAGTCTGTAACACATTCAACTTTAGGCACTGGATGTGAGCACCGGATGTGAGGGATATAGGGGTATTAAATGGGAAAGTGTACTAATACTCAGGTATGAATTTGAATACCTAAGTATTCATTTATAATGTATTTTGAATGCAAATTACTTTATTTAAAATATTTCTAAGTCTGTAGCATACACCTTTTGGCACACTTTGTGAGGGATATAGGGGTTGTGGTTGGGGAAGTGTATTAATATTCAGTTATTAATTTTAATGCCAGAGTATTAATTTATCATCATCAAATTAAACATTTAGTCAGATTTAAAATCATTTAAAAAAAAAACATAACTAGAAACTTTAGACCCCCAGAATTAAAAACATATATTTAAAAATTAATGCAACATTAAAACATCACTCAGAACATAAAACAATTTTTTCTAAATGTTATTAACATTTAAAAATGAACAACTCAAGTTTTTATAATGATAAATGTATTAAACAACTTTTTAAAAATCTCAAACAATACAATAAATATTTTAGCATTTAAAGTAATTTTTAAAATATATTTCAAAAACTTTTACAATCATGAAAACATATGTTTAAACATTAATCAATCTTTTTTCCCACGGTTTTCCATAGAAAGGAATGGGGGAAATTGTTCTCTTTTACTTTTTACTTTTAAACTTTATGTTCGCTTTTGCACATCTCTGTCTTCAGTCGGTGGAGCGTCTCGGTCAACATCAGAAGCTAGGAATAGCTGTGGTCAGGAAAGAGCAATTTAAATTATTATTATAAGTTTTTGGGTGCCACTGTTTATGGTAAGGAGAGAGGGAGGAGGTAGTTAAATGTTAGTCAATTGAAAAATTTTTGTTTTTGATGTTTTAACCACATTTTCATTCCCTTGCAGGTAGTGGTTGTGGGCCCACTTTGGGATGATAGTTTTTTTTTCAAACTCAGTTGAAAAAAGTAAATAAAAATTAGTTAAAGACTTTTCTAAACCCATTTGAAAAGAAAGCAATATTTATTTATTTATTTTTGGCGTTGTGCTTTTGTAGGATGTTTGGAGCATTCTCGAGTCAAAGACCACATGGCTTAAAGAAGAAAAAGGATTCCCTTGATCGATTGCAGTTAGTTATTTTACCAGGAAAGCAGGATACTTTAGCAACCAGATTTTGCATTTTCGGTTTTCTTCCCAACATGGGCTTGGATGGGTTTATTTGTCTTTGAGTCTTGGATTTGGAAGACAGATTTGCTCTAGCGATTTTTAAGAAACACTAAAGTTTTGCGGGATTTTATTTTTGGGATTGAAATTTTAACAATACTGGAATTTTTCATACAACTCACTTTAAAGAAACGGTGACTTTACCAATATATGTTATTGTTTGGGGAATTGGGCTCTTCCTTGGATATTGTGGTTTCACACTTTGGATTATTGGAGTACAAGAGACTCTTGGTGACAGGTGGATCTGAAAAGTCACAAAAAGTTGAAGAAAGAAGGCACCTACAATCAGGAACCCTGAAATTCCTTAAATCTTTCAAAAATAATTATAAAAATGACAATCTAGTTTAACAAATAGGTCAGACTACATATCAATGATTGCGCTATTCTCATTTCTTGGAAACTTTGCTCCTTTTTCAAAATTTCCAAAAAATTATAGAAGTTAGGGTGAGGTCTACCAATAGATTTGTTAAAGGAGTTGTGCCATACCTCAATGGCATTGTTTGTCTTTGCATCTCCCTCTAAGCAGGTCACGTAACAGTTTCACCACTCAATTAGGAACCTTGGCTTCCTCCTGTTACCCGACCTGCTTAGATGACCGATCCATGTTTCCTCAAAATCATTTAGTAATGGCACCAATTTGCCATCATTTTGTGTAAAGTACTCTTATTCTGTAATTGAAAGTGTAGATCTCATCCACACAGTCAGGAGGTACAAAGCATAATGCAGTCAGTTTCTTTAATTCATACTGCAGTTTACTGTTTGATATGTAATACTCAACCAAGGATGTTTTTTTTATTTTACACCTATATGCCTGTGAAAAGTGAAGAAAACATTCTTGAATTTGGATTTCAGGGTATAATTTACTAATGGTATTAATAATGGTCAATTCAAAATCAATGATCACTTTTCTAGGACTGTTATTTAGGGCCTTATTACAAGTTTGGCGGTATTCCTCTGGGACCGCCACCGCAGCAGTCCCAGGCAGACTGCCAGGCCTGTGGTGAACCCGCCTGCTGGATTACAAGTTGAATCCAGGACGGGCGGGTGGTGCTGCTGTGGTGTCACTGTGGCAGGTTTGTTAGGGTCATAGAAGAGCCTAAAAAGCACACTGCCACGGTGAGAGCACCTACAGCACGTTTGTGCACAGTGTGGCATGTACCATGTCATGGATGCCACACAGTGCACAAATGTAGGTGTTTTTCTAGGAAGGCACAACATGTGCCCTCCGCACACACACCTATGGGCAGAATCACCCGGGGAGCTGTTAGGGCCTCCTTATTAGCATTTCCTCCACCCTTTTCATGGCGGGTCCCTGCATGAAATGGGTGGGGGAAATGCCGGTCGTAATATGCTCAGTGGTGCTGGCACTGACACTACCAGCATAAACAGCCCCTTTCCACATTGCAGTGGGATCCTGGATCCTAGCGGAGGTGATGGTATTGTGGCGGTCCGACTGCTACCATCGTTATACGGCAGTCGGACCGCTGGGGTGGTGGCGGTCAGACTGCCAATGCGTGTCCTGTGGTCCAAGGACTGCCGTACTCCTAATAAGGGCCCTTAGTATTTTAGATTTCACCACTGTCAAAAATTCAGTGTAGGTTGATGATTGCTTGTCAGGGAGAAAACTGTAAACTAAAGAAACTGTGGTGTCATTGATATTGGTATGAATAGTGTATATTTGGGTGAATGGATGGGTTGTGGTCTTAAAGGAGCCATCCATCATTCAAATATCACTATTCTCCAGAGTTACGAGGTTATGGGGTGTGCTAAAGATTAGTATTGCTTTCTGAGGGTTTTTGGTATCATGCAAAAGGAGGGTTTCGTTAGGCAAGGTTTCTGTTAATTTAGGAGGAATGTTAATGTCTGAGTTGGTCTGCTGGGTTACTCTTTGAGGATTACTTGCCTGTTTTTGTCTCTGTATAATTCTTCTAAGGTTAGGAATTGCGGGCATATTACTTGCTACATGAATGGGAATGTCTTGGGATACCTTCCTCAAAACTAGTATTTTCATCTGCTGGATATTCTGTCTCGCTTCAATGTCCATTGCAGAGGCAGAGTGGTTATGTTCTGTGGTCCTTTCAACAGTGTCACCAAGAGCAACCACTCTGCCTCTGCAATGGGATAAAAAATACTGCACACACCTCCAATTACTCCTGGGCTCAGCTAATCTCTCCTTACAATAAAGGTATGCCACCATACTTGAGAAGTCTATTTCCTCTGTTTGATTGCACATAGCTTGCTTGATTTTTCAATGCCATTCTGTATGGATCTGTAGAAACACAGAAAAAAACAACGTGTTTGTTAATGGTTTGTACCGAAATTGTGCTTCACCAACAACCTGCAATGTAAAATGTTTTTTTCCATGATTATTTTATAGACTGTTGACTTTTTGAAAACCATGCTTTCATTTCTACTGTACAAACATTGAAAGCCATGCTTTTATTTCTACTGTACAAAAACATAAGGAGAACATTGTGTTAAAATAGGGCACCTGTGAATAGAAAGTTACTGTTTTCTTTATGGCGACTGCTTTGTTGACAATATTTACCTCTAATTGTTTGTATCCCTGATAGGTGTGACGTCTAATGGTGAGGGGATTTTTCTAGTGGATTTTCTAGTGGTCTGAGGGCTCCTTTCTTGTTAGTCTGTACTGCTAGGAAATGTAGACAAAAGAGGAGGTTTCAGAATGGTTAGACTTTCAGCCATGGTTTTATGGTTGGCAATGTACCTGCTAAAGACAAAAAGGTATTTTTAAAGGATATTATCAGACATTGTTTTGTTGGTGAGACACATTTTTTCAAAATTTCTAAAAGAAATGAGAGCTCTTTGCTTTTATTTCATGGTTACCTGTTGAAGGATATTTAGTAGGTTTGTTTTTTAAAGAGTGATTAGGAATAACTTTTAACTTTGGAGGTCTTTCTTCAAAAAGTGATGATGTTGATTGTTGAGATTTCTGATTTTGGATTGGCAACTTCCAATTTAATGGAGAAATTGCGAGGTCTGTAAAATAAATTAGAATGTCAGCATGTTTTACTGTAAATACATTCCATTTTCTCCTCAAACACTGTCTAGTACCTTCCCTAAGGCAAGAACACGGCAGAGTTCTAATAGTAATTTTGACCCCCACCACTGTCCAGCACCTTCCCTGAGGCAAGCTCCCAGCAGAGTAGTATTAGTATTTTTGACCCATGCCACTGTCCAGCACCTTCCCTCAAGCAAGCAACTGGTGGAGTTGTAATAGTAATTTTGACTCTCACCACTATCCAGCACCTTCCCGGCAAGCACCCAGCGGAGTTGTAATAGTAATTTTGACCCCCACCACTGTCCAGCTCC
This sequence comes from Calotriton arnoldi, assembly GCA_963921515.1. NCBI lineage: Eukaryota > Metazoa > Chordata > Amphibia > Caudata > Salamandridae > Calotriton > Calotriton arnoldi. The sequence continues at coordinate 737,916 of CAWUFW010007401.1, forward strand.
TTCCATTAGGCAAGCATCCGGCAGAGTTGTAAAAATAGTTTTGACCCCCCACTACTGTCCGACACCTTCCCTGATGCAAGCACCCAGCGGAGAAGTGACAGTAATTTTTACATCCACCACTGTCCAGCACCTTCCCTAGGAAAGCACACGGTGAAGTAGTGAAAGTAATTTTGACCCCCACCACTGTCCAGCACCTTCGCTGAGCCAAGCACCTGGTGGAGTAGTAGTAGTAATTTTGACACCCACCACTGTACAGCACCTTCCATGAGGCAAGCAACCGGCGGAGTTGTAAAAGGAATTTTGACCCCCACCACTGTCCAGCACCTTCCCTGAGACACGCACCCAGTGGAGTAGTAATAGTAATTTTGACCCACACCACTGTCCAGCACCTTACCTCAGGCAAGCAACTGGCAGAGTTGTGATAGTAATTTTGACCCCCACAACTGTCCAGCACCTTCCCTGAGGCAAGCACCCGGTGGAGTTGTAATAGTAATTTTGACCCCCACCACTGTCCAGCCCCTTCCCTGAGCTAAGCACCCGGTGGAGTAATAGTAGCAATTTTTACCCCCACCACTGTCCAGCACCTTCCATGAGGCATGCACCCCATGGAGTTGCAAAAGTAATTTTTCCCCTAACCACTGTCCAACACCTTTCCTGAGCCAAACACCCGGCGGAGTAGTGATAGTAGTTTTCACCTCCACCACTGTCCAGTACCTTACCTGAGGAAAGCACATGGCGATGTAGTGATAGTAATGATAGTAAATCTGAACCCCCACCGCTGTTCAGCACCTTCATTGAGGCAAGCACCCGGCAGAGTAGTAATAGTAATTTTGACCTCCACCGTTGTCGAGCATCTTCCTTGAGGCAAAGGTCATTTTTACTTTTGAAAGACATTTTGCGTTAAAAAATGCTGTTAAGATAAACTTATAACGGTTCACCTCCAGGCAATATGTTCAATTTTAAGGCTGCAGCTAGTCTGTCAAAAATCTGTTATTGTTTTCAGAAAATAGCAATAAATATAACATTTGAGCATTATCTGTGTTATTACCAAATGTGTTTATTGTACCCATTTAACTTACTTGAGCAGATAGGTGGCACTGTGTGAACAGCAAACTGTCATTTATCTCCTCCTACTTCAGGAGCATGTGGTCACCACTGAAGTCAGTGTACCACTGAGTAGAAAATGGTGGATGGCTGAAATTAGATGTTTTTTATGGTGTTCCATAATTTGAAAGAAAATATGTTTAGGGATAACATTTTTTGCATAGTTCATAATCTGAAAATATGTATATTTATTTTTTACTGTAAAAGAAGAGGGTTCTTTTCATTCCTTTTTAGAACCACTGCCATTTTGATTGCTCAAAGGCTCCACACAAAGAGTGAAAATAGAGAGAGGACAGCAGAACTGTTGTAGTTATAATGCATGCGCTGCTCCTGATATTACTAGTACTGCATTATCAGTTTATTTCATATTTTATTAAAAATTGAAATTGCAATTGTACTGTGCTCTGCCATTCCAAATATTTGACTGTCATTTATTTATATATTTATTTTCTGAGCAAAAAGCACTCTTTATGATGTGTTTTTAAACATGCGTTGTAATAATATGCGTAGTATTGGTATGCATGTTAATGGTATGCATGGTAAAGGTAATTATACTGTACCTCTATGGACATGCGGGGTAGTGACATGCAATGTAAAAATATTTGTGGTAATGGTAGGCACGTTGTAAAGTCTGTGTTGTAAAAATGTGCTTGGTAATAGTGTGCGTTGTATCGTCATACATCCGCTGGATGATAGTTATCATTCTGGCAACTGTACCAAGGTCAATGGTTCCTGTGCCTCCTTCCAGCTGCGTGCTCTCATGGAGCTACAATTTTTAGCCAAAACACATTTTCACAGAAACAAAAAACGGGCTTAGCCGTGCCATTGACATGTGAGCCTCCCAGCAGCTGATAGGACCTTTCAAAAGAGAGTTAATGGACCAGGCGGGAAAAAAAATCCAAATACTGAATATTTTTATTCCACAAATTTCAAATCAGTTAGACTACTTTTGACTTTGGGCAAGATATTTGCTACTATTTTCCACCGTATTGTACTAAATGTTAAGCAAAGTACGTACGTATGTGTGTGCGTTTTCCTTCTGATGGGAAAAAACAGATATCATGCAAGTCCAACGTGTATTAATAAAACAATACATTAATGGTAAATAAATGTAAGAATAATGAACTATGGTATTCACAACATGTTTGTGGCCAAGGATAAAATAGAGAAGAATGTTAATATTCTTACCGGTGTAAAACAAATATAATCTAATTTTGTCACCGTCAATTTCAAAGTGGATTTATTTTTTTGCAGTCTATTATTCTGCATTTTGGCATGAGACCATTGTAGTATCCGGCTGGATACGTTCTAGTGTTCCGCCTGTGCTGTAAGACACACTGAACACCCACCCACCACAGGCGTCACCAGTCAGGTGACCCTGACAATAAAAGGGGCAGAGCGCACGTGCTCTGGGCCAGTTATCCACCCATACCAACTGTGTCTGTGGGCCTAGCGCCCGCCAACTCTACATTGGCGATGAGGGGGCTGTGCCTGTGCGTGCAGCAGCCCAGCAACGGTGAAAAGGGGGAGAGAGCTGCCCGTGTTGAGGGCACCCCCAGAAGCCGGCGCGGAAAGCGCCCGAAAGCCCGCGGGGCATGTGCGACAGCCCCGGGCCTACATGAAGGGCAGGCAGTGATCGGGAGCCCACCCCGCACTGACGTGATGACCCGCGGGGTGTGAGAAGTGCCCCGGGGTGAAGGTGAGAAGGTCGGGAGCCCACCCCGACCTCGAAGTGCCTACATGAAGCTGACCCCCGGAGGAGGCCCCGACGCGCTCGACATCCCACGGGGCGTGAGAAGAGCCCCGGGGTGCAAGAAGCCAAGCGGGAGCCCACCCCGCACCTTACGTGCCTGCAGTGAAGGCACCCACTGTGCGGAGGCCCCCGCAGCCCGCGGGGCGGAAGAGCATTGGAGGTGAAAGGCGGGGGCCGATCGGAGCCCACTTGAATCGGCAGCGATGATCGGCCGGGCGAGAAGTGTGCCCGTGAAGGTGAGGGGTGTCCAGGGGCTCCGTGATGGGAAGCGACCCCGAACGACATGAGGCCAGCGGGAGCCCACCCCGCATCTGCGGCCAAAGGTGAACTCTAGCCCGTAGTGAGGCTACGATGTGCCCAAGCAGCAGCTCTACCCCCACCCCGCGCAGTGTGAGCATTGAACGGAGCTGCTGCGGGTGGGAGGGGAGCCGAAGGAAGAAAGCATGCGGCCCGTGGCCGATCGGAGCGGCACCAGCACCCCCCCTGCGCAGACCCTGAAAAGGAAAGGCCTGCTGCGAGGGGCGGGAAGGTTTAAAAAAAGTAAAAGTGACACTCACCGTAGTGAAGCCGGAGTCCTCATGTGGCATCTGGACGCCCCGTGTGTCCCAGGGAGCAGCCGTGGGCATTGGTGCGGCCAGAAAGAGAGATCCGCGTTGTGGGGGAGGAAGAGGCAATGAGCCTGCCGGGTGGTCCCAGTGCAGCCGGAGCAACGAGGCTGCAGGGGAGCGGCAGGAGTGGCCACGAAAGCGAAGAGGCATCAGAGCAAGGCCAGCATCGTGTGGATAGCTGCGGAGGCCTGTCGGAGCAATGCCGAGAGGATATCAGCCCAGGCGGCCCTCAATGACATGGGCTGTCAGGCGTAAATGACTGAAGCGGAGCCCAGCTGCAGCAACACAAGCCCCCACACAGCCCGGAAAGCGAGAGGGTCTGCTGCCAGGGGCCGTGTGCACAAAGAAACTGTGTGCGGCCGAGACGTGAGCTGCGTAGGAGGAACAAACAAGAGGTTTCCCTCCCCAAGCACTAACGCGCATTGTGCCCCCCTGCATGGCCCGGGGGGAATGAAAATAGTCAAACGCTCACCGCAAAGGAAAAGGAAAGTCCTGCTGCAGAGCGGGAGTCCAGCAAGGGTGATTTGGAGGCAGCCGGTGTACTCTATACACGAGTCCCATGGAGAGGCTGCAGCTTAGCGTGGGCTGGCGGCTGCCCTGATCTTCCCCGGCACCCAAGCCAAGCTGAGGGGATCAGGAGGCCCGTGGCAGACCTGCAAGAGACCGGTGCAAGGCCAGAGTGAGGCTGCAAGGCCCGCAGCGGTTGGAGACACTACCGAGAAAAGAGGAAAGGAGGAGCAACACTGCCACCTACTGCCCAACTGAGTTAATGCGCCTGAAGTCAAGGCACTGAAGGAGAATCTCCAACACGACAGAGGTTAGAGATGCCAAACGCCGGTACCGCACCTGGGAGACCAAAGCAGCAATTAGGCACAGGTCATAGTGGAAGAGTCCCAGCGCACAGAAGCCAGCAGCACCGCTGCTCCTATGAGGAGTGCCAGCAAGCATCGACTGCCACTACCTCTGAAAAATAAAGGCAGCACCCACCACGAGTGAACCTCCGTTTCCCTGGCCCCGGCGACACCCGCGTGGGCAGGATACTCTCCACAGCACCACGGAATCTGCCAAGACTGCGGAGGGAGAGCACAGCACCAAGTAAGTGGCCGCAGCACAGGAGCAGCTGCTACAGTCACGGGAATGGAAGACTGAACAGAACGTGAATGCAAGAAGGCAGTAAGCAAGTACCCATCAGCAAGTGAGCCAGGGTGAGAGAAACTTATACCCCAAGCAGCAAGTGTCAGAAGGGCGCAGTCAGAAGCGCGCCGAAGCAGTGCGACTGCGGAGAGAAGAAGTGGTTACACGGACCACCAGAAGCATGAAGACCCGCAATAGGAGGAAGAAGCCGACCAGTCAGTTGGTCGCAAGGAGGAAGAAGCCGACCAGCCAGATGGTTGCAAGGAAGAAGATGACCAGCCAGATGGTCGCAAGGAAGAAGCCGACCAGCCAGTTGGTCGCAAGGGGGAAGAAGCCGACCAGCCAGATGGTCGCAAGGAAGAAGCTGACCAGCCAGTTGGTCACAAGGGGGAAGAAGCCGACCAGCCAGATGGTCGCAAGGAAGAAGTTGACCAGCCAGTTGGTCACAAGGAGGAAGTAGCCGACCTGCCAGATGGTCGCAAAGAGGAAGAAGCTGACCTACCAGATGGTCGCAAGGATGACACCGACCGACAAGAGGTCAGAGAGTGATGTGACCTGCGATAAGGTCAGAGAGAAGGAAGAGATCTGACAAGAGGTCCGTGAAGAGAACGACCGAGGAGAGGTCCATGAATAGGACCCCAGGAGAGGTCCATGAAGAGGACCAAGAAGTGACAGAAGAGAAGTCTAACGATATGAACTAGAAGTCAGAAGTAATCGAACGCAAGAAGGTCGCGACGACAGGTCCAGTCACAGAACGAAGTGAAGACAGTGTCCTAGTGTTTGGACAAGACCAGGGGGAAATGTGTGGAGTGCACGCTACACGGAGAAGCCTGGTTAGGGCAGACCAGCAAGAGAGAAGACCAGACCGCATCGCGAAGGAAAGAAAGAGAAGACAGAAATTGAGTGGCAAGAAGCCATGGCGAAGGAAGAGAAGCAGAGGAGAAGAGTAAAGAGGTGTGCGTGACAGGTCAACACACACACCAGAAGGGGACACCTGAAGAAGAAGAAAGTGCAAAGATGCAAGAACATCGGAACACGGTGCCTGGAAAACATCAACATCACTGGGAGTACACATCTACTTGCGAATCCTAAGATCACCCGGTGACGACAGAGGCGAGCAGGCCGGTCCATTGGTAACAACCACCTCTGGGATGGAACGGACACAGGACCGTGGATATCCAAGGGGCAGAGGCCTCTGGGACACCGGTGGCAGCGGGTCCCGACACGGGAGATGGACTGTTGAAGCTCGGTCTGGAAATCCCGGAGGACAAGGTAGCACGCAAAGGAGCAAGTGCCAACAACACCCTTTTCAGGTGGAGCTTGGGACACGGAGAAAGGACCCGTAGCGATTCCTCCAACGTGGTTGGAGCGACAAGGCGGGAGTCCACCGGTCCAGTGGAAGCCTGGCAGCAAAGGGCCTCCGGGTCGTCCGGTGAGAGGGGACACCCACGAGAGAGGGGCATCCGTGAGAGGGACGTCCTGCAACTGCATATCCCATTGGAGATAGTGAATCACCGGATGGAGAATATACTTCACCCAGGACTGTACAGTGGAAAACAACACTGAACTGATCCACCAGCATTTGCACTTTCACAGTATGTGGAACAGGAAGAGAGAGACTGTAGAACACACTTCCACGCTGCGAGTCCAAGGAAAGAATACATCCACTGGGCACCCTGACTTCGTGCCAAGGAGAACTAGTGGTCCTGGCGGCAAGGACACCATCGTCAGCGGTTGGCCAACAGCGAAAGAAACGCCGTGGAAGTCATTGTTATTGTGTTGTGTTTTGTTTGCAAATTGTATTCTCTCCCACAGGTTCGGACTTTATTGTTTTGACCTTCATTAAAGTTTGGGAGGGATGTAGTATCTGGCTGGATACGTTCTAGTGTTCCGCCTGTGCTGTAAGACACACTGAACACCCACCCACCACAGGCGTCACCAGTCAGGTGACCCTGACAATAAAAGGGGCAGAGCGCACGTGCTCTGGGCCAGTTATCCACCCATACCAACTGTGTCTGTGGGCCTAGCACCCGCCAACTCTACAACCATCACGTGACACGTTCTGACAAGCTGACATGAAATCACTTGATATTAGTTCTGTTGCACTTGCATGTTGCAAGCCACTGCCTGAAGGCTTATTATAACATCAGAGTAAAATCAAAGAGGTCTGAGTGTTTTCAACAGCTTTTTTCTGGAAGCGAGTGTCAGAACAAAAGCTCTATAATGTGTGTGATAAAAATGTTACCTACAAGTGTGGATTTCGAGGTGACTCCAAATATTCGCCATTAGTCACTAATTCAAAGTTAACCACTGAAAAAAATGATTGAGCATGACGAAGTGTTCTTCCAATGGATCCTATGAATGAATAGATACTGTCTGTGAAACTTTCCTAGGAAGACGCATTTTTTTAATAATACTTATTAATCGCCCATTGCGTTTTGAGATGAAGATGGCAAGCATGTCATTCATATGATCTATCACAGACGTTTCTGGACCATGTCAAACAATTTTTGCTTCCCGTTGTCAACTGGCCTGCTTGCTGAATACATCACTGAACCCTGGCTTCTAATCTCAGATTACTACTGTTCGTGCAAGGTAGCGCACCATAAAAAATTGCAGTGCTAAATTGTACGATAGAGGAAAAAATTTCAACTGATTAGATTTACACATAGAAACTTGTATGAGTATTATCAATATTAGTTACGATCTTGGTGTGCACTCTGAAGATAACTTTATCTCGAACTGAGCTTTTTTTACCATTTTGAAATGTGATAAATGGTTGTTGCCACAGGAACTTTCAAGGCATTTGCTACTTTTGGCTGGAAATATAGCAGTGTTTTTTGTCATATCTGTCAACAGCTAAACATAACACAATACCATACTAAAAGCAACATAACGCCACAATTAAAACACTCAAGGACATATCACAACAGAACATTCAAAACTGAACACACACAAAAACTGTAGTATACAAAAAGACCAGAACATATCACCAGCACAGCAACATTTCATTTAGCAAATGAGCACAAATGTTCTTGTCACACATTACCACCTCCAGAATCCAGTTTTCATAACACAGTGGTAAAAGGTGTTCCAGAATCCAGTTTTGTTACACGGTGGTAAAAGATGTCTACAGAAAGCAATACCTTAATAGTGACAGTAAAAAATGTTTTGTGATCCGGACCCAAGCTTGCACATGTAACTAGGCGCGGCCTGTGCAGGTAAGATCGGTGGGGTGGGGGGCGGGTTTGGGGAGCAGTCAACAGAAGACAGCGAGGGAAACTTACATTTTAAAAAAAACGAAAAACACTTACCTTGTTCTTGCTGCATCACCGAGTTTCCCTCGTTGTCGCCTGTCGACTCCCCCCCAACCCTCTGCTCTTACCTGCACGGGCCATGCCTGCATGTAACGGTGCATGACACTGTCCCCTCCAATTAGCAAGTTGCAAAGAGGTAGCTCTGTCAATTAAACACCTTCAAGAAAATTCTTCACTGTCCAATTTCTTCAAAGCAATGCCCATCTGCTGTCTCAATTAAGCCAATCTTTTTTTAATGGAAGTTTTTTCAAAATGTTTTTATATTTTGTAATGTGACTGTAGTCTATAATATTCAGAGATTCTTCTTGAATCCTCTTGTACCATGGATGTAACATTGTTTTGGTCTAGCCATTCAATCAAATGATTCTGCATATTTATTGAGCATTCTTACATCACGTGCTTTTTCATGTTGCATACCTCAAATGAAAGTAGTACTCCCCCCTATAGAAGCGTAAAAGTTTTACAAAATAGAAAACTTTATAGCAACTACTGGAAGCCAAAGTATTGTAATTTTGCCTCAGATGCAGCACATGAGTGTTTCAGAGTTTAATTTAACCTGTACGGTTCTGAATGCCTGACCTCTTCATGTCTCGGGAAATGTGGCATTAGAAGTAACAAGCATTGGCATAGCCAATAGGTCTCGCCTTTGGAACCTTATAAGTGTTTAGCCAGAGATATTGGCAATGTTTTTAAGGTATGTTGTAGAGCAATGTAGCTGCTATGTTCAATACTGTAAATTTTATTTACAGTATGCCTCTCCCTGCATTGGAACAGGGGCAGGTCATTTCTCTTTTTTTTTCTGCAGATTTATATAGCGCAAACTCGACCCGAAGGTTTTGGAGCGCTTTACATGAGCTCTAGTTACGTTACACAAGGACACTTTAATATGCGGCCTACCATCGTGTGCTGGGAGAAATTTCTCAAAACTGCCCAATGATTAACATGGGTTTCTCAAAAACAGGCATTTTTTGTGAGTTGTGAGTAAGCACAGTGGTCGCACAAAGTAGAGGTAAGCAGTGGCGAGGTAAAGCCGAGCAAAAGATGTATGTTTTTGTGTTAATCTAGGAAGTCTTCTAATTATATAAATTTGAAAGCTTCGTGCAGCCCGTGACATGCCAGCTATGCCGTTTCACTGATTAGTTTTGAAAAAGTATGCATATGATAAGGAACTGTGAATGTGTGTGCGCTGCTGGGATATCTAATTAACTGAAAGGCGGCCTACCGGCGTGTGCTGGGAGAAATTTTGCAAAACTGCCCAATGATTAACATGGGTTTCTCAAAAACAGGCATTTTTTGTGAGTAAGCACAGTGGTCGCACAAAGTAGCGGTAAGCAGTGGCGAGGTAAAGCCGAGCAAAAGATGTATGTTTTTGTGTTAATCTAGGAAGTCTGCTAATTATATAAATTTGAAAGCTTCGTGTAGCCCGTGATATGCCAGCTATGCCGTTTCACTGATTAGTTTTGAAAAAGTATGAATATGATAAGGAACTGTGAATATGTGTGCGCTGCTGGGATATCTAATTAACTAGAAGTTATGTAGTTAACTTTCAATCCAGAAAGTTGTGGCGCTTGTAATGCGCTGTAAAAAAACAGAAGGAACAAGAACGGCCGCAAAAGTGAAAGCAAATCGCGCGGAAAATTAATTAAATAAACAAGCGCGGTCCCCAAAGTGAAAGCGGACCGCGCTACAGATAATAACAAACAAGGAAGAGTGGGAGGGGGTGCAAACATGGAGCGCAGGCTGCAAATGAAAACAAGCAGCTCAAGAGGAGTGGTGAGGGCGGGCACAGGAATGCAGCTGCCGCCCTGCGCGCCGCTGCTCGCTCCCGAGAGCAAATCGCTGTGGGAGTTAACGTTACAAAATGAGGTGGGACATGCACCCGCCTTTACCCATTTGCATGCTTTCATTCTTGAAAGACACACGCAAAAGCCAATCCTATGCGTGGGGGGAGTCAGACCCACACGGAGTAGTTTTGAGTAGTTACAAGAAGCAGAGCAGCGCATGCGCACTGCGCTAGGCTCGACCTAAAAATGTAACATCTGATCTGAGAGATTTTGCTCGGACATTGGTCTAAAATGTCTTGTATATGCTCTAGTTTCCTTAAGGCAAAATTGGAGAGCCATGAATAACAGGTGCCTCAATTATCTAATTTCAAGATAACATTCGCAACTATCAGCATGAAGGTTAGCTGGATTAAAAAGAAATGTTTTCTCACGAGTTGTGACTGATGGAAGCAAGTAGTCGAAACCATGAATATGAGTGTCTCCAGGAAGAGATGCTAGCGAAGAAGGAGTGCAGATGCCTCACACTGTGGACAAAACTAAGAGCAGTGCCAATGTCAGTAGACCAAAAATGTGTCATCCATCAGTCCAGTGTAAAACTTCCCAACATTTGGAATTTTCTCTGTATTAAGTTTCAAAAAGTTTGATCACATCTATTTGCGAAAAGCGTTTAGAAAGATGCTGATCCAGCATATTGAATCCTGATTCCATGGCTCAATTCTGAGGATGAGCAGGGTGCCATAAGTGTATCAGAGGATTGTAAGGCCAAATATCTGATCACCTCCCAAGAGATTATAAAACGCATACGAAGATGTTTTTATTTTTTTAATTCCAGGAAGAAGGATGATAGTTTGATAGTTTGCATTATCCAATGGGTAGAGGTTCAACTATTTCAAAAAAAGGAGTAGTCAAAAGATGAAGGAAGCATTGTTGGTGCTAGTCATAATAGTTACAATGACTTGCTCTAGGTTTTTCAGAACTTAGGGGCTGATTACGATGGCGGTCGTAGGCACCTCCGCGGTGCTGGCGGAAAATGTCCATTTAGTTACTCCGGAAGCGGCGATCGCTACTGCCATATTTCAATAGGCAAAGATAGCCCATTTTCTGTCCGTCCCGGTGTTTCCGGATCCGCCCGAAATTTCGTTCCGCCACGGTGCCGGAGGGAGCCAATAGAGAAAGCCCGCCGTGCATAATGACGTCGCGACTGCCAAACAGATCATGGTGCGTCAAACATCCCATCAGTACGTTGCGGAAAAACAAGCACATCTGAAATGGCGGAAGCACAACTGCGGAGAGCGAAACTCAAGTCACACACACCCCTACACATTCCTGCCATCATGGATCCTGCTCTACAAGCCCTTCCACTGCTGTACCTGATCCACTACCAGCAGATAAGACACCTTCACGGTCAACACCAAAGGCAAGTGCAAAACTTCTCCCCGCATTCAACTCCTGTACAACATCAACACACAACTTTCACGATGAGATATGTGTCCTGTCCACATCGGACACCCTGCTGGACACAGGAACATATACCATCTTCAAAGTACCCATGTCTTGCACGTAGGCACATTGTAATTTCAGCATCGGGGGCACCCAATTCCATAGAAATGATGGCATCTAGCCCGGGCGTGGCGGTCACGTCACAGCAGTGGTGAAGCAGCGGAAAAAATTGACCACATTGTTGCTGAAGTCCAGCACATTGTCCCAGGCTAGCAAGATCCTCATAACATCCTCCACCCCAAAAAATATATGAAAGAGCCTCCAGTTAGCACAACATATCTGCTGCAAGGAGTCATGCGCAGGCACACTGTCTATAGTGAAATCTCAGTAGGATCATTAAGAAATGATAGCAACAGGAGTGACAGATGAGACAAGAGTCTCTTTAAAGGGAGAATATGAATCATTGCAGTCAAATCAGGGTCAGTCCACATACAAGGTGAAACAGAGGAGGGCAGAGCAAACAGGGTTTGTATGGGGAATACACAGTAGTCCAACAAGGTTTTGGCTGAGTCAGATAGCCATGGTAGATGACATATGAAGATACTGCCACATAATCACAGTTCAGCACACACCCTAAGCAGACATTGCCAGGCTCATCACATACAATGGCAGACCATACCACATAATGACAGACCATACATGCAACACTGTAGAATTTTTTAGACTCAGACAGCAAACTCCAAGTAAGCACTAGTGTGCATTTGATTCACTTGTGTACTGCTGCACGAAATGACCTCATGTGAATATGTCCTGTACACCAACAACACTGACTACACTGCCAGCTTCACACAACACCTCCACACCATAACTCAACCTCAACAAAGGTAGCACCAACTATAAAGTATTGAATAAATGCCAAAGTCTCATGAAGAGTCCATCTTGATAGCAGTAAACTCTGACCTGAGACTCATGACAACACTCCTCTTCCTCACACCTGCCTTTCACTCAAGTGAATAAATGTGAGTAATTGAATAAATGAAGATTCACTGTGCAGATTACCAACCTTGGCACAGATCAGTCTGCATGTTAAGTCCTTGATACATCTCACACACTCTAACACTGCCTCATACATAAACTATAAGTCAGCAGCACTGTATGATAACAAGTAAACTATCCAAAAGTGGAGGGCACAGTGCAGGAAATGCATGGAGAAATGACTGGCACCATATGCACATTGAATTTAAGAGGTACCACATATCACACTACACCTAGGACATCAATTAATGCTAGTGTGGCACAGAGATTACAAATGTATGAAAGTTATCATCTGTGCAGTATCACTGTGAACCAGCAATGCAAGTAATGCATTGGACCAGAATTAGATGACCTCTCATAAGCCATACAGTGACCAGCCCCTCATCTGTATTAACTAATATGACATGTTTATACCACCAGCACAACACTCTTGGCTCACGGTGACATTCCCTGACTGTCAAACTGAACTATAAGCATCACACATACCCCTCGCCTACTCATCGGCCTCCCTCACTGCTCTACACCTGGGACTATCTCTGATAAAGGGGAGAATAAGCTCCTATGAGTACCCTGGTACCCAATGCTACCCCATAGTGTGTATCTAGAAATGTCTGAGGTCCAATCAAGGATGCATGATTGAATGCTGAACTCAACGCAATAGCTAAATACATGTATCACAAACCACACCAAAAGAAGTCCAAAAAGCATAGCCATGTGCAGCAAAAGAGTGGATAGGCAATGTGATCCCAGACCACCCTGGAACAGATAAAAAATCTCCTCAGACAAACTGAACAGACAGCATAATCCAACCTAATCTAAATAAACAGAAACAAATGACACATATAACTCCATGGTGTGTGCATCCAGACACATAGGCCAATAAAGCCATAGACACTCCACCAGTTACAGAGTGAGCATGGCTTCAGTGTGCTGCACAAGCATTCCCAACGCACAATCTTGAAAAGACACTGTTCGAAGATAGGAGGCCATAGCACAATGGTGAACACAATATAAGCTAATACACAACACTCCACATTGCCATATGTGACATGCACACAAGAAATGCACAGTACAAATACAACACCCATCTGAGTACATTCAAATACACACACAATGTCCAGCAAAAACAGCATTACAGACACATGGACCTGTCAGTAGAAAGAGCCAACACAAGCCAAACACTGCATCCCTCAACAAAAAATTCTTAACATATGCACATCCAAACACATCCCAAAGCAATCTAATTTGGACATCAGGGGGACTCACACCTGGCAAGGACAATGCAACATCCACTGACAGCAGTGCATGCACAGTAACCTGTGTGTGAAAACCACTAAAACCAGTATCAGACATATCCGATTTCAACACTCTGAACTTGAACATCACAAATCATCACAGCACACATATCACTTCACACTCAGGATGGGTAGCAGTACCTCAGCAAACAGATACACACTTCTGCTATCACCTACTGCTGCACAACTCAGGCAAACACATATGCATGGAACAAGACTAGAGGACTGTGCTGGAAACTCATCTGTACTGTACATGAGCAACCATTACTGCAATCAAGTACACTCAAATTGCACATGATAACTTGTTAAACAGTGATGAGGGGAACAATGGTTCTGGACACAGATCATCCTCCCACAGTATAGTGTCACACAATGGAGTGTTGGGGAGGGTAAAACACTGGCATGGCATGGAGGGGACCAGTTTTTGACTGAAGTGGTGTATACATTAGTATTGTACAGGTGAGGAGTGTACAGAGCAAACACACATAGAGGAGTAACTCACAATGTGTAGGCCTCAAATGGTCTTCTTGGGGCTGGTATCACTTTGAATGTCACATAGTGGAGTAGATGAAGTGTAAAGTGACATCAATGTATGTGAAAAGTCACATATAATGTTTGTCTTCCAGAGCCAGTCAGCACAGTGAGAACAAAGGTAAGCAAGAGCCATGGCTGATCACAAAACTCACAACACAGACATTGCAGTGACACACTGCATACTCACAGATGATGTGGACAAAACAGTAGGTGGACCCTGGGACTGCGATGTCACACAGACATACTGCACATTGCTCTGGAAAAAACTCATACATGTGCACAAAATCTCCAGCAGGTGTCTGATCATGTAAACAAACAGGCACTTATCAACTGGATCATACATGTGTGTAAGGGTCATGCTCAAGGGCACATACACATCAATACTTCAGCTAATGACTGGACAATCACACTGTATGAGTATTCAAGTGCACACATTCAAATGTACCCATGTCACTATGAAGCCAGACCTACACAAGATGACTACACATCTACACCGGTGTGTATAAATCAAGATAGATTCCAAAGATATGACGGACCCTGTCCACCCCTCAAGTCATCATGTGAATAGAATTTGCTGCTGTTGTGCTACAGCATCCAAATATGACATGTGTACAAAAGTAGAGCCCCAAAAATAGAATGATTAGGACAAGAGTAGGCCATCACAGGCAAGCATCATTGCACCATTGCTGTAACCTCTGGGAACCTCTGTAAAAGCAAGTCAAGTAGATCCCAATGTGAATGTGGCATACAGAGCATGTAACAGAATGACACATACACATACATGGCACTGCATCATTAGCAAGGTCAGTGACAAAGCTCAGAACATAAATAACATGTTTATTACATAAACTCTGTATCGGCATCAAAAGTGCAAAACATTAAGGCCAACGGCCAGCCCAAATTTCAAGTCCGGACATGTGTGCATGAAAACGTGCGCAACAAACATGCAACACAGTCTACTGCCATGGGAATCACCCCAGGATAGGGGCAACAAATGGGCAGTCCAGGCACCGCTCAGGGAGGAATGGGGTGTGAAGGGGGACTTGGCTTCAAAATTGGGTGGAAGTTGAACTGGGAGGGGGCTGACTGTCTGGGCTAGTCGGAGGACTGGACCTGGGAGGGGGAGAACTGGCTGAGGTAGAGGGATCCATGGATGTGGGAGCTTGAGGGCTGGTTGGACTGGATGGAGTCGTGGCACAGGGAGGCAGAGACATGCTGTGTGGAGGCCCAGTAGCTGATGGTGCATGTGGAGGGCTGGGTCTCAATTGTTTGGGGATCCAATATCCACCAAGTGTCTTGACACAAGTGAGAAGTGAGGTGGCCCCAACAGCCTCTCTCTTCCCCGAAAGTGTAGCAGGTGGTGGTGGTGTATCTTCCTGTGGGAATTTGCCGGACCTGGTAGTACGCTGGGGTGGGTGTGGCCTCTTCCCCTGCCTCCCCTGTTGTGGAGGTACACTCCCCACTTTTCTCTCTTGTCCACGCTTCACAGGGGTGTGGGTGGGATTGGAAGTTTTAGGCAAAACAGCCCTCTGAAGGGGTTTGGGGGCAGCTGTGGCAGGCACCAGGTCCACATCAGACAGGGCAAGTGTTTGTGTGGCTTTGGGATCAGGTGTGGGGGATGGGAGTGTTCTTGGAGGGCAATGAATGTGAGGTATGCAATGTGGATGCATGTTTTTTTTTCCTTATGTCTCTGAGTGTCCTGTGATGGGCTTGTTGTGGTGCGGTCATGTGTGCTCTTTGTGTGCTGTGGTGATGGTGTATGGTGTCTGGCTTGCTTGGAGTGCTGTTGTTGTGAGCTGTGTGTGGATGACTGGGTGCCTGAGTGCTCTGGTGTGTGTGCTCTGGTCAGGTGGGGGTACTGGGAGGGTGGTTGCGGGAGGGACAGGAGCTGGACTGTGAGCTTGGGACTGCTGAATGGCTGCCGTCACTGTGGAGGACAAAGACTGGACAGTTCTGTGTAGGCCACCCACGTCCAAATGAATGCCCTCCATGAATGCAACAACCTGTGACAACTTGCTGCCATGATCCTGGAGGGCATTCAGGAGCACAGTCTGACCCACACACAGCTGCCGCAAAACGTCTATGGCCTCCACACTGAGGGCAGCAGGGGAGACAGGGGCAGGGGCAGCGGTGCCTGGGCGGAAGGAGACTCTACCCTTCTTAGGGCAGCAGGCACGGATAGCACTTTGGGAAGCATCAGGGAGGGTGGACACACAATGGGGTGTGGCGGATGAAGATGCAGATCTTGAACTTCCTGTGCCCGCCAACACCAAGGAGTCATCGCTGGAGTTTGAAGATGTGGAGGTTGGTGTTTCCGGGCGGGAATCCTCCAGGGCACTCCTGTCTCCCTCTGAGGCACTGGTCCCCTCAGTGTTGCTGTACTCCCGTTGACCAGTTGTGCCAGTAGCTTCCCCAACAGTGTTGGGCCCCTCTCCTTCTCTGCCCTCGGTAGATGCTGCAAGAGACAGACATATAGGTTCAGTAAAGTTGCATCCTCACAAAGATTATATGCAATACAAACAGAAATACTTGGACTGAAACTCCCACATTTAACTACTCCATGTACTGTCTGCATAGTCCAAATCTCTGCAGTCATCAGCTGATGCATGGAAACATGCTTAGTGGATAGTCAAATATGTTGTGTTTCTCACACTTGAAGTATGAGTTCACTGAACCCCACAGATACAAAGTGAAACCTATCCATTGTCAAGTGATATTACCTCCTTAAATCCACTATGTTGGGAACTGAAGCACAACTACATTTGTACATTGGTGTCAACTTTGTAGATGTATCACTTACTAGGAAGTGCACAGCACACATCTCTAAATGCACACTAACATGATGCTCACTGCTGTTCACTGCCAATTGATGTCTCTGAGACTCACACTGCTGCATATGTCACATGGACACATATTTTGTGGTGATGAAGTGCAAATAAGCCCCATGTACCACTGTAGTCACATAGACAATGCACAATAGCATGATAAGGGAAATGTAATGCAAGGCCTTTATGTGTTGTGACATGCCACATACCAACACCATTTCAATTGCCTGACAGGCTGTCATTGATCCAAGGCATGAGAGTGCCTTCAGTAAATTAAGTTGTTAGTGGTCTCCATTAGGACAGCAATGTGTGCCAATACCTAGGGTCTGGCATCTGACATCCCTACGTTGTGCTGACTGATGACATCCATTACACATCAATGTGCCAAGAATTCACTCACTGATTAAAAGCAGTAGCCACAACTTCACCATCCACTGATGCATATCGACACCCCTCCATAATGCACACATACTGGGGACTGACACTCTGAGTAACATTTGCTTCTTTCAATATAAAGTTACAGTCCAACACCTCACTCACATCACAATTTGCCATACCCACTGATCACATCCAGCCATGTTAAGCCCTAGTGCCAAACCAATCTCACAATAGCCAGGTTTAGCTACATTTGCATCAAACTTCCATAGTCTAACCATCCCAATCATGTTGCCATGTGAACAATTGGCAAATGCAAATCAGCCAATGCATCACAGCAATCATCACCATCTACCCCATTAGCACCTGTGTGCACTTGCTGTCACTGTAGGAGGAAATTACATCATGTGATGCCATGCTGCTGATATTAGGCTAAATGTTTTGCAGTGATGCTGTCATCTGTATTATTCAGAAAAACACAACCCATGGGACAGGTGTAAACTCTAACAACTCATTGCACCCTGAGTCCACATTTGTGCATGTCTCTAGCCACTTACACATCATCACATGAGCACACTATTGTGGTAGCCACACAGCACACACAAGCCTGACAAGTGTACTGGGCTACACACTTCACACAGCGTTTTTCCTGTGAAGGAAGGTCTCAGTTCAGACAACATTCACCAAATGGTAGATGAAAACTTGTCAAGATGACTTGCTATGACACTGTTAATGATTTTTCCACATGAGAATTTAATCATTGTAGACATGCTGAACCTCTGCACTCGCCACTGAGGCTACTTAGAATCGATGGCATCACACAAGAGACATCTCAGAGGTCCTGCCTTGCTTTGGTCTGGGATTCATGCAGTCAATCATACCCAAAGTCACACTTTGCACAGTTCTCACCCCCAACTTGCTGCTATTGTGCCCTCAAACATCCATCCAGCTCTGTCTGTGTCACTGCCAGGATGCGGGCCAATAGTGGGGTCATGGTCCGGTGCGCCAACCGGCCACTTCGAGGAACCAGTCCCAGAGTCATTTCTGCTACGTTTTTGCTGAGGCGGCAGATGTCTTCCCACCTCTTGTGGCAGTGAGTATGGCGTCGGTTTGAGACCCCCAAGGCCTGCACCTTGCGAGTGATGGCCCTCCATATAGCCTTACGCTGATGGACCTTGAGCTGTAGGCATGGGAGACAAGATGAGGAACTCTTTTAACACTGTGTTGCGGACCATTGTGTGCCAGGCCAGGAGCATATATACATATACCTCACACATACATCAATGGACAGCAGAGGCCATAGACCATGTCACACAGTACACTTCGAGCAAGTTTGCAGATTCAAATGAAAACATCTATGAGGATGGACAGACTACCTGTCCATCTCATACACATGCAGAGTGCCAGCACAGAGATCAAGGTGAAACAGGCCCTCATCTGTGATGCACTATGTGAGTGAGCATTACAGACAATACACTGGAAATGATATGTAGTGGTCAGACTCACTGTGTCATACACTACACAACCCATAATGTCCTGGACCATTGCATAGCCACACGTGTCATGGAGGTGACAATTAGGAACCTAATCACACATTCTCTCCCTCTTGTCACAAGGTGTAGGCCTTTCTTGTGTACTCCTCAGACCTCTAATTGCTTCTTCATATATAGGAGGGTAGACTGCACATATGTTTATCTAAGTCATTTTAGTGATGGGGCCATGATACAGTGTGCATTTTCTAGACAGGCCTCAGTGCTTTTCACAGACGCAAATAGTGGTCCATCACAAGAATCACATGCATGTACAATGAGAATGATGACACAGTGCATACACATGTGAGACTCTACACATAATGGAACCAAAAGAAGGATGACATGTCCACTGTACATTTAGCAGATGTGTGAGAGGTGAGTTGCCCTGAATCTAGGCAGATACAGGCCTTGTACTCTTGTGCATACTGGGCACATCTCCATAGGGTCACTGTCAAAGCAGTGCACACATTAATCAGTACCCTCTGCCAAATTGACAGATAGCATCTCACTAATGATCATATGTACACTTAATGAACTATTACATGACATGTCACAGGGAATCTGTGTACAGAGTGAGATTTCCTCAAGTCAGCAGTGTAACTGTACTACTGCTAAACCACTTTAGGTCTATATCATCATTGCATGCAGTCAGGGATCAGGGGGAATAAGGCTAGACACCCCATTGACGTGAAGTCATTCTGCTAGGTAGTGTCTCACACATTTACATTACCCATTCTGAGTACAACATGTGTGATGTTTGGCATTAATGGAGATGCACCAGTGTCTATGGTGCCATTCTACACACATACTCAAGTGCAACAACTTGTACCTCATGTATGGCCAATGATGATAGCAAAACTCTGACTGCATTAACATTGGCTTGCACTCAGAGGCACATACTAGTGTACAGTCACGTAGTGTGAGCATTCTGAGCAGTCAAAAAAGTTTACACATTCACTTACCTGTACCTCTGGAGCACCATATAGCCACCCGTACTGGCCAAGGGCCTCGTCCACCAGGACATCCAGCTCCTCTGTGGTGAAGGGACGGGCCCTGAGGTTCTCAGTACGAGCCATTACTTGGTCCAGAGATGATGTACAGCAGCAGTTGGTGGTGATGAATAGCAGGCAACAGTGTCTGTGGGCAAGTGGCAGTTGTGGCTATTTCACAGACATATATAGGCCCCTGGGGTTGTGCCAGTGGTACTGTGCTGATGCAATTGGTCCGCCTGGTTTGCATCATTCAATTGTGACCTATGCCTGTGACCGCAATGGCGGAGCACGCCTACCGCAATGTTCAAAACTGAAATGCACTACCGCGATGGCGGTCCCCTTTGGCTGCAATGTTTTTCGCATAGGCACTGTCACACCGCGCGGGTCAGGATGTCTCTACCACTATCCTGCATCATTCAATTGTGGCCAATGCCTGTGAACGCAGTGGTGGAGCACGCCTACCGTGATGTTCAAAACTGAAACGCACTACCACGATGGCGGTCCCCATTGGCTGCAATGTTATTCCCATAGGCAGTGTCACACCGCACGGGTCAGGATGTCTCTAATGCTATCCTGCATCATTCAATTGGGGCCAATTCCTGTGATTGCAGTGGCGGTGCACGCCTACCGCACCTGTTCACACAATGTGCATTTGCATTCTCGCTTTGCGGATTACATCACTGATCCCAACACATTTACCAGAACTAATTTCAGCACCTTGTGAAGGCTTTTGAGAGTGTGACATTTAACTTAAGTCTGCCCACACATGTCATAGCAGTACACATGTGATGAAATGCATTGGTCTGACCGTACTCACATGTAATTTTCATTCATGTGGGCATGTATACAGATTTCATGTTGATTTGCCTATCAATTCTGTGAGCATGCCAATGTGTGTAATGCATACTCCTCATACAATCATGATGGACTAACCACGTATTGTGCATTTATGTCTGTACACAGTGCTGTATTTATAGGGATAGTTGTCCAGCTTGCACTCACTGGGCTCATTTTGTCATGATGCTGTGCTTAGTGGGACTCAAGTTTGAGGTTGTGCAGTGACAGCAGCTCCATACCACTCAGCATTGATGCTGTTAGCCACATGTGCTGTGTCAGCTACCCACTGGTCTGGGGACACCTGATGTAGCAGTGTACCATATGCCAAACACATGGTCTATTATTGATTTGACAGTAGTTAGTATGCACACCCTGGCTGCCTGAATGACTACAGTAGATGAAGGGGTCTATGCATGTCACTGGTGCATTAAGCGGGTTCAACAGTCCTGTCAATGTTGTGGTTGTCTGAGTTAATCTGTAAGCTGTTGCACATATCTCATCTTTGACTTATTTTTACATGTGTCCCCTGCCACAATATGTAGGAGAAGACCACCTGTGCATCGGCCTTTCCCAGACCTGGTGACAATGGTGGATATCGACATCATTAAGAAATTCTGTCTGAATGGGCTTACCCTTCAAGAGCTATGTGCTCAGTTGGAGCCACATTTGAGGCCTCACAGAACATATCCAACAGCTTTGACACCAACAGTAAAGGTGATGGCTGCCCTGAATTTCTTTGCCACTGGCTCCTTTCAGTACACGGTGGACATCACAGGTGGGATGTCTCAACCTATGTTCAGCATGGTGTTGCGTGATGTCCTTTCCACATTGTTGACCTACAAGGACAGCTACATTCACTTTCCCAGGATACATGAATTGGCAGATGTGAAGGGGGAATTTTATGACCTTGGTCACATTCGTAATGTTGTTGGAACCACTGACTGCACCCATATTGGCCTTGTTCCACCACAGGCCCATGAGCACATCTACAGTAACAGGCAGCATTACCATTCAATAAATGTGCAAGTGGTATGCCAACCGGATCTGATTATCTCCCACGTGTGTGCCAAATTTCCAGGTTCTGCACATGACTCCTACATACTGCGTAAAAGCTTCATCCCACAATTGATGGCAAATCTGCATCCAGAGCGGGCATGGCTTGTTGGTGAGTGAGCTGTGTCAAGTATTGTGGTGTATGTGTGACATGCTGGTCTCCTTAAATTGTTAGTTTACATTGTTGGTCTGTGTTTCTCACAACTAGGTGACTCAGTGTATCCCAACCGGCCTTGGTTGCTGAGCCCACTGAGGAATCCAAGGACGCCGGGGGAAGTCCACTTTAAGGATGCCCATGGGAAGACACGTCATGTAGTGGAGCAAGCTTTTGGACTTCTGAAGGCTAGATTTCGGTGTCTGGACAAGAGTGGTGGTACACTCCTCCACTCTCCCTGAAAGGTGTGTCAGATCACAGTCGCATGCTGCATGCTCCACAACCTGGCCTTGCGCAAGGAGATCCCCCTGAATCTGGAAGATGATGATCAGCAGGAGCCCCCCGCTGCAAATCCACACATGTCCAGTGACAAGGATAGTGGTGAGGAGGAAGGTCTTGACCTGCGTCAACAGCTCATCAACAACTACTTTTCTTGAGTGTAAGTTAGCATTGATCAACTATGACTGTTTCTGTTTGCTTTGCTGTCAGGGACAAAGCATTGATGATGTTTTGGGATGCTGCCTGTTGTTAGCACACTACTGTGGGGTACTTTGTGCATCATTGTATTTGTATTTCCACTTAACTGATGTCTATGTTGATGCTGTTGGTTACTGTTATCTGATATGAATCTTGTACAGGGTTGAACAGTAGTGTATTGTTGCTGTGGTGACATCCCATGACGACTCAATGTTATCTTCTTGTTGTGTCGTTCGAGGTCCCTCTGCCCCATCAATGTATTGTCACAATCTCATCTAGTGGTACATTGAAATTTAAGTTTACATTGTACTTACTCTGCTGAACATATAAATTACTCAAAGGCATGGGTGTTATTTGTGTTTATTTTCATGCATATGGTGTTTAAAGAAAAAGTGCATAACATACTGATTGTGAATACAGAGTGTTTCAGTTGTCAGTGATGGTAACAGAGAAAATTAGATTCGTAACCACAATAGTGTAATTCCACAGTCCAACAGACTCCTGCCATCAAAATGGCAATGTGGGATTGGATGATCAACAAAGTCAATGTTCAGTGCAACACTGGTGACATCATGGCTGGCTCAGTGACCTGGGTTGTGTTGGTGCTTGCCACGTGATCCTCCCATGGCGTTTCTCGGATGTCCCCTGTTGCGTTTGGCAGGGGGGGCCTCTGCTGCAGGCTCAGAGGTGTCTGAGGAGTCATTGTCTTGCAGCTCACCCCTCCCTGTGGCCACAGCTGAGGTGGTGGGAGTATCAGCAGGCTGGCCACCGGAGGGGGGGGAGCAGTTGTTTGAGCAGCTTGTATGTTCCTCAGTACACCCACAAGCTGGCCCATGAGATCCACAAGGTGTCCCATTCGGGTGTCCATGGACCTCTGCAGCAGGTGGAGCTCACGCAGTTCCTCTACAACCTGGCCCATCTGTCCCTGGTTCTGGTGGTACGCACCAAGGACTCTTGCGGCGGTGGCCAGGGCTTCAGTCTCAGTGTCCTTCTGTTATTGTCTCCCAGTTGCCCTCCCACCTGCCCTGCTGACACGGGCCTGTGGCGTTGGCTGTGCACGAACCCGCACACTGTCCCCAGCATCCTCGGCGTGGGTGTTGGTGTGGGTTACCACTGAGCTAGGGACAGTGTTGCAGGCAGCGGTGGTGATGTTGGAAGTGGTTGCAGCACATGTTGTTGTAGCAGAGGTCAGCGTAGTTGTTGTTGCTGCTGTGTTGAGGGTGGTGGTGGTAGTGGGGTCAGTGAGGCCCTGAGACGGAGTGCACCCTGGCAGTCCTGAGGGGCCACATTGGTGCTCCTCATCTGAGAAACATAGAGAATCGGCATCTGAGAGTTCAAGTTCCGGGGAGGAGACTGGCTCTGCTGGTTGGTGGTGGTCTCGCCAGCTGTTGATTGCGAATCTCCTGTTGAACAGAGGTTACATTGTCAGCATGTTACGAACACTTCACAACTTTGGTGACCCTGTTTTGGATGTTTTAGTTGTGAATACCAAACTTTTTACATTACAATCACTTAGTATTTGTACAAGTTTTTCAGCATTATGACGTGATGTAGAGGTACATACATTACTTGATAGCAGGGTGATATGTAAATACCAACCATTTGACTTGTACAGATTAGGCGCAGGTGGAGAACTCCGCTCTGCCCGCGGAGTGTGCGGAGAGTTGCCTACTCCGTGTTCCGTGGAGTAGGCGAATCTCCGCACACTCCGCAGCGGAGCGGAGTTGGCCAGCCCCTCGCTCCACCCCCTATTAACAATGAATCTTACATTAATCAAAAGTAAAATAAAAGACACTTACCTGTACTCTGGCGTCCCCGGGCTGCCCTCCTCCTCTTCCTCGCCATCTCTGGGTAATCCTTGAGAAAACTGCGCATGTGCGCGCTCGCGCGCATGCGCATTTCCCACAAGAAATGAGCATGCGCGGGCGCGTGTGCATGCGCAGTTTTCGCAAGGATTACCCAGACGGCGAGGAAGAGGACAGCCCGGGGACACCGCAGTACAGGTAAGTGTTTTTTATTTTACTTTTGATTAATGTAGGATTAATTGTTATCAGGGGGGTGGCGGCTGGTGGCGAGGCGGGACTACGCAGAGTTCCACTGAGTTTGTTCCCAACTCCGTGGACCTCCGCGTAGTCCCGCTACGCCAACTACGCCCAGGGTTAGTACAGATAGTGTGTTTACAAGGACATGTCATCATCTACCAACTTGGTACTCATCCACTTTGGTTTAGGCTGGGATATTTTACAATTTGCTGAGATTCTGTTTCATCTATGCTGAAACTTCCTAATTTCTGTTGGTAATTTTGTATTGACATCATGTGGTTTGTTTTGTTTGATGTGTGTCCATGCATGTTTTGTGTTCATATGTGCCTTCATGCTTTAATACAATGGTACTTACACATTGCATTGTGTGCATTGCGTGGTTGTGCCCAGCATTTATTCACAGTGGACTTTGTGATTCTAAATTATATTTATGTGACATTTAAGTGGGCTTAGTTGTGTGCGCACTGGATGTGACATATAGAGCTGTACAGAGTTGGCTACCAAGTGAAGGATGTGGTGGTCATATAGCTCCATGCAGTCTGAGAAGGTGCACAGGGTGCATGAGCTGACTACCTACCTGTAAGGTGAAGCAGAGGAATGAAATGGCTGCCACACGGCTTCTGGGGTGGGGGAGTGTTCCATCCTGTTCAGGGGTGAGGCAAGAGAGCATGATATGGCTACCTACCTGTATGGTGAATCAGAGGAATGACATGGCTGCCACATGGCTTCTGGGGTGGGGGAGTGTTCTATCATGTTCAGGGATGAGGCAAGAGAGCATGAGATGGCTACCTACCTGTAAGGTGAAGCAGAGGAATGAAATGGCTGCCACATGGCCTCTGGGGTGGGGGAGTGTTCCATCCTGTTCAGGGGTGAGGCAAGAGAGCATGGGATGGCTACCTACCTGTAAGATGAAGCAGAGGAATGAAATGGCTGCCACATGGCTTCTGTGGTGGGGAGGGTGCTCCATGCTGTTTGTGAGGGAGGCCAGACGGCCTTGTGGGAGTTGTGGTGTTGTTGTCAGGTCCCAACAACCCCCTCCCTAGTGAGCTGACTACCGACCTGTTATAAGGCACTGTGTAGGGAGAAGGCTGCCACATGGCTTCTGGGTTGGGGGAGTGTTCCATCCTGTTCAGCTGTGAGTCAAGGGGCCTGGCGGGAGTTGTAGTGCTGCCTGCCTGTCCCCACCCTCTCCCTGGTGAGAAGGCTACCTCCGTGTAAGGTGAAGCAGAGGAATGAAATGGCTGCCACATGGCTTCTGGGGTGGTGGAGTGTTCCATCATGTTCAGGGGTGAGGCAAGAGAGCATGAGATGGCTACCTACCTGTAAGGTGAAGCAGAGGAATGAAATGGCTGTCACATGGCTTCTGGGGTGGGGAGGGTGCTCCATGCTGTTTGGGAGGGAGGCCAGAGGGCCTTGTGGGAGTTGTAGTGTTGTTGTCAGGTCCCAACAACTCCCTCCCTAGTGAGCTGACTAACTACCTGTTAGGAGGCACTGTGTAGGGAGATGGCTGCCACATGTCTTCTGGGGTGGGAGAGTGTTCCATCCTGTTCAGCTGTGAGTCAAGGGGGCCTGGTGGGAGTTGTAGTGCTGCCTGCCTGCCCCCACCCCCCTCCCTGGTGAGAAGGCTACATCTGTGTAAGGTGAAGCAGAGGAATGAATTGGCTGCCACATGGCTTCTGGGGTGGTGGAGTGTTCCATCATGTTCAGGAGTGAGCCAAGAGAGCATGAGATGGCTACCTACCTGTAAGGTGAAACAGAGGAATTAAATGGTTGCCACATGGCTTCTGGGATGGGGAGGGTGCTCCATGCTGTTTGTGAGGGAGGCCAGAGGGCCTTGTGGGAGTTGAGGTGTTGTTGTCAGGTCCCAACAACCCCCTACTTAGTGAGCTGACTACCTACCTGTTAGGATGCACTGTGTAGGGAGATGGCTGCCACATGGCTTCTGGGGTGGGGGAGTGTTCCATCCTGCTCAGCTGTGAGTCAAGGGGGCCTGGTGGGAGTTGTAGTGCTGCCTACCTGTACCCAAACCCCCATGGAAATATGGCTACCTACCTTTGAGGTGAATCAGAGGCAGGAAATGGTAGATAAGTGAGAAATGTGTTGTAAAGAGTGTGTTGTACATAAGTGCATTTGGGTCTTGAACATGTGGCTCTATGGTTGTGCAAGACAGTACATGGCAGTGTCATGGGATGGGATACATTTGTTGGTACTTGCCAGCCTCCATTCCCCCAGCTATTCATGTGAGACTCTCTGGATGCAGGATGGCAAGCACCTTCTCCTCCCATTTAGTGAATTTTAGTGGTGGAATGGGAGGGCCACCCCCAGTTCTCTGAGCCTCCTCATGGTTCCTGTTGGCACAGTATTTGACCCTGGTCTTGAGGTCATGCCACCTCTTCTTGAAGTCACGTAGTGTGCGCAGGGTGGACCCTACTGCATTGACTTTGTTGACAATGCTTTCCCACATTTGATTTTTTCTTACAAGTGGGGTCTGTTTGACCATGGTTCCAAACAAATTTGGTTCTACTCTAATTATCCCATCTACCATCACTGACAACTCATTGTCTGTGAATTTAGGCAGTTTTTTCTGTGACATGGTGTATGCTGTGCAAATGAGGAAGAAGTGCAGGGAGTAAGGTGCTGGTGGAGATGTCTGAGGTGTGTCAGGTGTGTATGTTGGAAGTGTTGGTGTGTGTTGATGTAGGTTGGTGTGATCGTGTGCTGTGTAATATTTTGCCTCTACAAACAGCTGTAGTGTATGGCCCTTCAATGCTGTATTTGTGCAAAGGATGATGGTCAGGGAAAGGGTTGGCTTTATACTCTGCTATGTGGGTAGGTAAAGGAATGACTGTCAGGTGTATTTTCCATGTTGACCAGGGATTTCATTGGTTTTTAATGACTTGGGGGCATATCATTGGGGCGTGTCAAATGTGATTGAGGGCAGCGGAGAGGACCAGCACATTTGGAGGCCTGTTTCTGAAGTTGCATTCGACCGCCATTCATCCTTTCCCGCAACCGCAGCAATGATAGTTACGCCTGCTCCGCAATCTCATCCAAATTTCCTGTGCAGTCATAGCGCTGGTGAATCAGCCTTTGTAATGCATTTCCCTGCTTTTCCACCCGCTACGGTCGGAATTTCAGTATTTCCGACCATGGCGGATGTTTTTTTGTGAAACTCCATCCGCCGCGGTCGGATTTTACAAGCATCGCATCGCAATGAGACCGCCGGATTTTCCGCAGAACATGCAGGCGTTTTTTTTCCGGGGGCACACCAGTCAGAGGCATTTTCTGTCCGCCATCGTAATGACCCCCTTAGGGCCTGATTACAAGTTCGAAGGTCTTACCACTGTACTGCCGCAGCTGTGGTCCGAAGAAGACCGCCATGGCATCGGTCTCCCACCCACTGAATTACAATGTTACCACTAGCGCCGTGGCGGTATTTCTGACGGCGGTGTGTATTTTGTCATATATGTTGATGCTGTTGTGTATATTTTGATTTCAGTGTACACATATGCATGACACGTGAAAAAATACCTACTACGAGTATTTTCCCATTGCTGGAGTCCGGGCCATATGTGCCCAGTCCAGTCAATGGATAAATAGTACAAAATGGACTTACCTGGACTTTGTCGCCAAAAGGGTTGGTTTTTTTGGAGTCAAGATGCTGCTGTGAATGGGGGACCTGGAGAAAGAGATCCACGTCAGAGAGTGAAGGAAAGAAAAGGAAAAGGGTGAGTATGCACCACAATTCCTTCAATTCAGTCGACTCGAAGCAAGCGGTCCCACTGCCATGGTCAGCTCATCGGAAAGCCAACTTGTAATTCGGACGGCAGTGAAACTTCTCTGTACCGCCCTATGACAGCTGCTTACTCCAACTGCCGACGAGACGGTCTGCGAATGGCTGTCCTATCAGCGTGCTCAGGCAGTCTTTGAAACAGAAATCTGACATCGTAATATGGCAAGCGGACCGCCTAATCGGCGGCGGTGAATCTGGCGCCATGACGGCAGTGGGACCGCCGAACTCGTAATCAGGCCCATAGACTGAACATGGATTATCTGAGCACTGTAACTTAAGCAGCTGGCTCATTGGTATGCCAGCATTGATTTTTGCAACAGGTGTAGAATGACTATCAAATGAATGCTATTCACATGATGTTAATTTTGATTTTCCCAAATACTGTTTTTTTGAATCACAATTAAAATACTGCCCTTTGAAAAGGGATGAGAGGTTATGATATTATCCCAGTACCACTAACACCAGGATTGGAAACACAATTATGCTGACACTGGAATTCTTGCTTCTCTTCATTATATCATACGTTACCAGTTATTTTCATTGCACTCGGTTTCTAATACTGTGGGATATTTTATATATCTGTACATGATTCTTCATATCCTGTCACTTCTAATCAAAAGACTAACACTAACATCCTTTAGGCTACTTCCAATACTTTTAAAGGTATTGCTTTCTTTTATTTGGTTTCTCTTTATTAATCTAAAATAAATTCACTAAAACCATTGTATTAAATTCAGAGGGCATGTTGCACCAAAGCATGGGTGCACATTTCTGTGATATAAAGTGCCCCTTGCGAGTGTATACCTGCGGTTTTTCATTCCACACATCTAGATTTATTATTGGCATGTGTGGGCAGGGGTTGCCCCCGATAGCAAGTGTACATGATTTGATTATAGCCTTGGGCTGGCTATGCATGCATAAAAATGCAGCAGGGAAGGACCTGCTGCTTTAATATGCATTGCCTCCCAGGAACCTACTGGGCATAGCAACAGGTGTCTGCTGACACTAGCAGGCTCCTTGCCCAATAACCACACCACCCATGAGAGTACAGCAACGTTTTCCTTTTCACCTATTGTTTAGGACTGAGATTTTAAATGTTATCAAATACTCAGCCATTTCAGTGGAAAGGCATGGTGTCTGCAGTAAATATGGGATCATTTCCATCTCCTACCTCCTCTGAAACATCCCCAGTGGGATTCCTGTGCCTGTTAAGTTCTGCTGCAGTCGAATGGGAGGAGTGTCAAGTCCACTTCAGTGTTCCTTTCTGTGAATACAAAATGTTATGAAATTTGCACCTGCTACATCACCTGACCTGCCATGACATACATGATTGGGATGGGGCAAGAAGGGCATGTGAAGCCAATCTCCACACATGCATCCGAGAGAGTAAATTCCTTTTGAGACTTAGGGGCCGATTCCGATTCCAGCCAGAAATCTCTCCGACCGAGCCGGACCCGGAGAGATTTCCGACCGAATCGGACTCTGGCAGTCCGACCGAACGAGTACGATGCGCACGCATGCCATCGGACTCGAAGTCGGGTCGGACTCCCATTGAAGTCAATGGGAGCCTGTCGTACAACGCGTACGCGGGCTCCCATTGACTCAATGGGTGCGAGGCGGACAAGGGCGCCCCTACAGTGTGTACGCGTCCATGCGCATCGCGGCGTACATGCACAGGTAGGGGGGACCCATGGGTCCCCCCTGTGTGCGACTCGCGCGCCTACGCGTACAGGGGGGTCCGACGCGGACCCCCAAAGTCCGGCTCCGACAGCTTTTTCCAACCGGACGGCGCGAGTCGGTCGGACTGCTCGCGGCACGCATCGTACTTACCCGGCCGGGATACGTCTCCATAGCGCGGTGCGAGTCATGTCCATGCGAGTCAGTCGGAGCGTGTTGAAGCCGCGTTCGAGTCGGTCGGAGATTTCGCGGGTGCCTGCATCGTACTCGCTCGGCCGGACCCGCGTATGATTCGGTCGGGAAACAGGGCTCCGAATCGGATCCGGTAAATCCGAATCCGATTCGGAGCACTACCGGCCGAGATCGGAATCGGCCCCTTAGTGCATGCATATATTTGCAAATATCAGGGGAAAAAACGTTGGTTTTTTGGCTCTTAATATTTCTGCAACAAATAATTTGCAGTAATCGCCGACTAGATCAACAATATTTCTTAGTATTTAAAATGTATCTGCTAACTTCTTGCCATTTTCCAACTACCCTTTCTTTATTTTGGAAGCTTGATGGTAAATGGCAGTTCACAACAGGCCTTCAGCCATCATACTCCACAGCCCACTCTGCTACCGGTATTCAGACAGAATATCGAGTTGGAAATGTCGACTTACACAAATATCGAGTTGGAGATATAGTGACACAGAAATATCGACAGCAAGAATATCGTGGTCAAGAATATCGAATTTAAGGTAAGAAATATCGTTGTCAAAAATATTGAAGTCATTAATATCGTTTGCAAAAATATGGTTGTTTAAAATTTCGATTTTTTATTTAGTGTTATGTATTTTAGTTTATATTTAAATTTATGTGATGTATGTTTTTTTTGTATAAGTATTGTTTATGTTTTTTAATATATGTGTTACATTTTAATTAGATAATTTTATTTTAAGTAAATTTTACGTTTTTTAGTTCCGTAGCGGATTGTGGGTTTATAGGGGGATAGGGTGGGAAGTAATTTAATTATAATAAATTAATGATTATTTTTTATTTACTAATATTTATTTAATTGAAATTTTATAGTTGGTTGTTAATTAACATTAATTAATCAATTGGTAATTAACTATGGTAATTGTGTAATATTTTTAGGTGCGGGTTGTGGGGTTTATAGGGGTAAATGGTGGGAAATAATTATTTTGTAATTATTTTTAATTAGTTGTTAATTAATGTTGATAAATTAATTGGTAATTAATTATGGTAATTGTATAAAAAAAATTAGGTGCAGGTTGTGGGGTTTATAGGGGTAAAGGGTGGGAAGTAATTTTTGATTAATTAATAATTAGTTGTTAATTTATATTTATTAATTGATTGAAAATAAATATGGAAATTGTTTAATTAATTTTAGGTGTGGTTCGAGGGGTTTATAGGGGTAAAGGGTGGGAAGTAATGTATATATAATTAATTAATAATTAGTTGATCATTAATATTAATTAATTAATTGATATTTAATTAAGGTATTTGTTTATAATATTTTGTGTGGGGGTTTTACTTTTATAGGGGTACAGTGTGGGGAGTACATTAATTTTACTTACTTTATAATTAGTTGTTAAACACTATTAGTTTTTTAATTGAAAATAAGTTTAAATTGTGTAATTATTTTTTTACAGTTTAATTTTAGCTTTGGGTTGTGGGGATTATAGGGGTAAAGTATGGGAAGTTAATTAATTTTTATGAGTTTTAATTTGTTTTTTAATTAATAATATTTCTTTAATTGGTAATTAATATGTTAATTAAGGAAGTACATTGTTTAAAAAATGTAGATGTGGGTTGTGAATTGTGTGATGTTATAGGGTAGGAAATAAAAAAAGTAAATTTATGTAAAAAAATAATGTTTTTGTTTCTAAATAATTTCTAATTCAAAATATTTATTTGATTGATTTTTAATTTTTTTTATTTCATATAATGATGGTAGGTATTTGTCATATGTATTTAGCATTATAATATGTTTTTTTATTTTAATATTAAATATATTTGTATTATAATTTTTAACATATTTATATATTTTTAAATGTATTTTGTTTTTTAAATATTCTTGTTAATATTTTGTTTGTTTTTTATTTTGAACGGACTGGAGTGGGAATAGTAATTTTTACCCCTCCGCTATCCAACACTTTCCCTACTGTTTCACTCACTGGAGTGGGAATAGTAATTTTTACCCCTCCGCTATCCAACACTTTCCCTACTGTTGTTCTGACTGGAGTGGGAAATGTAAGTTTGAAGATTATTAAATAGTTAAATGCCTAATTTATAATAGAATGTCTTTTTTATTATACTTTCTGTTATTGGTATATATATATATATATATATATATATATATATATATATATATATTATCTACTGGCGGTCGCCAGTAGATAGTTATAGTTAGGACCTATTTTCCATAGGAAATCCGCAACATTCTATTTGAAATAACTTTTGCGCCGGTTGACGAATCTTTGTGAAATTTTCAAAACTTGTGGGGCGCTCCGGACCGCTCCTATCCTGAAAGTCTCGGGGTGATTTGTCAAGTGGGGCCGAGAAAAAAGGGGGGTCCCAAAAGTGTTTTCCCCATGCAATTTTCCATAGGAACCTTTCATCGCAGCTACAGCCCGAACTGCTGAACGGAATTACACCAAATTTGGCAAAAAGGTAGCCCTTGGTTCAGAGTCGTGCCTTTTGGTTAAATGGTGTAAATCCGTTCAGTAGTTCCTGAGAAAATCAAAAGTAAAATCACATATATATCTGGGCGGAGCCTAACCACACATGTCATTGTGAGATCTGATTGGCTGTCAGCACTTCATCCTGGAATTGCTGGCAGCCATCTTGGGACCAATATACATGATAGTACCCCATTGAAATGCATTGTAGTGAATCAAAGATTTTGAGGGTTACCAAAAGGAGAACTATAAAGGGTGATAACAGACTTTAGTTACATTAGAATTCATTTGTTGATGGTACCATAGTAATTTCAGGAATTGTGGTGTGTTCTAAGGTGATTTTACCCTGTGAAAAACCTTCTGCTGGGATATCATGAATCATGTTTGAGAGAAAACTATTTTCACATGCTTGTCCCATAGAATTTTGGAAAGTGCTCCAGAAGCTAAAATGAGAGCATATTTTCTGTAAATTCACATTATCTTTCTCAGTCATGTGAGAATGAAGTCTGACATTCTCAGTAAAACATGTACATCCAACAAGGGCAGAGACTGTCAGTGGATTCCTTTGTGTACTACTGCAGCTTCCCAGAGTGTTCTAAAGAACAACTAGAGTGCTAACAGCCTTACTTATGACAAAAGTATGGCACACCTGAAGCCATCTTGATTGGAATAAACTGGTAACACTTAAAACATTTAATTTAAAAAGGAACAAAATGATGGGGTTCATTTTGTCATAGAAATTATGGTTAGTGCTGTAGAAAGAAAAATTAGGACATGTTTCAAGTGTGATCTCAAATATCTTCCTGTTATATTTCAACAGGAGCAGCCTGTCAATTGATGCCTTTGTGTTCTACTGCAGCTTCCCAGAGTGTTCTAAAGAACAACTAGAGAGCTAACAGTCTTACTTATGACAAAATTATGGCACACCTGAAGCCATCTTGATTGGAATAAACTGGTAACACTTAAAACATTTAATTTAAAAAGGAACAAAATGAGGGGGTTCATTTTGCCATAGAAATTATGGTTAGTGCTGCAGAAAGAAAATTTAGGGCATGTTTTAAGCGAGATCTCAAATCCTCTTCTATTTCATTAGAAAATTCTGACATGCAGACTGAAACAATCACTTTCAATACCAGCAGTAGACTTCCAGTTAACTCCCTGGTGAGCAGTAGCTTTAATACAGTGATCTAATGAACAACTAGAGTGCTAACATTCTGAATTTATGGCAAATGTGTGACACATCTGAATGCCTTCTTGATGGAATCAAAGTAAAAAACTGAAAGCATTTCCTACTGAGGAGACTGCAGTAAATGAGGAAATTAGGAAACTTCATAACAAAGAAGTCTTCCAAGATGGCCACCAGAGAAAAAAGAGCCCAAATGTAGCACAAATATCACCCAGATGTAGCCCACATATAGCCCAATGACAAAAGTGTGCAAAACACTTTTTATTTTTAGTTTTTTTGCAGTTTTATGTAGTGCAGACTGGTCAGGTATTGGAGCGTTGCATCTTAAAACATGACCCCCTACACTACAAAAACACCACTGCACTACCCTAAACCCTAAAACACTACCCCCAGCACGACCCCCTACACTACAAAAGCACCACTGCACTATCCTAAACCCTAAAACACTACTCCCAGCACGACTCCCTACACTACCCAAACACCACTGCACTACACTAAACCCTAAATCTACCCCCAGCATGACCTCCCACACTACACAAACACCACTGCACTACCCTAAACCCTAAAACACTACCCCCAGCACGACCCCCTAGACTACCCAAACACCACTGCACTACCCTAAACCCTAAAACACTACCCACAGCATGACCCCCTACACTACACAAACACCACTGCACTACCCTAAACCCTAAAACACTACCCCCTACACTACACAAACACCACTGCACTAACCAAAACCCTAAAACACTACCCCCAGCATGACCCCCTACACTACACAAACACCACTGCACTACCCTAAACCCCCCTACACTATACAAACACCACTGCACTACTCTAAACCCTAAAACACTACGCCCAGCACGACCCCCTCACAACACAAACACCACTGCACTACCCTAAACCCTAAATCTACCCTCAGCACGACCCCCTATACTACCCAAACACCACTGCCATACCCTAAACCCTAAAACACTACCCCAGCATGAACCCCTACACTACCCAAACACCACTGCACTACCCTAAACCCTAAAACACTACCCCAGCACTACCCCATACACTACCCAAACACCACTGCACTAACATAAACCCTAAAACACTACCCCAGCACAACACCCTACACTACACAAACACCACTGCACTACCCTAAACCCTAAAACACTACCCCCAGCACGACTCCCTACACTACCCAAACACCACTGCACTACCCTAAACCCTAAATCTACCCCCAGCATGACCCCCTACACTACCCAAACACCACTGCACTACCCTAAACCATAAAACACTACCCCCAGCATTACCCCCTACACTACACAAACACCACTGCACTACCTTAAACCCTAAAACACTACCACCAGCATGACCCCCTACACTACTCAAACACCACTGCACTACCCTAAACCCTAAAACACTACCCCAGCATGACCCCCTACACCACCCAAACACCACTGCACTACCCTAAACCCAAAAACACTACCCCCAGCATGACCCCCTACACTACCCAAACACCACTGCACGACCCTAAACCCTAAAACATGACCCCCTACACTACAAAAACACCACTGCACTACCCTAAACCCTAAAACACTAGAACCCAGCATGACCCCCTACAGTACACCAACACTACTGCACTACCCTAAACCCTAAAACACTACCCCCTACACTACACAAACACCACTGCACTACCCTAAACCCTAAAACACTACCCCCAGCACGACCCCCTACACTACACAAACACCACTGCACTACCGTAAACCCAAAACACTACCCCAGCACTACCCCCTACACTACCCAAACACCATTGCACTACCCTAAACCCTAAAACACTACCCCCAGCATGACCCCCTACACTACACAAACACCATTGCACTACCCTAAACCCTAAAACACTACCCCCAGCACGACCCCCTACACTACCCAAACACCACTGCACTACCCTAAACCCTAAATCTACCCCCAGCACGACCCCCTACACTACCCAAACACCACTGCCATACCCTAAACCCTAAAACACTACCCCCAGCATGAACCCCTACACTACCCAAACACCACTGCACTACCCTAAACCCTAAAACACTACCCCCAGCACTACACCCTACACTACACAAACACCACTGCACTACCCTAAACCACTAACCCCAGCACGACCCCTACACTACACAAACACCACTGCACTACCGTAAACCCAAAACACTACCCCAGCTCTACCCCCTATACTACCCAAACACCACTGCACTACCCTAAACCCTAAAACACTACCCCCAGCATGACCCCCTACACTACACAAACACCACTGCACTACCCTAAACCCTAAAACACTACCCCCAGCATGACCCCCTACACTACCCAATCACCACTACCCTAAACCCTAAAACACTACCCCCAGCACGACTCCCTACATTACACAAACATCACTGGACTACCCTAAACCCTAAAACACTACCCCCAGCATGACTCCGTACACTACCCAAACACCACTGCACTACACTAAACCCTAAATCTACCCCCAGCATGACCTCCCACACTATACAAACACCACTGCACTACCCTAACTCCTAAAACACTACCCCCAGCATGACCCCCTACACTACCCAAACACCACTGCACTACCCTAAACCCTAAATCTACCCCCAGCACGACCCCCTACACTACCCAAACACCACTGCCATACCCTAAACCCTAAAACACTACCCCCAGCATGAACCCCTACACTACCCAAACACCACTGCACTACCCTAAACCCTAAAACACTACCCCCAGCACTACACCCTACACTACACAAACACCACTGCACTACCCTAAACCACTAACCCCAGCACGACCCCCTACACTACACAAACACCACTGCACTACCGTAAACCCAAAACACTACCCCAGCTCTACCCCCTATACTACCCAAACACCACTGCACTACCCTAAACCCTAAAACACTACCCCCAGCATGACCCCCTACACTACACAAACACCACTGCACTACCCTAAACCCTAAAACACTACCCCCAGCATGACCCCCTACACTACCCAATCACCACTACCCTAAACCCTAAAACACTACCCCCAGCACGACTCCCTACATTACACAAACATCACTGGACTACCCTAAACCCTAAAACACTACCCCCAGCATGACTCCGTACACTACCCAAACACCACTGCACTACACTAAACCCTAAATCTACCCCCAGCATGACCTCCCACACTATACAAACACCACTGCACTACCCTAACTCCTAAAACACTACCCCCAGCACGACCCCCTACACTACCCAAACACCACTGCACTACCCTAAACCCTAAAACACTAACCCCAGCATGACCCCCTACACTATCCAAACACCATTGCACTACCCTATACCCTAAAACACGACCCCCTACACTACACAAACACGACTGCATTACCCTAAACCCTAAAACACTACCCACAGCATGACCCCCTACACTACACAAACACCACTGCACTACCCTAAACCCTAAAACACTAACCCCAGCATGACCCCCTACACTACCCAAACACCACTGCACTACCCTATACCTTAAAACACGACCCCCTACACTACACAAACACGACTGCACTACCCTAAATGCTAATAAACTACCCCCAGCACGACCCCCTACACTACCCAAACACCACTGCCATACCCTAAACCCTAAAACACTACCCCCAGCATGAACCCCTACACTACCCAAACACCACTGCACTACTCTAAACCCTAAAACACTACCCCCAGCACTAACCCCTACACTACACAAACACCACTGCACTACCCTAAACCCTAAAACACTACCCCAGCACTACCCCATACACTAGCCAAACACCACTGCACTAACATAAAACCTAAAACACTACCCCAGCACAACCCCCTACACTACACAAACACCTCTGCACTACCCTAAACCCTAAAACACTACCTCCAGCACGACTCCCTACACTACCCAAACACCACTGCACTACCCTAAACCCTAAATCTACCCCCAGCAAAACCCCCTACACTACACAAACACCACTGCACTACCCTAAATCCTAAAACACTACCACCAGCATGACCCCCTACACTACTCAAACACCACTGCACTACCCTAAACCCTAAAACACTACCCTAGCACGACCCCCTACACTACCCATACACCACTGCACTACCCTAAACCCTAAAACACTACCCACAGCATGACCCCCTACACTACTGCACTACCCTAAACCCTAAAACACTACCCCCAGCACGACCCCCTACTCTACCCAAACACCACTGCACTACCCTAAACCCTAAAACACTACCACCAGCACGACCCCCTACACCACCCAAACACCACTGCACAACCCTAAACCCTAGAAAAGAAACCCCCACCCCATGCCCAATGCCCCTTACCTCTCACTCCTCGTGGTTCCTCTCTCCTCGTGGTTCCTGCTTCACGTCGTCTCTGAGGGGCGGTGCACATCGTTGTGAGGAAACAGAACAGCCTCTGTTTCCTTACAACGACGTGGATCATCTACATGTTTTTTAGAACGCATGGTCATTTACCATACATACCTTTACAACAAAATTTGTTGTAAAGGCATGGGTGGTAAATGACCATGCGTTCTAAAAATGCGTAGTAATGACTCGCGATGTACAACTCATGCGTGGTAATGCATGCGTTGTAATGGTATCGCGAAGTAAAAAAGTCATTGTAACGGCTGCTTACCGATCGAAGCTGGCCCCTGTTCTTCAGTGAGACGTTTATTTGATTAATTAGGAGGAAGGACTGTGGTTTTTTTACCGAAAAGTGCATTCCCGGCTGTTGTATTGTGAAAGTGTCCGCGTGGCCTGGTTTCACTTCCGGTGAGAGAGTGAAAGAGTCTGTTTGGATCTAAAGGAGTTCTGTTGTTGGACGGGACGGCACGAAACGTCATCAGAAAACATAGCTAATGGAAAGCGTCCTCCCTGAAGTGTGGAGCAGTGCCATGAGAGGTCAACGAGTATGCGTCCCACCGCAGTATGATTGTACCGCGTGACCCATGTGCCGCCTCCAGGGTACGGGAGGCAGAAGCGGCATCCCAGGTCCTCTTGAAGACCGTTGTAGCACTAATTCTACATTTTGGTACTAGGGCATTTTAACTTTGTTGTTCCTGCCAGATACAAAGAGAAGATCCTGTGTTATTCAGTGCCCTCGTTACCTTTTTTGTGGGTTGTGGTGCTTGTCACTTCGCTGCCCCGCCGGTGCACACGACTGGGCACCCCACCTCGTGTGCCATCTGCAGGGCCTCTGCCCTCTGATCATTGGTTTTGGTTTCTGGAGTGGCAACATAAACAGTTGCTCCCAAAGGACTAGCCTGAACACTTAGGTGAATATCCTCTGCACCAGCATTCCACGGAAATTCTTTCCTAGCTCTCCCAAGTCAACAAGGATGTCATAATAGCACGGCTCCGCTCGCGACACCGTATGACGTCATCGGAGCCATAAGAGGACCTCGTCGGCGTGCTGACGTCAGTTCCACCCATTTTGTCCGTGCCACCGAGGCAAACAGGCGGACCGAGACATTTTCACATGTATACATAGTATAATAAATATATATATATTCACTGAAAAAACCATAGGTTTCAGGCACGTTATAGTTAGAAATTAGCATTTAAAAAACCTTAGAAATTCACTGAAAAAACCATAGGTTTCAGGGGCGTTATAGTT
Organism: Calotriton arnoldi; assembly: GCA_963921515.1. Lineage (NCBI taxonomy): Eukaryota > Metazoa > Chordata > Amphibia > Caudata > Salamandridae > Calotriton > Calotriton arnoldi. Next base: position 777,205 of record CAWUFW010007401.1, read on the forward strand.
AGTTGGACATTTAACTCGTACAAAACCATATAAATTCCCCCGTTATAGTTAGTTCAGCTAACTATAACTCGCGCGCCCGCAATGCACTGCTGATGACGTCACATATTACATCACTCATGACATGGTCAGTGACATCACTCATGACATCACTGGTGACATCTCAAATGACATCACTGATGACATCATCCACAGGTTTCAGGGACGTTATAGTTTGTTGGACATTTCACTCGTACAAAACCAGAGAAATTCGGCCATTATAGTTAGTTGAGCTAACTATAACGTCCCTGAAACCTGTGGTTTTTTCAGTGAATTTCTAAGGTTTTTTAAATGCTAATTTCTAACTATAACTTCTCTGAAACCTACGGTTTTTTCACTGAATATATATATATATATATATATATTATCTACTGGCGGTCGCCAGTAGATAGTTATAGTTAGGACCTATTTTCCATAGGAAATCCGCGACATTATATTTGAAATAACTCTTGCGCCGGCTGACGAATCTTCGCGAAAGCTTCCAACTTGTTGGGTCGCTCCGCTCCGCTCCTAGCCTGAAAGTCTCGGGTTGATTCGTCAAGCGGGGGCCGAGAAAGAAGGGGGGTCCCAAAACGCGTTTTCCCCATTCATTTTTCCATAGGATCCTTTCATCGCTGCTACAGCCCGAACTGCTGAATGGAATTACACCAAATTTGGCAAAGAGGTAGCCCTTGGTTCAGTGTCATGCCTTTTGCTTAAATGGTGTAAATCCGTTCAGTAGCTTCTGAGCAAATCAAAAGTAAAGTCACATATATATCTATGGCCGAGTAGGGTCCGCGTACCCTCCCGATCACGAGCTGCATGCTAATTGGCTGTCAACACTCCAATTCAGGAAGTGTTGGCAGCCATTTTGTCCCTCGGTAGAACCGAGGGACAGAAACAAGTGCGCAAAGCGCAAAAAGGGGGCAGGGTAGAAACACCCTGACCCCATAGGTCTGCTCAGGGGGTCCCACAAGGACCCCCCAAGCCCCGGGGACTGCCCCGGGGACCGCCACGCCCCGGGGACCGCCACGCCCCGGGGACCGCCATGCCCCGGGGACCGCCACCCCCCGGGGCTTTAAAACAAATGGTGCGGGAGGGCTCTCTGGCCCTCCCGCAGCCCCGGGACCGCCACCCCCGGGGCTTCTTTTTTTATTTAAAAGTACTTGTGTGGGGGGCTCCAGCCCCCACACGCCCGGGGACCGCCACCTCCCCGGGGCACTAAAGAGTTAAATATGGGGGTCCGTTACGGACCACCAGTGCCCCGGGACCACCACCTCCCCGGGGCTTTGAACATGGAGGGAGGGGGGCCGCACAGCCCCCCTCCTGTAGCCCTTGATGGCCCTGGGGACCACCACCCCCCAGGGCCGGCTCCTGCAGTGTCCCGGGGTGCCTACCACCGGGACACTGTAGTTTGCTATGGCAGGGCGGGAGCCTCGCGGCTCCCGTCCTGCCGTAGCAAACTGCTTTGGTTTTTGGAAGAGAGAGCAGGAAACCTGCTCTCTCTTCCAAAAACCAAAGACGAATGCTTTTCCACACGGGGAGCTGCATCTTTGCAGCTCCCCATCTGGAAAAGAAATGCCGGCTCCCGCAGGAGGCGGGGAGCCGTCAGGGTCCGTGGGGGAGTTGGGGTCCCCCCATGGACCCCAAAGGATAGGGCCAGCCCCGGGGTATGGGGTCCCTGGGGCAAGTAGTGGCCCGGGAGGGGGGCCACATGGCCCCCCTCCCCAAAAATAATAATAAAAAAAATAAATAAATAAAGGCCGGCCCTGGGGGATGGGGTCCCCGGGGCCTAAGGAGGCCTTAGGAGGGGGGCCACGCAGCCCCCCTCCATTAAAATAAAAATAAAAAAATAAGGTGGCAATGACCCGGGGGATGGGGTCCCCGGGTCGAAATTGGCCACGGGAGGGGGGCCCACGCGGTCCCCTTCCCGTACCTTTTTTTAAAAATAAAATAAAAGGGGGTCAGGCCCTCGGGGATGGGGTCCCCAGGGCCCAAAATAATTACAAAGAAGGGGGCCACACAGCCCCCTTTTAAAAAAAAATCACAAAAAAAATCCGGCATCGCACCGGAGGCCACGCCCCTCCTTGTCAGCACTCTGCAAACACGCCCCCTGGCGCGTTTGCAGAGGGGGAACGAATTCCCCTTGAATACTGGGGGTCCCTAGGAGCCAACTAGCCCACCAGGAACCTCCAGTATGCGCCAGGGGGCTGCGTTGCAGAGAGGTGTTCTGAGGTCACGCCCCTTTTTACACCTCTCTGCAACGCAGCTCTGTGGCGCTTAATGGAGGTAGCTGGTGGGCTAGTTGCACCCCAGGGACCCTCAGGATTCAAGGAAAGTTAATCCCCCGACTTAAAACGCGCCACGGGGCGCGTTTGCACAGTGGTGAAGGGAGGGGGCGGGGCCTGAGGTGACATGTGTGCAAACAGGCCCCGTGGTGCATTTTAAGATGGGGAATTAAATCCCCTTCAATCCTGAGGGTCCCTGGGGGCCAACTAGCCCACCAGGTACCTCCAGTAAGCGCCACGGAGCTGCGTTGCAGAGTGTTGTAAAAAGGGGCGTGGCCTCTGAACACCTCTCTGCATCCAGCTGTCTAGGGCACACTAGAGGTATCTGGTGGGCTAGTTGGCCCCTAGGGACCCTCGGGATTGAGGAGGAATTAATTCTCCAACTTAAAACGCGCCACTGGGTGTGTTTGCAGACATGTCACCTCAGGCCCCACCCCCTTCCTTCACCATTGTGCAAATATTCCTCTAAAATCAGCCGAACTACGAATTCCAATTTACTCACCTGTTATCAGGAGAGACCTCAGTGCTGCATCTTTCAGCCCAGTACTGATCCTGAAAAGTAATTTTAACCGTACTTACCAGTAACTTGAATTTCCTTCCATAGGCTAACATTAACTGGTTTCACTTGAAAATTCTTCTAAGTGTGGAGTTTTGGAACTTTATAATATTCCTCTAAAATCAGCCAAAATACGAATTCCGATTTACTCACCTGTTATCAGGAGAGACCTCAGTGCTGCATCTTTCAGCCTAGTACTGATCCTGAAAAGTAATTTTAACCGTACTTACCAGTAACTTGAATTTCCTTCCATAGGATATCATTGCCTGCTTTTTGCTGAAAAAGTTTCTAAGTGTCGATTTTTGAAACATACAAATATTCCTCTAAAATCAGCCGAAATACGAATTCCGATTTACTCACCTGTTATCAGGAGAGACCTCAGTGCTGCATCTTTCAGCCCAGTACTGATCCTGAAAAGTAATTTTAACCGTACTTACCAGTAACTTGAATTTCCTTCCATAGGCTACCATTGACTGGTTTCACTTGGAAATTCTTCTAAGTGTCGATTTTTGAAACATACAAATATTGCTCTAAAATCAGCAGAACTACGAATTCCGATTTACTCACCTGTTATCAGTAGAGCCCTCAGTGCTGCATCTTTGAGCCAGTACTGATCCTGAAAAGTAATTTTAACTGTACTTACCAGTAACTTGAATTTCCTTCCATAGGATATCATTGCCTGCTTTTTGCTGAAAACGTTTCTAAGTGTCGATTTTTGAAACATACAAATATTCCTCTAAAATCAGCAGAACTACGAATTCCGATTTACTCACCTGTTATCAGGAGAGACCTCAGTGCTGCATCTTTGAGCCCAGTACAGATCCTGAAAAGTAATTCTAACCGTACTTACCAGTAACTTGAATTTCCTTCCATAGGCTAACATTGACTGGTTTCACTTGGTAATTCTTCTAGGTGTGGAGTTTTGGAACTTTATAATATTCCTCTAAAATCAACCGAACTACGAATTCCGATTTACTCACCTGTTATCAGGAGAGAACCCAGTGCTGCATCTTTTAGCCCAGCACTGATCCTGAAAAGTAATTCTAACCGTACTTACCAGTAACTTGTATTTCCTTCCATAGGAATCCATTGTCTGGTTTTCAGCAGAAAAGTTTCAAAGTGTCGATTTTCACAAACTACAAATATTCCTTAAAAATCGCCTGTATGACTTAAACGCATTCTTTCAACTGTTTACAGGAGATGCACCATTGCTGGATCTAGGATCCAACACTGAGTAAGAAAAAGTAACGATAACACTACTTACCTGCTAAGTGAATTTCCTCCCGTAGGATAACATTGGTGATTCTATGTGAAAAAGTTTCTAAGTGTCAACTTTTAAAATACAATAATATTCCTTAAAAATCACTACTGTAACCAAAACGCTTTTACTCAACTGTTTACAGGAGATGTCCCAGGCCTGAATCTAGGATCCAGTCCTGTGGTTAGAAAGGTAATCCATAAAGTAACTAATTGCATTTAACTAGAAATTCACATTGAGCTCAATGTTGCATTGTGTTTGAAATTGTGTTGCCCATTGCAACAACTGTAACTACTGTACTTAAAAGTCTAGTGCCTATTTGCAAAGTATTTAAACTAAAGTAATTCATTCTGAGAAAGTATATTTTGTAATGTAATGTATAATGTAATTACAATGTAATATAAAAAATAAAATATCTAAAAATAAATAGTTTAAAAAAATGTAGTAAATCAGTATCAAAAAAATAAATATAACAATTAATACATTTAAAAATTGTCATTTACAAAACCTTTGAAATTCACTGAAAAAAACCATAGGTTTCAGGCACGTTATAGTTAGAAATTAGCATTTAAAAAACCTTACAAATTCACTGAAAAAACCATAGGTTTTAGGGACAGTTATACTTAGTTGGACATTGCACTGAAATTCCCCCGTTATAGTTAGTTCAGCTAACTAAAACTTGCGCCCCCGCAATGCACTGCTGATGACGTCACATATTACATCACTCATGACATGGTCAGTGACATCACTGGTGACATCTCAAATGACATCACTGATGACATCACTGATGACATCATCCACGTGATAATCTGATGCACCTCCTCACACCCTAATATAACCTTTGATACACTCACTCTAAATTACAGACTGCCATTCACAAAACCATAGACACTCCAACACCAATAACTACATACCCACTCACTGATTCTTAGGTCTACACACACATCCACTCACTCACCCGTACAGTCACTCATACTTACGGTCACTCAGTACAGGACTATCATATGCACTCATACTCCTATATAGACCCTCAAACACCGCCACTCATCCATAGAGGTACTCACACACCTAGTCAGTCATGCAAATAATTAAACACACTGCCATTTACTCACCTATACAGTTATACACACACCAGCTCACTTACTCATACAAATACTAGCACATTCTTACGCTCTTATACAATCACTGATACAAGCACACACTCATCCATACAGTCACTCTCACAATCACAATCACACACTCTCGCTTATAGCTATTTATATACTCCAACACACATATATACTGCCTTTCACATATGTAGTTACTCACACATGTACCACTGGGACATACATTCACTCACTAACACACTCTTACACACACTTACCCACCCATACAGTCTATCACAGATGCTCTCTTGAAACCATCCACCCAGTGAATCACCCACTCACACATCTATGCACAGAGTCGCACACACCCTAACCACACAAACACTCAGGCACCCATACAGATACTCAGACAACCAATCAATAACTCATATAGACACTCATGTAGCTATTCACAAACCCATGCAGCCACTTAACCAGCAATAGACAGATGGATACAGACATTCACCCAGTTTAGTCACTAACCCATGCATTCAGTAAGATACGTTTAATCACTCACTTATAGAGTTAGTCACGCACCTACTAAATAATCCATACAGACACTTATACACCCACTCATTCTTCAATACACCTTTCCCTATATATATTAAAAATATTTAAACTTTACAGAAACACACAGTCACTGGATGATGTCATCAGTGATGTCATTTGAGATGTCATCAGTGATGTCATCAGTGATGTCACTGACCATGTCATGAGTGATGTAATATGTGACGTCATCAGCAGTGCATTGCGGGGCGTGAGTTATAGTTAGCTGAACTAACTATAACGGGGAATTTCACGGGTTTTGTACGAGTGCAATGTCCAACTAAGTATAACTGTCCCTAAAACCTATGGTTTTTTCAGTGAATTTGTAAGGTTTTTTAAATGCTAATTTCTAACTATAACGTGCCTGAAACCTATGGTTTTTTCAGTGAATATATATATATATATATATATAGCTTGCTTCGCCATGAAGTACTTTCTGCCGGAAAAGATGACGATGCAGACCCGATACTGGTGCAAATATTTCTTTATTAGTGGACGCCCTGCACCACCGCCATGACGCGTTTCGAGCAACACAGTGCCCTTGATCACATGACGCGCATGTGGAGTGCTCTCACATATTTAAAGTGACAGTGCTTAGCACGTGATGGTTTGAAAAAAGTGTGCTGTGGCATAATGGACATGGAAAAAATACTTATATATAAATATATATAAATAAATGTGTAAAAAGCTTAAAATAACACTGCAAGGTACCTAAATGCATGTATATAAATACAGACAAACAAATTATTATCATCATAAATATACGCATTTTAAAAAAGACACAATTTGGTAAAATGTTTTAAAATATCCAAAATATATCAAAATATCTAAAACATGTAAAACAATCATTGGATGTTACCAAATCATCTACAGTCCATATACAAGTGTTAAATCTGGTCTGTACAATACCAATGTGTCCAAGCTGATTATAATGCAATGAATTAAGCCTTGTCCTGCCCGAGTGGGCCTTAGTTACAAACATTCCTATGTCACAAATTGCCTAAAGTGCGAGTGCAAACAATACCATAATTCACCTATAAAAAGTCACAGCTGTGACTTATTAAAGTGCAATGTGCAAAAAAATATAAAATGAAAGCTAAAAACAATTGTAATGCAGGCAGCAGCTTAATGGGTATAAGAACATACTTAAATCCTCATTAAAAAGCAATTATAATCAATCACAGGCATGTATAAAAATCCTCACTCGAATTCAAGCCCTGAGGTATTTTGCTATCCAATTCTAAAATGTACCTAGTCTCTAGTCTTCTAAGCATGGCCTCCCGGTTGCCACCTCGTTTTTGAGGAAGGATAGTATCTAAGACAAAGTATTTCAAATTGTCTAGTTTGCTGTTGTGATACTCCTTAAAATGGCGGGCAACCGGGTAGGTAACATCATTGTTAGTAATGGCCCTCAAATGTTGGAGCACTCGTTTGTGCACCTGCAACTTAGTGCTTCCTACATATTGCAGGTTACATGAGCACTCCAGCACGTAAACAGCGTATTCAGTTTTGCAATTGACACTCTTTGTAATGGGTACGGGATTGGGTTTAAAAGGTGTTGTGTAGCTAGTTCTATTAACCCCATATTTACAAGCCTTGCAATTGGTGCAACGAGTAAAACCATTCCTGGGGCCAAGCCATGTTTGAGATACCACTACCTCAGGACTACTTTTTACTAAGGAATTGCACATAGAGCGAGCCTTCCTAAAAGTAATACAGGGGGATTTGGTAATCTGACTACTCAAGACATGGTCACTTCTTACTAAAGCCCAATTCTTGTTGATAATTTTGCATAAGGCTTTATGTTGTAGATTGTAGGTAAGGATCAATCTGGTGGGGGACTCTGTACATTTGTCACCAGTATCATGTTTATTGATTTTAGTGAGTGTTTGGAATTGATCTAAATGGGCAGTTCTATTCATAGCCCTATTAAGCATTTTTTCAGAATAGCCCCTATCCAGAAACCTATCCTTACTCTGTAACTGTGCCCGTCTGCAGTCAATGTCCGTACTGCACACTCGACGGATGCGCAGCATCTCCCCATATGGGATGCTGTTGATAAGATGGGCCGGATGGTGGCTAGTAGCATGCAGGACTGTATTACCTGCCGTTACCTTTCTGTATAGTCTTGTTTCCATCTTATTGTTAGCAATGAAAATTTCTACATCAAGAAAACACATGTTGGTTCTACTCATCTGTGCTGAGAAGTTTAAATTCAAGTTGTTACAATTGATATCTTCCACAAATTTCTAAGCGCTGTCATCAGAACCTCTCCAGACCATGAATATATCGTCAATATATCTGTACCAGCATAAAACATGATTCAATAATATATCTTGATAGGAAATCCTTAGGACCTGTTCCTCCCAGAACCCCATATGTAGACAGGCATAACTGGGAGAAAAACAGGCCCTCATGGCTACACCTCTAATCTGATTAAAAATCTGATTGTTAAACAAAAAGAAATTATTTTCAAGACAAATCAAAATCATACTCAATAACATTTTGTTATGCTGGTACATAACAGTAGGTCTGGTATTTAAGTAGTGTTCTACAGCTTTGATGCCATCTCGATGGTTAATGCTGGTATACAAAGTTGTAACGTCTAAGGATATCAAAATACAGTTATCCTCCCACCGCACATCACTCAGTTTCCTCAGAAAGTCTCCAGTGTCCTGGATAAAAGAGGGAGTTTTTTACATGGTTTTGCAAAAAGAAGTCCACATAGCGTGATGTGTTCTCCAATAGGCTACCACAAGCAGATATGATAGGCCTGCCAGGTGGTTTCGATTTGCATTTGTGAACTTTAGGGATAAAATATATGGATGGAATTTTAGGATGGTCATTTTTTAAAAATTTAAATTCCTCATTAGAGATCAAGTCCGCCGATTTCCAAGCTACCAGTTTGTTGTAAAATTCGTAGCGTGCTACAGTTACTGTTTGCATATCCTTTCTCTTATAACAGTCCCTATCGTTTAATTGGTTCAATGCCTCTTCCATATACATTTCATGTGGCCACAGCACAATGTTGCCCCCTTTGTCAGATTGCCGAACTATTATCTTTTTCTGTGCTTGGAGTTTTTCACCAGTTTGTTGTAAATGACATTCTGTTTGTTGTACTTTTTCATTGAATGTGTTACTTTAGAATAGAGTGTTTTTAACTCCAATGTCACTTTATCATTAAAAAGATCTAAATTGTCTCTTAACATGATTGGGCAAAAAGTAGATGTTGGCTTGAATGGAGTGCGCACTGGTGTCTGTATCACAGGTTCATCATAATTTGGTGTTTGGAAATTCATTGTGCTCTCAGCATGCAGTTCTTCCAAATCCCTAAGCAAATCCACATCTTGTGTTGATAACTGGTCTGTATTGTCAATTACTGGCGTTTGAATATAAGCTGGCTTTATTTTCGAGGTCCCTTGTAAAAGTGGTATTTGCGCAGCTTCAATTTACGCACAAATTTGTATAAATCAATTCTTGTGTTGGCATAGTCAAAATTAGTCGGAGGACTAAAAGATAATCCCAGCGATAGTGTTGTAACTTCTTCATCGCTTAATGTCATTTCAGTTAAGTTGATTATTGTATTGGACTTAGTATCCTCAGCCTCTATCTGCGTTGCCATCTTTTGTTTGTCTGTTTTTGTTGCTGTATGGTTTGGCGTTTGATGGAGCAGCGGCGCCTTGCTCTCCGTTTTTGATTCCTGTCTTTGGCTTGTTTGCATTTTGCACACTTGACCTGAGAGTTTGACGTCTGTCCTGGCGCAGGTAATCTACTTCCTGGGCCAGGGACGGTTTTGGAAACCCCACCGCTCGTGAGGCTCTTGCTTGATCAGTTTCAGAATCACTATCCATAACCGAGCTGAGATCAGATGCAGATGAAAGCATAGGAGCATTACCAATCGCATTAAGCTGCATGCTAGCGATAGAGACATTAGTGTTGGTTGTTTTTACATTATCAAATTTCTTTGCGAAGGTGAACACACAACCCTGCTCATAATCGCATTTGTCCCGCTGAAATTTGAAGGTCTTACATTTTTTTATCTTGTCTTCTTCCCACTGTAGTCGTGCATGCATTTCTTCCCGATATTTAGAAATTATAGCTGTTTGCTCCAATTTGGTAATTTCATCATTAATTTCATCAATCTTTATTTGTAACGCTGTCCGATCGCTTTCAGCATATTTAACCAAAATTTGAACAAGGCGTTGCGATGAGTCTAGATTAGATTCAGCCCATTCTGCTAACATTTGTGGGTCCGGATTTTCAAAACTGGGTGCCAACATTATTCTTAACCCTCTCGGGATCCGTCCGACTTCTAGATAGCGTGTGAGCGATTTATGTTCCCACCACTTGTTTTGTTCGGATCTCATGAGCTTTTCTAATTTTTTGAAAAGATCCTTAACACTAGGATTGGTTAAAGGTGCTGAATTCAAGTAAGTTGCTGTCATTACCTCCCCACTGGGAAGATCATTAAACATGTCCGTGGCTGCTGCCTCGCGACTCAGCGCGTCGGCTGACATGGTGCAAGCGTGTGGGCGTATTAAGTAAGTAACTATCAAGCTAATGTTGAAATAACGGTGCTTGAATTGGTCACACTCCTTCTCCAGGCATTCAGCGTTTCCTACCTTGATTGAAGATCCCGGCGTAGTACGTGTCCTCCGACACGGACTTCGTCCTTTGCTTCTCAAGCAGGATAGTTGTGCTGTCTGGGGGCTACCGCGGCTTCTCCTTGCAGGAGGGCTGTAGAGAAAACCCGGAACAAAACCAGGAAGTAGCTTCTTGCCGGCCGGCCCAGCGTGAAGGAGGGGTCTGCAAATACCGAGGAAGCTGACTCGATAAATTGTATAGCTTGCTTCGCCATGAAGTACTTTCTGCCGGAAAAGATGACGATGCAGACCCGATACTGGTGCAAATATATATATTACCCACTGGCGGTCGCCAGTGGGTAGTTATAGTTAGGACCTAGGACCTAGGACCTAGGACCTAGGACCTAGTTTCCATAGGAGAAGCGTTTTTTGTTTTCCCAATAACTTTGGCGCCGTTTGACGAATCTTCGCGAAGTTTTCAAAACAAGTGATCAGTTCCGGTCAGCTCCTGTCTTGAAAGTTTTTGGGTGATTCGCCAAGCGGGGGCTGAGAAAAAAGGGGGTCCCAAAACGCGTCTTCCCCATGTTATTTTCCATAGGACAATTTAGACACGGCTACAGCCCGAACTGCTGAACGGAATTACACCAAATTTGGCAAAAAGGTAGCCCTTGGTTCAGAAAGAGTCCTTTTTGTTAAATGGTGTAAATCCGTTCAGTAGTTCCTGAGAAATTCAAAAAATAAAAGGTGGATAATCTATTTTCCATAGGAAACTTTAGCCAAAGCTACAGCCCGAACTACTGAACGGAATTACACCAAATGTGGCAAAAAGGTAGTGCTTGATTCAGAAAGCAACCTTTTTTTTAAATGGTGTAAATCCGTTCAGTAGTTGCTGAGAAATTCAAAAAATAAAAGTTTCGATATCTAGGAACGCAGTGGATTCGCGAACCCTCCCGACCACGAGCATCACTGTGATTGGCTGCCAACACTCCAAACCAGGAAGTGTTGGCAGCCATCTTGTGACACGGTAGAACCGAGTCACAAGAAAATAGAAAAACTAAGTGAAGAATGAAGAATGAAGAAAAGAGGGCAGGGTAGAAACACCCTGACCCCCTATGCCTGCTCAGGGGGTCCCACAAGGACCCCAAAGGCCAAAAAAAGCAGTTATAGTTAGCTGAACTAACTAGAACGGTGGAATTTCTCTGGTTTTGTACGAGTGAAATCTCCAACTGACTATAACGTCCCTAAAACCTATGGTTTTTTCATTGAATTTCTAAGGTTTTTTAAATGCTAATTTCTAACTATAACGTGCCTGAAACCTATGGTTTTTCAGTGAATATATATATATATATACATATATATATATATATTCACTGAAAAACCATAGGTTTTAGGGACAGTTATAGTTAGTGGGACATTTCACTCGTCCAAAACCTGTGAAATTCCCCGTTATAGTTAGTTCAGCTAACTATAACTCGCGCCCCGCAATGCACTGCTGATGACGTCACATATTACATCACTCATGACATGGTCAGTGACATCACTGATGACATCTCAAATGACATCACTGATGACATCATCCAGTGACTGTGTGTTTCTATAAAGTTTAAATATGTTTAATATATATGCCAAGGTGTATTGAAGAATAAGAGGGTGTATAAGTGTCTGGATGGATGATTTAGTAGGTGCGTGACTGACTCTATAAGTGAGTGATTAAACGTATCTTACTGAATGCATGGGTTCGTGACTAAACTGTGTGAATGTCTGTATCCGTCTGTCTGTTGGTGTGTAAGCGGCTGCATGGGTTTGCGAATAGCTACATGAGTGTCTACATGGGTTATTGATTGGTTGTCTGAGTATCTGTATGGGTGCCTGAGTGTCTGTGTGGGTGGGGTGTGTGTGACTGCACATAGATGTGTGAGTGGGTGATTCACTGGGTGCATGGTTTCAAGAGTGCATCTGTGATGGACTGTATGGGTGGGTGAGTGTGTGTATGGGTGTATTAGTGAGTGAATGTATATCTTAGTGGTACATGTGTGAGTAACTAATATGTCAAAGGCAGTATAGATGTGTGTTGGAGTATATAAATGGCTATAAGTGAGAGTGTGTGATTGTGAGAGTGGCTGTATGGATGAGTGTGTACTTGTATCAGTGATTGTATAAGAGCGTAAGAATGTGCTAGTATTTGTATGAGTAAGTGAGCTGGTGGGTGTATAACTGTATAGGTGAGTAAATGGCAGTGTGATTAATTATTTGCATGACGGACTAGGTGTGTGAGTACCTCTATGGATGAGTGGCGGTGTGTGAGTGTCTATGTAGGTGTATAAGTGCATATAAAAGTCCTGTACTGAGTGACCGTAAGTATGAGTGACTGTAGAGGTGAGTGAGTGGATGTGTGTGTAGACCTAAGAATCAGTGAGTGTGTATGTAGTTATTGGTGTTGGAGTGTCTATGGTTTTGACAATGGCAGTCTGTAATTTACAGTGGGTGTATCAAAAGTTATATTAGGGTGTGAGAAGATGCATCAAATTATCACATGGATGATGTCATCAGTGATGTCATCAGTGATGTCATTTGAGATGTCATCAGTGATGTCATCAGTGATGTCACTGACCATGTCATGAGTGATGTAATATGTGACGCCATCAGCAGTGCATTGCGAGGCGCGAGTTATAGTTAGCTGAACTAACTATAACGGGGAATTTCACTGGTTTTGTACGAGTGAAATGTCCAACTAACTATAACTGTCCCTAAAACCTATGGTTTTTCAGTGAATTTCAAAGGTTTTTAAATGCTAATTTCTAACTATAACGTGCCTGAAACCTATGTTTTTTAAGTGAATTTCAAAGGTTTTTTAAATGCTAGTTTGTAACTATGCCTACAGAGGTAGGACATGTGAAGAAAGAAGAAAAAACGCACAGAAAGAAGCAAAAGAAATGCAGAAAGAAGCAACAGAAGTCCACAAAGACGAAGAAAAGTGCAGGAAGAAGCAAAAGATGTGCAGAAAGAACCAACAGAGGAGCAGAAAGAGGCCTTGTTCCAAAATCATCCTGTGCCCACAACTTTTCCCGACGTGTACTGGTGGTAACTGACTCTGACTAACCAGAGCCAGTGCTATGCTAAAACACACTTAGAATACAGTTAAAACACCTACATACACTAGGGAACACTATGCGTTGGGGTACCCCTGTGATTAGCATGACCTCCTCTGTAAGTCCCTAGTACATAATAGGGCAGGGAGATTAAAACTACCTCTTAAAACGCGCTACAGGGCGCGTTTGCACAGTGGTGAAGGGAGGGGGCCTGAGGTGACATGTGTGCGAAACGCGCCCGTGGCACGTTTTAAGTTGCGGGATTAAGTCCCCTTGAATCCTGAGTGTCCCTGGGGCCCAACTAGCCCCCCAGGTACCTACAGTTAAGACCACAGAGCTGAGTTGCCGAGAGGCGTTCCGAGGTCACGCACCTTTTTTCACCTCTCTGCAATGCAACTCTGTTGTGCTTACTGAAGGTACCTGGTGGGCTAGTTGAACTCCAGGGACCCTCAGGATTGAAGGGGACTTAATCTCCCAACTTAAAACACGCCACAGGGCCTGTTTGCACACATGTCACCTCAAGCCCCGCCCCCTCCCTTCACCACTGTGCAAACGCGCCCCGTGGCGCGTTTTAAGTTGGGGGATTAAGTCCCCTTGAATCATGAGGGTCCCTGGGGTCCAACTAGCCCACCATGTACCTCCAAAAAGCGCCACAGAGCTGCGTTGCAGAGAGGTGTGAAAAGGGGCGTGGCCTCTGTACACCTCTCTGCAACGCAGCTCCCTGGCGCATACTGGAGGTTCCTGGTGGGCTAGTTGGCCCCCAGAGACCCCCAGTATTCAAGGGGAATTACTTCCCCTTCTTACAACGTGCCAGGGGGCGTGTTTGCAGACTGCTGCAGGGAGGGGGCGGGGCCTCCGGCACGATGCCAGTCTTTTTTTTTTGTATGGGAGGGGGGCTGCGTGGCCCCCCTTCCCTCGGCCACTTTTGGCCCCAGGGACCCCATCTCCCGGGGCCTGAGGATTTCCTTTTTTTTTTAAACAAAAAAAAAAAATGGGAAGAGGGCCGCGTGGCCCCCCTTCCTTGGGCCTCTATTGACCCCGGGGACCCCATCCCCCGGGGCATGCCCTCTTTTTAAAAAAAAAAAATATTTGGAGGGGGGCTGCGTGGCCCCCCTCCTCAGGCCACGAATAGCCCCGGGGACTCCATCCCCCGGGGCCTGGCCACTCGTTGGGGACCGTGGGGGTCCCCAATCCCCGCACGGTCCCGCCGGCTCCCCGCGTCCTGCGGGAGCCGGCATTGCTTTTCCATAAGGGGAGCTGCTGACATGCACCTCCTCTTATGGAAAAGCAATCTGCTTTGCTTCATTGAAGCGAGAGCAGGTTTCCCTGCTCTCGCTTCAATGAAGCAAAGCAAGTTTGCAATGACAGGGCAGGAGCCACGAGGCTCCCGTCCTGCCATTGCAAACAGCAGTGTCCCAGGGGTAGGCACCCCAGGACACTGCAGGAGCTGGCCCTGGGGGGTGGCGGTCCCCAGGGCCATGGAGGGCTCCAGGACAGGGGCCGCGCAGCCCCCCTCCCTTCATTAGTAAAGCCCCGGGGAGGTGGTGGTCCCCGGGGCTTCGGGGGTCCGAAACGGACCCCCACATTTCTTTTGTTAGTGCCCCGGGGAGGTGGCGGTCCCCGGGGCATGTGGGGGGGCTGGAGCCCCCCACACAGGTCATTAAAATTTTAAAAAAGAAGCCCTGGGGGGTGGCGGTCCCCGGGGCTGCAAGAAAGCGGAGAGCCCTCCCGCACCATTTTTTTTTTTAAAGCCCCGGTGGGTGGCGGTCCCCGGGGCTTGGGGGGCTTTCGAGGCCCCCCTAACATATAAACCTATCCCCGCATGCCCCCGGGACTTGGCCCACCCGGGGGCAAAATAGCCTCGAAGCGCGGGAGACCGCGCTTCGATTTTTTTTTATTCACGGCGGGATCCGCGCACCTTAAGCGCATACCGCCAATTTAAAAAAAAATGCTTTTTCTGAACAGGGGGTCCTTGTGGGACCCCCTGAGCAGACCTAGGGGGTCAGGGTGTTTCTACCCTGCCCCCTTTTTGCGTTTTGCAACTTGTTTCTGTGCCTCGGTTCTACCGAGGTACAAAATGGCTACCAACACTTCCTGATTTGTAGTGTTGACAGCCACTTGACAGCCAATTAGCATGCAGCTCGTGATCGGGAGGGTGCGCGGACCCTACGCGGCCATAGATATATATGTGATTTTACTTTTGATTTTCTCAGGAACTACTGAACGGATTTACACCATTTAGGCACGACTCTGAACCAAGGGCTACCTTTTTGCCAAATTTGGTGTAATTCCGTTCAGCAGTTCGGGCTGTAGCTGCGATGAAAGGTTCCTATGGAAAATTGCATGGGGAAAACACGTTTTGGGACCCCCCTTTTTTCTCGGCACCCACTTGACGAATCACCCCGAAAATTTCAGGATAGGAGCGTACCGGAGCGGGCCATAAGTTTTGAAAATTTCCCGAAGATTCGTCAACCGGCGCCAAAGTTATTTCAAATAGAATGTTGTGGATTTCCTATGGAAAATAGGTCCTAACTATAACTATCTACTGGCGACCGCCAGTAGATAATATATATATATATATATATATTCACTGAAAAAACCACAGGTTTCAGGGGCGTTATAGTTTGTTGGACATTTCACTCGTACAAAACCAGAGAAATTCGGCCGTTATAGTTAGTTGAGCTAAGTATAACTCGCGCCCCCGCAATGCACTGCTGATGACGTCACATATTACATCACTCATGACATGGTCAGTGACATCACTGATGACATCCCTGATGACATCTCAAATGACATCACACCGGTGACATCATCCAGTGACTGTGTGTTTCTGTAAAGTTTAAATATGTTCTATATATATATAGGCCAAGGTGTATTGAAGAATGAGTGGGTGTATGACTGTCTAAATGGATGATTTAGTAGGTGTGTAACTGACTGTATAAGTGAGTGATTAAACGTGTTTTACTGAATGCATGGGTTAGTGACTAAACTGTGTGAATGTCTGTATCAGTCTGTCTGTTGGTGTGTAAGCGGTTGCATGGGTTTGTGAGTAGCTACATGAGTGTCTATATGGGTTATTGATTGCTTGTCTGAGTATCTGTATGGGTGCCTGAGTGTCTGTGTGGGTGGGTGGGATGTGTGTGACTCACTGCATGGATGTGTGAGTGGGTGATTCACTGGGTGTATGGGTTCAAGAGTGCATCTGTGAGGGGCTATATGGGTGGGTGAGTGTGTGTATAGCTGTGTTGGTGAGTGAATGGATGTCTCAGTGGTACATGAGTGAGTAACTACGTATGTGAAAGGCAGTATATGTGAGTGTTGAAGTACATAAATGACTATATGTGAGAGTGAGTGATTGTGAGAGTGGCTGTGTGGATGAGTGTGTGCTTGTGTCAGTGATTGTATAAGAGAGTAAGTATGTGTTAATATGTGTGTGAATAAGTGAGGTGGTGTGTGTATAACTGTATAGGTGAGTAAATGGGAGTGTGATTGATTCTTTGCATGACTAACTAGCTGTGTAAGTAACTCCATGGGTGAGTGGCGGTGTGTGAGTGTCTGTATAGGTGTATGGGTGCATATGATAGTGGCTGTATTGATAAGTGACTGCATGTATGAGTGACTGCATGGGTGAGTAAGTGGATGTGTGTGTAGACCTAGGAATCAGTGAGTGGGTATGTAATAACTGGTATTGGTGTGTCTATGGTTTCGAGAATGGCAGTCTGTATTTTAGAGTGGGTGTATCAAAGGTTATATTAGGCTGTGAGGAGGTGCATCAGAGGATCACGTGGATGATGTCATCAGTGATGTCATGAGTGATGTCACTGACCATGTCATGAGTGATGTAATATGTGATGTCATCAGCAGTGCATTGCGGGGGCACGAGTTATACTTAGCTCAACTAACTATAAGGGCCGAATTTCTCTGGTTTTGTACGAGTGAAATGTCCAACTAACTATAACGTCCCTGAAACCTGTGTTTTTTTCAGTGAATTTCTATGGTTTTTTAAATGCTAATTTCTAACTATAACGTCCCTGAAATCTATGGTTTTTTCAGTGAATTTCAAAGGTTTTTTAAATGATAACTTCTAACTATAACGTCCCTGAAATCTATGGTTTTTTCAGTAAATTTCAAAGGTTTTTTAAATGCTAATTTCTAACTATAACGTCCCTGAAACCTATGTTTTTTTCAGTTAATGTCAAAGGTTTTTAAATTCTAATTTCTAACTATAACGTCCCTGAAACATATGTTTTTTTCAGTGAATTTCAAAGGTTTTTTAAATGCTAATTTCTAAATATGCCTACAGAGGTAGGATATGTGCAGAAAGAGGAAGAAAGGCGCAGAAAGAAGAAAGAGAAATGCAGAAAGAGGCAACAGAAGTCCAGAAAGACGAAGAAAAGTGCAGAAAGAAGCAAGAGATATGCAGAAAGAACCAACAGACATGCAGAAAGAGGCCTTGTTGCAAAGCCATTCTGTGCCCCCAAATTTTTGCTGACTGGTACTGGTGGTAACTGACTCTGACTAACCAGGCCCGGAGCCAGTGCTATGCTGAAAGACACTTAGAATACAGTGAAAACACCTACATACACTAGGGTACACTATGGGTTGTGGTATCCCTGTGATTGGCATGACTCCCCTGTAAGGCCCTAGTACATAATAGGGCAGGGGGATTAAAACTACCTCTAACTGAGAGGTGCAGAAAGAGGCATGAGAAGTGCAGAAAGAAGCAACAGAGGTGCAGAAAAAGGCAAGAGAGGTGCAGAAAGAAGCAAGTGAAGTGCAGAAAGAGGTAGGAGAGGTGCACAAGGAGGCAAGAGAGGTACAGAAAGAGGCAGGAGGGGTGCAGAAAGAAGGAAGAGAAGAGTAGAAAGAGGCGAAAGAATTGCTGAAAGAAGCAACAGAGGTGTAGAAAGAAGCAAGAGAAGTGCAGAAAGAGGGAAGTGAGGTGCAGAAAGAAGCAAGAGCAGTGCAGAAAGAACCAACAGAGGTGCAAAAAGAAGCAAGAGGGGTACAGAAAAAGGTAGGAGAGGTGCACGAAGAGGCAAGAGAGGTACAGAAAGAGACTGGAGCGGTGCAGAACGAAGGAAGAGAAGTGCAGAAAGAAGCAACAGAGGTGCTGAAAGAGGCGCAAAGGGTGCAGAAAGAGCAAGAGGAGTGCAGAAAGAACCAGCAGAGGTACAGAAAGAGGCAAGAGAGGTGCAAAAATAGGCAGGAAAGGTGCAGAAAGAGGGAACAGGTGTGCAGAAAGAGGCAAGAGAGGTACAGAAAGAGAAAAGAGGGGTGCAGAAAGAGGCAAGAGGGGTGCAAAAAGAGGCAAGAGGGGTGCAGAAAGAAGGAAGAGAAGTGCAGAAAGAGGCACGTGAGGTGCATAAAGAAGCAAGAGCAGTGCAGAAAGAACCAACAGAGGTGCAAAAAGAGGCAAGAGGGGTGCAGAAAGAGGCAGGAGGGGTAAAGAAAGAAGGAAGAGAAGTAGCGAAAGAGGCAAGAGAATTGCTGAAAGAAGCAACAGAGGTACAGAAAGAGGCAAGAGAGGTGCAGAAATAGGGAACAGGGGTGCAGAAAGAGGCAAGTGAGGTGCATAAAGAAGCAAGAGCAGCGCAGAAAGAACCAACAGATGTGCAAAAAGAGGCAAGAGGGGTGCAGAAAAAGGTAGGAGGGGCGAACAAAGTGGCAAGAGAGGTACAGAAAGAGGCAGGAGGGGTGCAGAAAGAAGGAAGGAAAGTGCAGAAAGAGGGAAGAAAATTGCTGAAATAAGCAACAGAGGTATAGAAAGAAGCAAGAGAAGTGCAGAAAGAGGCAAGTGAGGTGCAGAAAAAGGCAAGAGCAGTGCAGAAAGAACCAACAGAGGTGATGAAAGAGGCGTGAAGGGTGCAGGAGAAGTGCAGAAAGGGGCAACAGAGGTGCAGAAAGAGAAAAGAGGGGTGCAGAAAGAGGCAAGAGAGGTACAGAAAGAGGCAAGTGAGGTACAGAAAAAAGCAAGAGCAGTGCAGAAAGAACCAACAGAGGTGCAGAAAGAGGTGCGAAGGTTGCACAAAGAGCACGAGAAGTGCAGAAAGAGGCAACAAAGGTACAGAAGGAGGCAAGAGAAGTGAAAAAACTGGCAGGAAAGGTGCAGAAACAGGGAACGGGGTACAGAAAGAGGCAAGAGAGGTGCAGAAAGAGAAAAGAGGGGTGCAGAAAGAGGCAAGAGAGGTACAGAAAGAGGCAGGAGGGGTGCAGAAAGAAGGAAGAGAAGTGCAGAAAGAGGCAAGAGAATTGCTGAAAGAAGCAACAGAGGTGTGGAAAGAAGCAAGAGAAGTGCAGAAAGAGGAAAGTGAGGTGCAGAAAAAGGCAAGAGCAGTGCAGAAAGAACCAACAGAGGTGATGAAAGAGGCGTGAAGGGTGCAGGAGAAGTGCAGAAAGGGGCAACAGAGGTGCAGAAAGAGGCAAGAGAGGTGCAGAAAGAGAAAAGAGGGGTGCGGCAAGAGATCTGTAGGAAAAAGCAACAGAGGTGCTGAAAGAGGCAAGTGAGGTGCAGAAAGAGGCAAGAGATCTGCAGAAAAAAGCAACAGAGGTGCTGAAAGAGGCAAGTGAGGTGCAGAAAGAAGCAAGAGAGGTGCAGAAAGAGGCAATAGAAGTGCAGAAAGAATCAACAGAGGTGTAGAAAGAGGCAAGAGGGGTGCAGAAAGAGGAGAGAGAAGTGCAGAAAGAAGCTACAGAGGTGCTGAAAGAGGCAAGAAGGGTGCAGAAAGAGGCAAGAGAAGTGCAGAAAGAAGCAAAAGAGGTACAGAAAGAGGCAAGAGTGGTGCAGAAAGAGGGAAGAGAGGAGTAGAAAGAGGCAAGAGAGTTGCACAAAGAGGGAAGAGGGGTGCAGAAAGAGGCAGGATGGGTGCAGAAAGAAGCAACAGAGGTGCCAAAAGAGGCAAGAGAGGTGCAGAAAGAAGCAAGTGAAGTGCAGAAAGAGGCAACAGAGGTGCAGAAAGACGCAAGAGAGGTACAGAATCAAGCAAAAGAAGTGCAGAAAGAGGCAAGAGAAATGCTGAAAGAAGCAATAGAGTGTTAGAAATAAGCAAGAGAAGTGCAGAAAGAGGCAAGTGAGGTGCAGAAAGAGGCAAGAGGGGTGCAGAAAAAGGTAGGAGGGGTGCACAAAGAGGCAAGAGAGGTACAGAAAGAGGCAGGAGGGGTGCAGAAAGAAGGAAGAGAAGTGCAGAAAGAGGCAAGTGAATTGCTGAAAGAAGCAACAGAGGTATAGAAAGAAGCAAGAGAAGTGCAGAAAGAGGCAAGTGAGGTGCAGAAAAAAGCAAGAGCAGTGCAGAAAGAACCAACAGAGGTGCTGAAAGAAGCGCGAAGGGTGCAGAAAAAGCAAGAGAAGTGCAGAAAGAGGCAAGAGAGGTACAGAAAGAAGCAAGAGAGGTGCAGAAACAGGCAGGAAAGGTGCAGAAACAGGGAACAGGGGTGCAGAAAGAGGCAAGTGAGGTGCAGAAAGAAGCAAGAGCAGTGCAGAAAGAACCAACAGAGGTGCTGAAAGAAGCGCGAAGGGTGCAGAAAAAGCAAGAGAAGTGCAGAAAGAGGCAAGAGAGGTACAGAAAGAAGCAAGAGAGGTGCAGAAACAGGCAGGAAAGGTGCAGAAACAGGGAACAGGGGTGCAGAAAGAGGCAAGTGAGGTGCAGAAAGAAGCAAGAGCAGTGCAGATAGTACCAACAGAGGTGCAAAATGAGGCAAGAGGGGTGCAGAAAAAGGTAGGAGGGGCGAATGAAGCAGCAAGAGAGGTACAGAAAGAGGCAGAAGGGGTGCAGAAAGAAGGAAGGGAAGTGCAGAAAGAGGCAAGAAAATTGCTGAAAGAAGGAACAGAGGTGTAGAAAGAAGCAGGAGAAGTGCAGAAAGAGGCAAGTGAGGTGCAGAAAAAGCAAGAGCAGTGCAGAAAGAGGCAACAGAGGTACAGAAAGAGGCAAGAGAGGTGCAAAAACTGGCAGGAAAGGTGCAGAAACAGGGAACAGGGGTGCAGAAAGAGGCAAGAGAGGTGCAGAAAGAGAAAAGAGGGGTGCAGAAAGAGGCAAGAGATCTGCAGAAAAAAGAAACAGAGGTGCTGAAAGAGGCAAGTGGGGTGCAGAAAGAAGCAAGAGAAGTGCAGAAACACGCAACAAAGGTGATGAAAGAGGCAACAGAGGTGCAGAAAAACTCAAGAGAGGTGCAGAAACAAGCAAAAGAAGTGCAGAAAGAGGCAAGAGAATTGCTGAAAGGAGAGAGGCAAGTGAGGTGCAGAAAGAAGCCAGAGCAGTGCAGAAAGAACCAATAGAGGTGCAAAAAGAGGCAAGTGGGGTACAGAAAAAGGTAGGAGGGGTGCGACAAGAGGCAAGAGAGGTACAGAAAGAGGCAGGAGGGGTGCAGAAAGAAGGAAGACAAGTGCAGAAAGAGGCAAGAGAATTGCTGATAGAAGCAACAGTGGTGTAGAAAGAAGCAAGAGAAGTACAGAAAGAGGCAAGTAAGGTGCAGAAAAAAGCAATAGCAATACAGAAAGAACGAACAGAGGTGCTGAAAGAGGCGCGACAAGTGCAGAAAGAGCAAGAGAAGTGCAGAAAGAGGCAAAAGAGTTTTAGAAAGAAGCAAGAGAAGTGCAGAAAGAGGCAACAGAGGTACAGAAAGAGGCAAGAGAGGTGCAGAAACAGGCAGGAAAGGTGCAGAAACAGGGAACAGGGGTGCAGAAAGAGGCAAGAGAGGTACAGAAAGAGAAAACAGGGCTGCAGAAAGAGGCAAGAGTTCTGCAGAAAAAAGCAACAGAGGTGCTGAAAGAGGCAAGTGAGGTGCAGAAAGAGGCAAGAGATCTGCAGAAAAAAGCAACAGAGGTGCTGAAAGAGGAAAGTGAGGTGCAGAAAGAAGCAAGAGTGGTACAGAAAGAGGCAATAGAAGTACAGAAAGAAGCAACTGAGGTGCAGAAAGAGGGAAGAGGTGTGCAGAAAGAGGAGAGAAAAGTGCAGAAAGAAGCAAAAGAGGTGCTCAAAGAGGCAAGAGGGATTCAGAAAGAGGCAAGAGCAGTTCAGAAAGAACCAAGAGAAGTGCAGAAAGAAGCAACAGAGGTGCAGAAAGAGGCACGAGGGGTGCAGAAATAAGGAAGAGAAAAGCAGAAATAAGCAACAGAGGTGCTGAAAGAGGCACGAAGGGTGCAGAAAGAGGCAAGAGAGGTGCAGAAACAGGCAGGAAAGGTGCAGAAACAGGGAACAGGGGTGCAGAAAGAGGCAAGAGAGGTGCAGAAAGAGAAAACAGGGGTGCAGAAAGAGGCAAGAGTTCTGCAGAAAAAAGCAACAGAGGTGCTGAAAGAGGCAATTGAGGTGCAGAAAGAGGCAAGAGATCTGCAGAAAAAAGCAACAGAGGTGCTGAAAGACGCAAGTGAGGTGCAGAAAGAAGCAAGAGAGGTGCAGAAAGAGGCAATAGAAGTGCAGAAAGAAGCAACAGAGGTGCAGAAAGAGGCAAGAGGGTGAGCAGAAAGAGGAGAGAGAAGTGCAGAAAGAAGCAAAAGAGGTGCTCAAAGAGGCAAGAGGGATGCAGAAAGAGGCAAGAGCAGTGCAGAAAGAACCAAGAGAAGTGCAGAAAGAAGCAACAGAGGTGCAGAAAAACGCAAGAGAGGTGCCAAAATAAGCAAGAGAAATGCAGGAAGCGGCAAGTGAGGTGCAGAAAGAAGCAAGAGCAGTGCAGAAAGAACCAACAGAGGGGCAAAAAGAGGCAAGAGGGGTGCAGAAAGAGGTAGGAGAGGTGCACAAAGAGGCAAGAGAGTTGCACAAAGAGGGAAGACGGGTGCAGAAAGAGGGAAGAGGGGTACAGAAACAGGCAAGAGAAGTGCAGAAAGAGGCAAGAGAATTGCTGAAAGAAGCAACAGAGGTGTAGAAAGAAGCAAGAAAAGTGCAGAAAGAGGCAAATGAGATGCAGAAACAGGCAAGAAAGGTACAGAAAGAGGGAAGACGAGTGCAGAAACAGACAACAGGTGTGCAGAAAGATGCAAGACAGATGCAGAAAGAAGCATGGAAAGTGCAGAATGAAGCAACAGGGGTGCAGAAAGAGGCAAGAGAAGTGCAGAAAGAAGCAACAGAGGTGCAGAAGGAGGCAAGAGAACTGCAGAAAGAGGCAAGAGAGTTGCAGAAACAGGCAAAAGAGGTACATAAAGAGACAACAGGGGTGCAGAAAGAAGCAAGACAGGTGCAGAAAGAAGCATGGAAAGTGCAGAATGAAGCAACAGGGGTGCAGAAAGAGGCTAGAGAAGTGCAGAAAGAAGCAAGTGCGGTGCAGAAAGAGGCAAGAGAGGTACAGAAAGAGGCAAGTGAGATGCAGAAACAGGCAAGAAAGGTACAGATAGAGGAAAGACGAGTGCGGAAAGAGACAACAAGGGTGCAGAAAGAAGAAAGACAGGTGCAGAAAGGAGTATGGAAAGTGCAGAATGAAGGTACAGGGGTGCATAAAGAGGCAAGAGAAGTGCAGCAAGAAGCAACAGAGGTGCAGAAGGAGGCAAGAGAACTGCAGAAAGAGGCAAGAGAGTTGCAGAAACAGGAAAAAGAGGTACATAAAGAGGGAACAGAGGTGCAGACAGAGGCAAAAGTGGTGCAGAAACAGGTAAATGGGGTGCAGAAAGAGGCAAGAGGGGTACATAAATTTGCAAGAGAGGTGCAGAAAGAAGCAAGAGCAGTGCAAAAGAACCAACAGAGATGCAAAAAGAGGCCAGTGAGGTGTAGAAGGAGGCAAGAGAACTGCAGAAAGAGGCAAGAGAGTTGCAGAAACAGGCAAAAGGGGTGCAGAAATTTGGAACAGAGGTGCAGACTGAGGCAAGAGAGGTGCAGAAAGAGGGAAGAAGGGTGCAGAAAAAGGCAAGAGGGATGCAGAAATTTGGAACAGAGGTGCAGGAAGAAGCCAGAGCAGTGCAGAAAGAACCAACAGAGGTGCAGAAAGAGGCAAGAGGGGTACCGAAAGAGGCAAGTGAAGTACAGTACGAAGAAAAAGAGGTGCAGAAGGAACCAACAGAGGTGGAAAAAGAGGCAAGAGGGGTGCAGAAAGGGGTAGGAGAGGTGCCCAAAGAGGCAAGAGGGGTACAGAAAGAGGCAGGAGGGGTGCAGAAAGAGGAAGAGAACTGCAGAAAGAAGCAACAGAGGTGCTGAAAGAAGCACGAAGGGTGCAGGAAGAGACAAGACAAGTGAAGAAAGAAGGAACAGGGGTACAGAAAGAGGCAAGAGTGGTGCAGAAAGAGGGAAGAGAGGTGTAGAAAGAGGCAAGAGAGTTGCACAAAGAGGGAAGAGGGGTGCAGAAATAGGCAAAAGGGGTGCAGAAAGAAGCAAGTGAGGTGCAGAAAGAGGCAATAGAGGTGCAGAAAGAGGCATGTGAAGTGCAGAAAGAAGCAAGATAAGTGCAGAAAGAAGCAACAGAAGTGCAGAAAGAGGGAAGAGGGGTGGAGAGAGAGGCAAGAGGGGTGCAGAAAGAAGCAAGACAGGTGGAGAAAGAAACAAAAGAAATGCAGAAAGAAGGAACAGAGGTGCAGAAGGAGGCAAAAAGGGTGCAGAAAGACGTAAGAGGGGTACAGAAATAAGCAAATGAGGTGCAGAAAGAGGCAACAGACATGCAGAAAGAGGCGAGAGGTGCAGAAAGTAGAAGAGATTTGCAGAAAGAGGCAAGAGAAGTGCAGAAAAAGAAAGAAATATGCAGAAAGAAGCAACAGAAATGCAGAAAGAGGCAAGAGAGGCGCAGAAGGAAGCAAGAGTGGCTTGCACACCATTAGTACCAATTTAACAGCCACATTTAGCAATAAGTAACAGGTGACCATTCTAGGTTTGCAAAGGGCCTTCCACCACGCTGTAACACTTGTCGCTGCATTTTTGGTAACGTTTGAGCCGTTTGAGCTAGAAACAAGGCTTTTTTGTTCAAATCTGCAGATTAGGGAGCAGATGATGAATTATGTGGCTAATGCGGAAAATGTATAATTGTGCGAAAGTCGGTGCAGCCAAACAGTCGCATAATTCCAGTGGCCCTGCTCATACCTCTGACTAGGTCCACAAGTGCTCCTCAGTGATTCCTTCTTTTTTTGTCTCACTGAGTTCATAGTTGAGTTTCTATGGAAACGAGGAAGACTAAACCTGAGGTTACCACTCCACAACACAGACTACCATACCACATAATTACTCTCCAGAACACATAATCCCACTCTACATAATTCCTATACACTAAATACCACATACTTTCTATCCACATAATTTCACTGCACAACATACCACATAATTCCACTACACACAACGTACATCCACTCCACTCCCAAAAACATTAGTAAAAAACTTTTACATTTACAACGCCAATAGCTCTAACTCTCGCAAATGCAAAACCTATTACATTGCAAACACTTCTTTAACTAGTAGTCGTGTTTGCAGAGTGGTGGAGAAAGGGTGCTGGGCCTCCGACCAGCGCTCAGGAATTCCGCTGCGTAGGACTTACAGGAGGTACCAGGAGGGCTTCTTGGCCCCCAAAGTCCCTCAGGAGTAAATTGGACTTCATCCCCCATCCCGTAGTCTGCCAGGAGGCGCGTTTGCAGAGTGGTGGAGAAAGGGGGGCATGGCCTCCGAAGATGTTTTAGCAATCCCACTGTGTGGGACTTATTGGAGGTAACAAGAGGGGTAGTTGACCCCCAAGGACATCCTTGAGGGCCAACTACCCCTCCTATTACCTCCAGTAAGTCCCACACAGCAGGATTGCTAAGTTCTCATAGCAGGCCACGAACCCTTTGCCCACCACTCTGCAAACGCGCTTCCTGGCGCGCTCTTGGATGGGGATTGAAGTCCCCTTCGTTGATGGGGGTCCTTTAGGGGCCAACTAGCCTACCTCTTACCTCCAGTAAGCCCCACACAGTGGGATTGCTGAGAGGTGGACACAGGCCACGCCCCTTTCCTCCACCACTCTGCAAACGCGCCTCCTGGCACGCTCTTGGTTGGGGAATGAAGTCCCCTTTCCTCCTGAGGATCCCTGGGGGCCAACTAGCCCTCCTGTTTCCTCCAGTAAGCCCCATACAGCTAGATTGCTGAAAGTGCTCAAAGGTCACACCCCCTTTTTACACGACTCTGCAAACGCGACTCGTGGCGCACTGCTGCTCGCGGGATGAAGTCCACTTGTGTCATGAGGTCCTCAGGACAAAAGAGGACCTCATCGCCCCACCAGCAGTGTGCCAAGAGGCGCGGCCTCGGACCACCTCTCTGCAATCCAGCTGTGTGGTGCTTACTGGAGGTACCTGGTGGGCTAGTTGGCCCCCAGGGACCCTCTCTATTCAAGGGGACTTAATTCACCAACTGAGAACGCGCCAGGGGCGCGTTTGCAGATTGGTAGAGGGAGGGGGCGGGGCCTCCAGCGAGATGCCGGCTTTTTTTTAAATATATTTTTAGAAGGGGGCTGTGTGGCCCCCCCTTCTTTTAGAATTTTTGGGGCCCTGGGGACACCATCCCTCAGGGCCAGACCCTTTAAAAAAAAAAAAAAAAATTCAAACAGGAAGGGGGCCACATGGCACCCCTCACAAGGCCGATTTTGGCCTATGGGACCCCATCCCCCGGGGCATGGCCTCCTTTTTTATATATATTTATAGGGAAGGGGGGCCACATGGCCCCCCTTCCCTGCGCCACATTTGGCCCGGGGACCCCATCCCCATGGGGCATGGCCTCTTTTTAAAAAAAATATTTATAGGGAAGGGGGGCCGCGTGGCCCCTCTTCCCCAGGCCAATTTCAGCCCCGGGGACCCCATCCCCCGGGGCCCGGCCATTTATTTTTTTTTAAATAAAGGGAGGGGGCCAGGTGGACACCCTCCCGGGCCACTTATGGCCCCGGGGACCCCATTCCCGGGGACGGCCCTCAGCATTGGGGACCGTGGGGGGAGCCCCAATGCCCCCATGGTCCCAGCCGGCTTTCCGCCTTCTGCGGGAGCCAGCATTGCTTTTGGGCAAGGGGAGCTGCTAACATGGAGCTCCCTTGCCCAAAAGCTAGTTCTGCATTGCTTCATGGAAGTGAGAGCAGGTTTCCTGCTCTCGCTTCCAGAAGCAAAGTAGTGTTTGCTATGGCATGGCGGGAGCCGTGCTCCAGCCCTGCCATAGCAAACAGCAATGTCCCGGGGGTGGGCACCCTGGGACATTCCTGGAGCTGGCCCTGGGGGGTGGTGGTCCCCAAGGCCATCAAGGGCTCCAGGAGGGGGGCCACGTGGTCCCCCTCCCATCATTTCAACAGCCCCGGGGAGGTGGTTGTCCCCGGGGCTTGGGGGGGCCCGCAAGGCCCCCCGCAAATAATTTACAAAAGCCCCGGGGAGGTGGTGGTCCCCAGGGCATGGGGGGTCCATGAGGCCCCCCCAAAAACAAAATAAAGCCCCGGGGAGGTGGCAGTACCTGGGGCTGTGTGCCCCCATGCATAATTTAATAAAGCCATGGGGGCCTGGGAGGCCCCCCCACATCAAATTAAACAAGCCCGGGGGAGGTGGCAGTCCCCGGGCTGTGGGGGGGCCGTGTGCCCCCACATATAATTAACATAGCCCCGGGGAGGTGCCAGTCTCCGTGGCTGCGGGGGCCCCCGTGGGCCCCCGCTATATAATTTTGGCATGAGCACACTATTGTGGTAGCCACACAGCACACACAAGCCTGACAAGTGTACTGGGCTAATCACTTCACACAGCGTCTTTTCCTGTGAAGGAAGGTCTCAGTTCAGACAACATTCACCAAATGGTATATGAAAACTTGTCAAGATGACTTACTATGACACCGTTAATGATTTTGCCACATGAGAATTTAATCATTGTAGACATTCTGAACCTCTGCACTCGCCACTGAGGCTACTTAGAATCGATGGCATCACACAAGAGACATCTCAGAGGTCTTGCCTTGCTTTGGTCTGGGATTCATGCAGTCAATCATACCCAAAGTCACACTTTGCACAGTTCTCACCCCCAACTTGCTGCTATTGTGCCCTCAAACATCCATCCAGCTCTGTCTGTGTCACTGCCAGGATGCGGGCCAATAGTGGGGTCATGGTCCGGTGCGCCAACCGGCCACTTCGAGGAACCAGTCCCAGAGTCATTTCTGCTACGTTTTTGCTGAGGCGGCAGATGTCATCCCACCTCTTGTGGCAGTGAGTATGGCGTCGGTTTGAGACCCCCAAGGCCTGCACCTTGCGAGTGATGGCCCTCCATATAGCCTTACGCTGATGGACCTTGAGCTGCAGGCATGGGAGACAAGATGAGGAACTCTTTTAACACTGTGTTGCGGACCATTGTGTGCCAGGCCAGGAGCATATATACACATACCACACACATACATCAATGGACAGCAGAGGCCATAGACCATGTCACACAGTACACTTCGAGCAAGTTTGCAGATTCAAATGAAAACATCTATGAGGATGGACAGACTACCTGTCCATCTCATACACATGCAGAGTGCCAGCACAGAGATCAAGGTGAAACAGGCCCTCATCTGTGATGCAGTATGTGAGTGAGCATTACAGACAATACACTGGAAATGATATGTAGTGGTCAGACTCACTGTGTCATACACTACACAACACATAATGTCCTGGACCATTGCATAGCCACACGTGTCATGGAGGTGACAATTAGGAACCTAATCACACATTCTCTCCCTCTTGTCACAAGGTGTAGGCCTTTCTTGTGTACTCCTCAGACCTCTGATTGCTTCTTCATATATAGGAGGGTAGGCTACACATATGTTTATCTAAGTCATTTTAGTGATGGGGCCATGATACAGTGTGCATTTTCTAGACAGGCCTGAGTGCTTTTCACAGACGCAAATAGTGGTCCATCACAAGAATCACATGCATGTACAATGAGAATGATGACACAGTGCATACACATGTGAGACTCTACACATAATGGAACCAAAAGAAGGATGACATGTCCACTGTACATTTAGCAGATGTGTGAGAGGTGAGTTGCCCTGAATCTAGGCAGATATAGGCCTTGTACTCTTGTGCATACCGGGCACATCTCCATAGGGTCACTGTCAAAGCAGTGCAAACATTAATCGGTACCCTCTGCCAAATTGAAAGATAGCATCTCACTAATGATCATAAGTACACTTAATGAACTATTACATGACATGTCATAGGGAATCTGTGTACAGAGTGAGATTTCCTCAAGTCAGCAGTGTAACTGTACTACTTCTAAACCAGTTTAGGTCTATATCATCATTGCATGCAGTCAGGGATCAGGGGGAAGTCATTCTGCTAGGTAGTGTCTCACACATTTACATTACCCATTCTGAGAACAACATGTGTGATGTTTGGCATTCATGGAGATGCACCAGTGTCTATGGTGCCATTCTACACACATACTCAAGTGCAACAACTTGTACCTCATGTATGGCCAATGCTGATAGCAAAACTCTGACTGCATTAACATTGGCTTGCACTCAGAGGCACATACTAGTGTACAGTCATGTAGTGTGAGCATTCTGAGCAGTCAAAAAGTTTACACATTCACTTACCTGTACCTCTGGAGCTCCATATAGCCACCCGTAATGGCCAAGGGCCTCGTCCACCAGGACATCCAGCTCCTATGTGGTGAAGGGACGGGCCCTGAGGTTCTCAGTACGAGCCATTACTTGGTCCAGAGATGATGTACAGCAGCAGTTGGTGGTGATGAATAGCAGGCAGCAGTGTCTGTGGGCAAGTGGCAGTTGTGGCTATTTCACAGACATATATAGGCCCCTAGGGTTGTGCCAGTGGTACTGTGCTGATGCAATTGGTCCGCCTGGTTTGCATCATTCAATTGTGACCTATGCCTGTGACCGCAGTGGCGGAGCACGCCTACCGCGATGTTCAAAACTGAAATGCACTACCGCGATGGCGGTCCCCTTTGGCTGCAATGTTTTTCGCATAGGCACTGTCACACCGCGCGGGTCAGGATGTCTCTACCACTATCCTGCATCATTCAATTGTGGCCAATGCCTGTGAACGCAGTGGTGGAGCACGCCTACCGCGATGTTCAAAACTGAAACGCTCTACCACGATGGCGGTCCCCATTGGCTGCAATGTTATTCCCATAGGCAGTGTCACACCGCGCGGGTCAGGATATCTCTAATGCTATCCTGCATCATTCAATTGGGGCCAATTCCTGTGACCACAGTGGTGGTGCACGCCTACCGCACCTGTTCACACAATGTGCATTTGCATTCTCGCTTTGCGGATGACATCACTGATCCCAACACATTTACCAGAACTAATTTCAGCACCTTGTGAAGGCTTTTGAGAGTGTGACATTTAACTTAAGTCTGCCCACACATGTCATAGCAGTACACATGTGATGAAATGCATTGGTCTGACCGTACTCACATGTAATTTTCATTCATGCGGGCATGTATACAGAACTCATGTTGATTTGCCTATCAATTCTGTGAGCATGCCAATGTGTGTAATGCATACTCCTCATACAATCATGATGGACTAACCACGTATTGTGCATTTATGTCTGTACACAGTGCTGTATTTATATGGATAGTTGTCCAGCTTGCACTCACTGGGCTCATTTTGTCATGATGCTGTGCTTAGTGGGACTCAGGTTTGAGGTTGTGCAGTGACATCAGCTCCATACCACTCAGCATTGATGCTGTTAGCCACATGTGCTGTGTCAGCTACCCACTGGTCTGGGGACACCTGATGTAGCAGTGTACCATATGCCAAACACATGGTCTATTATTGATTTGACAGTAGTTAGTATGTACACCCTGGCTGCCTGAATGACTACAGTAGATGAAGGGGTCTATGCATGTCACTGGTGCATTAAGCGGGTTCAACAGTCCTGTCAATGTTGTGGTTGTCTGAGTTAATCTGTAAGCTGTTGCACATATCTCATCTTTGACTTATTTTTACATGTGTCCCCTGCCACAATATGTAGGAGAAGACCACCTGTGCATCGGCCTTTCCCAGACCTGGTGACAATGGTGGATATCGACATCATTAAGAAATTCTGTCTGAATGGGCTTACCCTTCAAGAGCTATGTGCTCAGTTGGAGCCACATTTGAGGCCTCACAGAACATATCCAACAGCTTTGACACCAATAGTAAAGGTGATGGCTGCCCTGAATTTCTTTGCCACTGGCTCCTTTCAGTACACGGTGGACATCACAGGTGGGATGTCTCAACCTATGTTCAGCATGGTGTTGCGTGATGTCCTTTCCACATTGTTGACCTACAAGGACAGCTACATTCACTTTCCCAGGAGACATGAATTGGCAGATGTGAAGGGGGAATTTTATGACCTTGGTCACATTCCTAATGTTGTTGGAACCACTGACTGCACCCATATTGGCCTTGTTCCACCACAGGCCCATGAGCACATCTACCGTAACAGGCAGCATTACCATTCAATAAATGTGCAAGTGGTATGCCAACCGGATCTGATTATCTCCCACGTGTGTGCCAAATTTCCAGGTTCTGCACATGACTCCTACATACTGCGTAAAAGCTTCATCCCACAATTGATGGCAAATCTGCATCCAGAGCGGGCATGGCTTGTTGGTGAGTGAGCTGTGTCAAGTATTGTGGTGTATGTGTGACATGCTGGTCTCCTTAAATTGTTAGTTTACATTGTTGGTCTGTGTTTCTCACAACTAGGTGACTCAGTGTATCCCAACCGGCCTTGGTTGCTGAGCCCACTGAGGAATCCAAGGACGCCGGGGGAAGTCCACTTTAAGGATGCCCATGGGAAGACACATCGTGTAGTGGAGCGAGCTTTTGGACTTCTGAAGGCTAGATTTCGGTGTCTGGACAAGAGTGGTGGTACACTCCTCCACTCTCCCTGAAAGGTGTGTCAGATCACAGTTGCATGCTGCATGCTCCACAACCTGGCCTTGCGCAAGGAGATCCCCCTGAATCTGGAAGATGATGATCAGCAGGAGCCCCCCGCTGCAAATCCACACATGTCCAGTGACAAGGATAGTGGTGAGGAGGAAGGTCTTGACCTGCGTCAACAGCTCATCAACAACTACTTTTCTTGAGTGTAAGTTAGCATTGATCAACTATGACTGTTTCTGTTTGCTTTGCTGTCAGGGACAAAGCATTGATGATGTTTTGGGATGCTGCCTGTTGTTAGCACACTACTGTGGGGTACTTTGTGCATCATTGTATTTGTATTTCCACTTAACTGATGTCTATGTTGATGCTGTTGGTTACTGTTATCTGATATGAATCTTGTACAGGGTTGAACAGTAGTGTATTGTTGCTGTGGTGACATCCCATGACGACTCAATGTTATCTTCTTGTTGTGTCGTTCGAGGTCCCTCCGCCCCATCAATGGATTGTCACAATCTCATCTAGTGGTACATTAAAATTTAAGTTTACATTGTACTTACTCTGCTGAACATATAAATTACTCAAAGGCATGGGTGTTATTTGTGTTTATTTTCATGCATATGGTGTTTAAAAAAAAAGTGCATAACATACTGATTGTGAATACAGAGTGTTTCAGTTGTCAGTGATGGTAACAGAGAAAATTAGAGTCGTAACCACAATAGTGTAATTCCACAGTCCAACAGACTCCTGCCATCAAAATGGCAATGTGGGATTGGATGATCAACAAAGTCAATGTTCAGTGCAACACTGGTGACATCATGGCTGGCTCAGTGACCTGGGTTGTGTTGGTGCTTGCCACGTGATCCTCCCATGGCGTTTCTCGGATGTCCCCTGTTGCGTTTGGCAGGGGGGGCCTCTGCTGCAGGCTCAGAGGTGTCTGAGGACTCATTGTCTTGCAGCTCACCCCTCCCTGTGGCCACAGCTGAGGTGGTGGGAGTATCAGCAGGCTGGCCACCGGAGGGGGGGGGAGCCATTGTTTGAGCAGCATGTATGTCCCTCAGTACACCCACAAGCTGGCCCATGAGATCCACAAGGTGTCCCATTCGGGTGTCCATGGACCTCTGCAGCAGGTGGAGCTCACGCAATTCCTCTACAACCTGGCCCATCTGTCCCTGGTTCTGTTGGTACGCACCAAGGACTCTTGCGGCGGTGGCCAGGGCTTTAGTCTCAGTGTCTTTCTGTTATTGTCTCCCAGTTGCCCTCCCACCTGCCCTGCTGACACGGGCCTGTGGCGTTGGCTGTGCACGCACCCGCACACTGTCCCCAGCATCCTCGGCGTTGGTGTTAGTGTGGGTTACCACTGAGCTAGGGACAGTGTTGCAGGCAGTGGTGGTGATGTTGGAAGGGGTTGCAGCACATGTTGTTGTAGCAGGGGTCAGCGTAGTTGTTGTTGCTGCTGTGTTGAGGGTGGTGGTGGTGGTGGTGGTGGTGGGGACAGTGAGGCCCTGAGACGGAGTGCACCCTGGCAGCCCTGAGGGGCCAGATTGGTGCTCCTCATCTGAGAAACGTAGAGAATAGACATCTGAGAGTTCAAGTTCCGGGGAGGAGACTGGCTCTGCTGGTTGGTGGTGGTCTCGCCAGCTGTTGATTGCGAATCTCCTGTTGAACAGAGGTTACATTGTCAGCATGTTACGAACACTTCACAACTTTGGTGACTCTGTTTTGGATGTTTTAGTTGTGAATACCAAACTTTTTACATTACAACCACTTGGTATTTGTACAAGTTTTTCAGCATTATGACATGATGTAGAGGTACATACATTACTTGATAGCAGGGTGATATGAATACCAACCATTTGACTTGTACAGATTAGGCGCAGGTGGACAACTCCGCTCTGCCCGCGGAGTGTGCGGAGAGTTGCCTACTCCGTGTTCCGTGGAGTAGGCGAATCTCCGCACACTCTGCAGCGGAGCGGAGTTGGCCAGCCCCCGCCTCCACCCCCCCTATTAACAATGAATCCTACATTAATCAAAAGTAAAATAAAAGACACTTACCTGTACTCTGGCGTCCCCGGGCTGCCCTCCTCCTCTTCCTCGCCATCTCTGGGTGATCCTTGAGAAAACTGCGCATGTGCGCGCTCGCGCGCATGCGCATTTCCCGCAAGAAATGCGCATGCGCATGCGCGGGCGCGCATGCATGCGCAGTTTTCGCAAGGATTACCCAGACGGCGAGGAAGAGGACAGCCCAGGGACACCGCAGTACAGGTAAGTGTTTTTTATTTTACTTTTGATTAATGTAGGATTAATTGTTATCAGGGGGGTGGCGGCTGGTGGCGAGGCGGGACTACGCGGAGTTCCACTGAGTTTGTTCCCAACTCCGTGGACCTCCGCGTAGTCCCGCTATGCCAACTACGCCCAAGGTTAGTACAGATAGTGTGTTTACAAGGACATGTCATCATCTACCAACTTGGTACTCATCCACTTTGGCTTAGGCTGGGATATTTTACAATTTGCTGAGATTCTGTTTCATCTATGCTGAAACTTCCTAATTTCTGTTGGTAATTTTGCATTGACATCATGTGGTTTGTTTTGTTTGATGTGTGTCCATGCATGCTTTGTGTTCATATGTGCCTTCATGCTTTAATACAATGGTACTTACACATTGCATTGTGTGCATTGCGTGGTTGTGCCCAGCATTTATTCACAGTGGACTTTGTGATTCTAAATTATATTTATGTGACATTTAAGTGGGCTTAGTTGTGTGCGCACTGGATGTGACATATAGAGCTGTACAGAGTTGGCTACCAAGTGAAGGAAGTGGTGGTCATATAGCTCCATGTAGTCTGAGAAGGTGCACAGGGTGCATGAGCTGACTACCTACCTGTAAGGTGAAGCAGAGGAATGAAATGGCTGCCACACGGCTTCTGGGGTGGGGGAGTGTTCCATCCTGTTCAGGGGTGAGGCAAGAGAGCATGAGATGGCTACCTACCTGAATGGTGAAGCAGAGGAATGACATGGCTGCCACAGGGCTTCTGGGGTGGGGGAGTGTTCTATCATGTTCAGGGATGAGGCAAGAGAGCATGAGATGGCTACCTACCTGTAAGGTGAAGCAGAGGAATGAAATGGCTGCCACATGGCCTCTGGGGTGGGGGAGTGTTCCATCCTGTTCAGGGGTGAGGCAAGAGAGCATGGGATGGCTACCTACCTGTAAGGTGAAGCAGAGGAATGAAATGGCTGCCACATGGCTTCTGTGGTGGGGAGGGTGCTCCATGCTGTTTGTGAGGGAGGCCAGACGGCCTTGTGGGAGTTGTGGTGTTGTTGTCAGGTCCCAACAACCCCCTCCCTAGTGAGCTGACTACCGACCTGTTATAAGGCACTGTGTAGGGAGAAGGCTGCCACATGGCTTCTGGGTTGGGGGAGTGTTCCATCCTGTTCAGCTGTGAGTCAAGGGGGCCTGGCGGGAGTTGTAGTGCTGCCTGCCTGTCCCCACCCCCTCCCTGGTGAGAAGGCTACCTCCGTGTAAGGTGAAGCAGAGGAATGAAATGGCTGCCACATGGCTTCTGGGGTGGTGGAGTGTTCCATCATGTTCAGGGGTGAGGCAAGAGAGCATGAGATGGCTACCTACCTGTAAGGTGAAGCAGAGGAATGAAATGGCTGTCACATGGCTTCTGGGGTGGGGAGGGTGCTCCATGCTGTTTGGGAGGGAGGCCAGAGGGCCTTGTGGGAGTTGTAGTGTTGTTGTCAGGTCCCAACAACCCCTCCCTAGTGAGCTGACTAACTACCTGTTAGGAGGCACTGGGTAGGGAGATGGCTGCCACATGGCTTCTGGGGTGGGGGAGTGTTCCATCCTGTTCAGCTGTGAGTCAAGGGGGCCTGGTGGGAGTTGTAGTGCTGCCTGCCTGTCCCCACCCCCTCCCTGGTGAGAAGGCTACATCCGTGTAAGGTGAAGCAGAGGAATGAATTGGCTGCCACATGGCTTCTGGGGTGGTGGAGTGTTCCATCATGTTCAGGAGTGAGCCAATAGAGCATGAGATGGCTACCTACCTGTAAGGTGAAACAGAGGAATTAAATAGTTGCCACATGGCTTCTGGGATGGGGAGGGTGCTCCATGCTGTTTGTGAGGGAGGCCAGAGGGCCTTGTGGGAGTTGAGGTGTTGTTGTCAGGTCCCAACAACCCCCTACTTAGTGAGCTGACTACCTACCTGTTAGGATGCACTGTGTAGGGAGATGGCTGCCACATGGCTTCTGGGGTGGGGGAGTGTTCCATCCTGCTCAGCTGCGAGTCAAGGGGGCCTGGTGGGAGTTGTAGTGCTGCCTACCTCTACCCAAACCCCCATGGAAATATGGCTACCTACCTTTGAGGTGAATCAGAGGCAGGAAATGGTAGATAAGTGAGAAATGTGTTGTAAAGAGTGTGTTGTACATAAGTGCATTTGGGTCTTGAACGTGTGGCTCTATGGTTGTGCAAGACAGTACATGGCAGTGTGATGAGATGGGATACATTTGTTGGTACTTGCCAGCCTCCATTCCCCCAGCTATTCATGTGAAACTCTCTGGATGCAGGATGGCAAGCACCTTCTCCTCCCATTTAGTGAATGTTAGTGGTGAAATGGGAGGGCCACCCCCAGTTCTCTGAGCCTCCTCATGGTTCCTGTTGGCACAGTATTTGACCCTGGTCTTGAGGTCATGCCACCTCTTCTTGATGTCACGTAGTGTGCACAGGGTGGTCCCTACTGCATTGACTTTGTTGACAATGCTTTCCCACATTTGATTTTTTCTTACAAGTGGGGTCTGTTTGACCATGGTTCCAAACAAATTTGGTTCTACTCTAATTATCCCGTCTACCATCACTGACAACTCATTGTCTGTGAATTTAGGCAGTTCTTTCTGTGACATGGTGTATGCTGAGAAAATGAGGAAGAAGTGCAGGGAGTAAGGTGCTGGTGGAGATGTCTGAGGTGTGTCAGGTGTGTATGTTGGAAGTGTCGGTGTGTGTTGATGTAGGTTGGTGTGATCATGTGCTGTGTAATATTTTGCCTCTACAAACAGCTGTAGTGTATGGCCCTTCAATGCTGTATTTGTGCAAAGGATGATGGTCAGGGAAGAGGTTGGCTTTATACTCTGCTATGTGGGTAGGTAAAGGAATGACTGTCAGGTGTATTTTCCATGTTGACCAGGGATTTCATTGGTTTTTAATGACTTGGGGGCGTATCATTGGGGCGTGTCAGATGTGATTGAGGGCAGCGGAGAGGACCAGCACATTTGGAGGCCTGTTTCTGAAGTTGCATTCGACCGCCATTCATCCTTTCCCGCGACCGCAGCAATGATCGTTACGCCTGCTCCGCAATCTCATCCAAATTTCCTGTGCAGTCATAGCGCTGGTGAATCAGCCTTTTTAATGCATTTCCCTGCTTTTCCACCCGCTACGGTCGGAATTTCAGTATTTCCGACCATGGCGGATGTTTTTTTGTGAAACTCCATCCGCCGCGGTCGGATTTTACATGCATCGCATTGCAATGAGACCGCCGGATTTTCCGCAGAACATGCAGGCGTTTTTTTTCCGGGGGCACAGCAGTCAGAGGCATTTTCTGTCCGCCATCGTAATGACCCCCTTAGGGCCTGATTACAAGTTCGAAGGTTTTACCACCGTACTGCCGCAGCTGTGGTCCGAAGAAGACCGCCATGGCATCGGTCTCCCACCCACTGAATTACAATGTTACCACTAGCGCCGTGGCGGTATTTCTGATGGCGGTGTGTATTTTGTCATATATGTTGATGCTGTTGTGTATATTTTGATTTCAGTGTACACATATGCATGACACATGTGAAAAAATACCTACTACGAGTATTTTCCCATTGCTGGAGTCCGGGCCATATGTGCCCAGTCCAGTCAATGGATAAATAGTACAAAATGGACTTACCTGGATTTTGGCGCCAAAAGTGTTGTTTTTTTCGGGGTCAAGATGCTGCTGTGAATGGGGGACCTGGAGAAAGAGATCCACGTCAGAGAGTGAAGGAAAGAAAAGGAAAAGGGTGAGTATGCACCACAATTCCTTCAATTCAGTCGACTCGAAGCAAGCGGTCCCACTGCCATGGTCAGCTCATCGGAAAGCCAACTTGTAATTCGGACGGCAGTGAAACTTCTCTGTACCGCCCTATGACAGCTGCTTACTCCAACTGCCGACGAGACGGTCTGCGAATGGCTGTCCTATCAGCGTGCTCGGGCAGTCTTTCAAACAGAAATCTGACATCGTAATATGGCAAGCGGACCGCCTAATCGGCGGCTGTGAATCTGGCGCCATGACGGTAGGGACCGCCAAACTCGTAATCAGGCCCATAGACTGAACATGGATTATCTGAGCACTGTAACTTAAGCTGCTGGCTCATTGGTATGCCAGCATTGATTTTTGCAACAGGTGTAGAATGACTATCAAATGAATGCTATTCACATGATGTTAATTTTGATTTTCCCAAATACTGTTTTTTTGAACCACAATTAAAATACTCCCCTTTGCAAAGGGATGAGAGGTTATGATATTACCCCAGTACCACTAACACCAGGATTGGAAACACAATTATGCTGACACTGGAGTTCTCGCTTCTCTTCATTATATCATACGTTACCAGTTATTTTTATTGCACTCGGTTTCTAATACTGTGGGATATTTTATATATCTGTATATGATTCTTCATATCCTGTCACTTCTAATCAAAAGACTAACACTAACATCCTTTAGGCTACTTCCAATACTTTTAAAGGTATTGCTTTCTTTTATTTGGTTTCTCTTTATTAATCTAAAATAAATTCACTAAAACCATTGTATTAAATTCAGAGGGCATGTTGCACCAAAGCATGGGTGCACATTTCTGTGATATAAAGTGCCCCTTGCGAGTGTATACCTGCGGTTTTTCATTCCACACATCTAGATTCATTATTGGCATGTGTGGGCAGGGGTTGCCCCCGATAGCAAGTGTACATGATTTGATTATAGCCTTGGGCTGGCGATGCATGCATAAAAATGCAGCAGGGAAGGACCTGCTGCTTTAATATGCATTGCCTCCCAGGAACCTACTGGGCATAGCAACAGGTGTCTGCTGACACTAGCAGGCTCCTTGCCCAATAACCACACCACCCATGAGAGTACAGCAACGTTTTCCTTTTCACCTATTGTTTAGGACTGAGATTTTAAATGTTATCAAATACTCAGCCATTTCAGTGGAAAGGCATGGTGTCTGCAGTAAATATGGGATCATTTCCATCTCCTACCTCCTCTGAAACATCCCCAGTGGGATTCCTGTGCCTGTTAAGTTCTGCTGCAGTCGAATGGGAGGAGTGTCAATTCCACTTCAGTGTTCCTTTCTGTGAATACAAAATGTTATGAAATTTGCACCTGCTACATCACCTGACCTGCCATGACATACATGATTGGGATGGGGCAAGAAGGGCATGTGCAGCCAATCTCCACACATGCATCCGAGAGAGTAAATTCCTTTTGAGACTTAGTACATGCATATATTTGCAAATATCAGGGAAAAAACGTTGGTTTTTGGCTCTTAATATTTCTGCAACAAATAATTTGCAGTAATCGCCGACTAGATCAACAATATTTCTTAGTATTTAAAATGTATCTGCTAACTTCTTGCCATTTTCCAACTACCCTTTCTTTATTTTGGAAGCTTGATGGTAAATGGCAGTTCACAACAGGCCTTCAGCCATCATACTCCACAGCCCACTCTGCTATCGGTATTCAGACAGAATATCGAGTTGGAAATGTCGACTTACACAAATATCGAGTTGGAGATATAGTGACACAGAAATATCGACAGCAAGAATATCGTGGTCAAGAATATCGAATTTAAGGTAAGAAATATCGTTTTCAAAAATATAGAAGTCATTAATATCGTTTGCAAAAATATAGGGGCATATTAGCAAGACCCACGTTAAAATTATCGCCGTTTTAGCGGCAGGAAACTGCCGCTAAAACGCCAATAATGGGCTTGCTAATATGCGTTATGGAATTCCAATAGAAGCACAGGTTAGATGTCCTGCACATCTAACCTGGGCTTCTATTGAATTCTATAACGCATATTAGCAAGTCCATTATCGCTGTTTTAGCGTCAGTTTCCTGCCGCTAAAACGGCGATAATTTTAACGTGGGTCTTGCTAATATGCCCCATAGTTGTTTAAAATTTCGATTTTTTATTTAGTGTTATGTATTTTAGTTTATATTTAAATGTATGTGATGTATGTTTTTTTGTATAAGTATTGTTTATGTTTTTTAATATATGTGTTAAATTTTAATTAGATAACAATTTTATTTTAAGTAAATTTTATGTTTTTTAGTTCCGTAGCGGATTGTGGGTTTATAGGGGGATAGGGTGGGAAGTAATTTAATTATAATAAATTAATGATTATTTTTTATTTACTAATATTTATTTAATTGAAATTTTATAGTTGGTTGTTAATTAACATTAATTAATCAATTGGTAATTAACTATGGTAATTGTGTAATTTTTTTAGGTGCGGGTTGTGGGGTTTATAGGGGTAAATGGTGGGAAATAATTCTTTTGTAATTCTTTTTAATTAGTTGTTAATTAATGTTGATAAATTAATTGGTAATTAATTATGGTAATTGTATAATTTTTTTAGGTGCAGGTTGTGGGGTTTATAGGGGTAAAGGGTGGGAAGTAATTTTTGATTAATTAATAATTAGTTGTTAATTTATATTTATTAATTGAAAATAAATATGGAAATTGTTTAATTAATTTTAGGTGTGGTTCGAGGGGTTTATAGGGGTAAAGGGTGGGTCGGTAATCTCTACCTGTTTTTTCCAACTCAGGAAAATAAAAAGATCTGTAGATTTCTCACCCATGAAGCCCGGATCCAGGTGATCATTGCCATGGTCATGTCCCATGTCGATTATGCCAACTCACTTTATTTTGGCATTCCCCTCTACTTATCTAAACGCCTGCAGATGGTACAAAATCAGGCCGCTCGCCTGATTGTTCATCAACCTAGGCACCATCATGTTACTCCTCTCCTAAAGAAACTTCATTGGCTTCCGGTGGTCCAGCGCTGTGCCTTCAAGGTGGGGTGCCTCATTTTTAAGTCACTTAATGGAAGAAGCCCTAAATTTGTGAACAACTTGATTAACAAGCATGCTCCCACACGCAATCTCCGCTCAGCGCACAAGCTATTTCTGTCCACTCCCTCTTTTAAATTAAAGCGCACTGGCGGTGCCAGGTTTGCCATTTTGGCCCCCATGTTCTGGAACTCCCTTCCCTCTGAAATTCGCTTCTGTACCAACCTTCTTGGTTTCACAAGCCTTCTTAAAACTTGGTTATTTCATCAGGCTTTTTGAATGTTCTCCAGGACTTGGGTGTCAATCAAAATAGCGCCATGAAACCTCCCCGGTGTACGTGCGCTTTACAAATTCATTTTAACATAACATAACAAGTAATGTATATATAATTAATAATTAGTTGATCATTAATATTAATTAATTAATTGATATTTAATTAAGGTATTTGTTTATAATATTTTGTGTGTGGGTTTTACTTTTATAAGGGTACAGTGTGGGGAGTAAATTAATTTTACTTACTTTATAATTAGTTGTTAAACACTATTAGTTTTTTAATTGAAAATAAGTTTAAATTGTGTAATTATTTTTTTACAGTTTAATTTTAGCTTTGGGTTGAGGGGATTATAGGGATAAAGTATGGGAAGTTAATTAATTTTTATGAGTTTTAATTTGTTTTTTAATTAATAATATTTCTTTAATTGGTAATTAATGTTAATTAAGGAAGTACATTGTTTAAAAAATGTAGA
The DNA here is from genome assembly GCA_963921515.1 of Calotriton arnoldi. Classification (NCBI taxonomy): domain Eukaryota; kingdom Metazoa; phylum Chordata; class Amphibia; order Caudata; family Salamandridae; genus Calotriton; species Calotriton arnoldi. The sequence goes on from CAWUFW010007401.1 coordinate 819,264, forward strand.
TGTGGGTTGTGAATTGTGTGATGTTATAGGGTAGGAAATAAAAAAGTAAATTTATGTAAAAAAATAATGTTTTTGTTTCTAAATAATTTCTAATTCAAAATATTTATTTGATTGATTTTTAAATTTTTTATTTCATATAATGTTTGTAGGTATTTGTCATATGTATTTAGCATTATAATATGTTTTTTATTTTAATATTAAATATATTTGTATTATAATTTTTAACATATTTATATCTTTTTAAATGTATTTTGTTTTTTAAATATTCTTGTTAATATTTTGTTTGTTTTTAATTTTGAACTGACTGGAGTGGGAATAGTAATTTTTACCCCTCCGCTATACAACACTTTCCCTACTGTTTCACTCACTGGAGTGGGAATAGTAATTTGTACCCCTCCGCTATCCAACACTTTCCCTACTGTTGTTCTGACTGGAGTGGGAAATGTAAGTTTGAAGATTATTAAATAGTTTAATGCCTAATTTATAATAGAATGTCTTTTTTATTATACTTTCTGTTATTGGTACATATATATATATATATATATTATCTACTGGCGGTAGCCAGTAGATAGTTATAGTTAGGACCTATTTTCCATAGGAAATCCGCAACATTCTATTTGAAATAACTTTTGCGCCGGTTGACGAATCTTCGCGAAAATTTCAAAACTCGTGGGGCGCTCCGGTCCGCTCCTATCCTGAAAGTCTCCGGGTGATTTGTCAAGTGGGGGCCGAGAAAAAGGGGGTCCCAAAACGTGTTTTCCCCATGCAATTTTCCATAGGAACCTTTCATCGCAGCTACAGCCCGAACTGCTGAACGGAATTACACCAAATTTGGCAAAAAGGTAGCCCTTGGTTCAGAGTCGTGCCTTTTGGTTAAATGGTGTAAATCCGTTCAGTAGTTCCTGAGAAAATCAAAAGTAAAATCACATATATATCTGGGCGGAGCCTAACCACACATGTCATTGTGAGATCTGATTGGCTGTCATCACTTCATCCTGGAATTGCTGGCAGCCATCTTGAGACCAATATACATGATAGTACCCCATTGAAATGCATTGTAGTGAATCAAAGATTTTGAGGGTTACCAAAAGGAGAACTATAAAGGGTGATAACAGACTTTAGTTACATTAGAATTCATTTGTTGATGGTACCATACTAATTTCAGGAATTGTGGTGTGTTCTAAGGTGATTTTACCCTGTGAAAAACCTTCTGCTGGGATATCATGAATCATGTTTGAGAGAAAACTATTTTCACATGCTTGTCCCATAGAGTTTTGGAAGGTGCTCCAGAAGCTAAAATGAGAGCATATTTTCTGTAAATTCACATTATCTTTCTCAGTCATGTGAGAATGAAGTCTGACATTCTCAGTAAAACATGTACATCCAACAAGGGCAGAGACTGTCAGTTGATTCCTGTGTGTTCTACTGCAGCTTCCCAGAGTGTTCTAAAGAACAACTAGAGTGCTAACAGCCTTACTTATGACAAAAGTATGGCACACCTGAAGCCATCTTGATTGGAATAAACTGGTAACACTTAAAACATTTAATTTAAAAAGGAACAAAATGATGGGGTTCATTTTGTCATAGAAATTATGGTTAGTGCTGTAGAAAGAAAAATTAGGACATGTTTCAAGTGTGATCTCAAATATCTTCCTGTTATATTTCAACAGGAGCAGCCTGTCAGTTGATGCCTTTGTGTTCTACTGCAGCTTCCCAGAGTGTTCTAAAGAACAACTAGAGAGCTAACAGTCTTACTTATGACAAAATTATGGCACACCTGAAGCCATCTTAATTGGAATAAACTGGTAACACTTAAAACATTTAATTTAAAAAGGAACAAAATGAGGGGGTACATTTTGCCATAGAAATTATGGTTAGTGCTGCAGAAAGAAAATTTAGGGCATGTTTTAAGTGAGATCTCAAATCCTCTTCTATTTCATTAGAAAATTCTGACATGCAGACTGAAACAATCACTTTCAATACCAGCAGTAGACTTCCAGTTAACTCCCTGGTGAGCAGTAGCTTTAATACAGTGATCTAATGAACAACTAGAGTGCTAACATTCTGAATTTATGGCAAATGTGTGACACATCTGAATGCCTTCTTGATGGAATCAAAGTAAAAAACTGAAAGCATTTCCTACTGAGGAGACTGCAGTAAATGAGGAAATTAGGAAACTTCATAACAAAGAAGTCTTCCAAGATGACCACCAGAGAAAAAAGAGCCCAAATGTAGCACAAATATCACCCAGATGTAGCCCACATATAGCCCAATGACAAAAGTGTGCAAAACACTTTTTATTTTTCGTTTTTTTGCAGTTTTATGTAGTGCAGACTGGTCAGGTATTGGACCGTTGCATCTTAAAACATGACCCCCTACACTACAAAAACACCAATGCACTACCCTAAACCCTAAAACACTACCCCCAGCACGACCCTCTACACTACACAAGCACCACTGCACTATCCTAAACCCTAAAACACTACTCCCAGCACGACTCCCTACACTACCCAAACACCACTGCACTACACTAAACCCTAAATCTACCCACAGCATGACCTCCCACACTATACAAACACCACTGCACTACCCTAAACCCTAAAACACTACCCCCAGCACGAACCCCTAGACTACCCAAACACCACTGCACTACCCTAAACCCTAAAACACTAACCCCAGCATGACCCCCTACACTACCCAAACACCACTGCACTACCCTATACCCTAAAACACGACCCCCTACACTACACAAACATGACTGCACTACCCTAAACCCTAAAACACTACCCACAGCATGACCCCTACACTACACAAACACCACTGCACTACCCTAAACCCTAAAACACTACCCCCTACACTACACAAACACCACTGCACTACCCTAAACCCTAAAACACTACCCCCAGCATGACCCCCTACACTACACAAACACCACTGCACTACCCTAAACCCCCTACACTATACAAACACCACTGCACTACTCTAAACCCTAAAACACTATCCCCAGCACGACCCCCTCACAACACAAACACCACTGCACTACCCTAAACCCTAAATCTACCCCAGCACGACCCCCTACACTACCCAAACACCACTGCCATACCCTAAACCCTAAAACACTACCCCCAGCATGAACCCCTACACTACCCAAACACCACTGCACTACCCTAAACCCTAAAACACTACCCCCAGCACTACACTCTACACTACACAAACACCACTGCACTACCCTAAACCCTAAAACACTACCCCAGCACTACCCCCTACACTACCCAAACACCACTGCACTAACATAAACCCTAAAACACTACCCCCAGCACAACACCCTACACTACACAAACACCACTGCACTACCCTAAAACACTACCCCCAGCACGACTCCCTACACTATCCAAACACCACTGCACTACCCTAAACCCTAAATCTACCCCCAACACGACCCCCTACACTCCCCAAACACCACTGCACTACCCTAAACCATAAAACACTACCCCCAGCATGACCCCCTACACTACACAAACACCACTGCACTATCCTAAACCCTAAAACACTACCACCAGCATGACCCCTACACTACTCAAACACCACTGCACTACCCTAAACCCTAAAACACTACCCCAGCACGACCCCCTACACCACCCAAACACCACTGCACTACCCTAAACCCAAAAACACTACCCCCAGCACGACCCCCTACACTACCCAAACACCACTGCACGACCCTGAACCCTTTAAAATGACCCCCTACACTACACAAACACCACTGCACTACCCTAAACCCTAAAACACTAGAACCCAGCTTGACCCCCTACAGTACACAAACACCACTGCACTACCCTAATCCCTAAAACACTACCCCCAGCATGACCCCCTACATTACACAAACACCACTGCACTACCCTAAACCCTAAAACACTACCCCCAGCACGACCCCCTATACTACCCAAACACCACTGCACTACCCTAAACCCTAAAACACTACTCCCAGCATGACTCCCTACACTACCCAAACACCACTGCACTACACTAAACCCTAAATCTACCCCCAGCATGACCTCCCACACTACACAAACACCACTGCACTACCCTAACCCCTAAAACACTACCCCCAGCATGACCCCCTACACTACCCAAACACCATTGCACTACCCTATACCCTAAAACACGACCCCCTACACTACACAAACATGACTGCACTACCCTAAACCCTAAAACACTACCCACAGCATGACCCCCTACACTACACAAACATCACTGCACTACCCTAAACCCTAAAACACTACCCCCAGCATGACCCCCTACACTACACAAACACCACTGCACTACCCTAAACCCCCTACACTATACAAACACCACTGCACTACTCTAAACCCTAAAACACTACCCCCAGCACGACCCCCTCACAACACAAACACCACTGCACTACCCTAAACCCTAAATCTACCCCCAGCACGACCCCCTACACTACCCAAACACCACTGCCATACCCTAAACCCTAAAACACTACCCCCAGCATGAACCCCTACACTACCCAAACACCACTGCACTACCCTAAACCCTAAACACTACCCCCAGCACTAACCCCTACACTACACAAACACCACTGCACTACCCTAAACCCTAAAACACTACCCCAGCACTACCCCATACACTACCCAAACACCACTGCACTAACATAAACCCTAAAACACTACCGCAGCACAACCCCCTACACTACACAAACACCACTGCACTACCCTAAACCCTAAAACACTACCCCAGCACGACCCCCTACACTACCCATACACCACTGCACTACCCTAAACCCTAAAACACTACCCCCAGCACGACCCCCTACACTACTGCACTACCCTAAACCCTAAAACACTACCCCCAGCACGACCCCCTACTCTACCCAAACACCACTGCACTACCCTAAACCCTAAAACACTACCACCAGCACGAACCCCTACACCACCCAAACACCACTGCACTACCCTAAACCCTAGAAAAGAAACCCCCACCCCATGCCCAATCCCCCTTACCTCTCACTCCTCGTGGTTCCTCTCTCCTCGTGGTTCCTGCTTCACGTCGTCTCTGAGGGGCGGTGCACGTCGTTGTGAGGAAACGGAACAGCCTCTGTTTCCTTACAACAACGTGGATCATCTACATGTTTTTTAGAACGCATGGTCATTTACCATACATACCTTTACAACAAAATTCGTTGTAAAGGCATGCGTGGTAAATGACCATGCGATCTAAAAAAATGCGTAGTAATTACTTTGCGATGTACAACGCATGCGTGGTAATGCATGCGTTGTAATGGTATCGTGAAGTAAAAAAGTCGTTGTAACGGCTGCTTACCGATCGAAGCTGGCCCCTGTTCTTCAGTGAGACGTTTACTTGATTAATTAGGAGGAAGGAATGTGGTTTTTACCGAAAAGTGCATTCCCGGCTGTTGTATTGTGAAAGTGTCTGCGTGGCCTGGTTTCACTTCCGGTGAGAGAGTGAAAGAGTCTGTTTGGATCTAAAGAAGTTCTGTTGTTGGACGGGGCCGGCGCGAACGTCATCAGAAAACATAGCTAATGGAAAGCGTCCTCCCTGAAGTGTGGAGCAGTGCCATGAGAGGTCAACGAGTATGCGTCCCACCGCAGTATGACCGTACCGCACGACCCATGTGCCGCCTCCATGGTACGGGAGGCAGAAGCGGCATCCCAGGTCCTCTTGAAGACCGTTGTAGCACTAATTCTACATTTTGGTACTAGGGCATTTTAACTTCGTTGTTCCTGCCAGATACAAAGAGAAGATCCTGTGTTATTCAGTGCCCTCGTTACCTTTTTTGTGGGTTGTGGTGCTTGTCACTTCGCTGCCCCGCCGGTGCACACGACTGGGCACCCCACCTCGTGTGCCATCTGCAGGGCCTCTGCCCTCTGATCACTGGTTTTCGTTTCTGGAGTGGCAACATAAACAGTTGCTCCCAAAGGACTAGCCTGAACACTTAGGTGAATATCCCCTACACCAGCATTCCACAGAAATTCTTTCCTAGCTCTCCCACGTCAACAAGGACGTCATAATAGCACGGTTCCGCTCGCGACACCGTATGACGTCATCGGAGCCATAAGAGGACCTCGTCGGCGTGCTGACGTCAGTTCCACCCATTTTTTCCGTGCCACCGAGGCAAACAGGCGGACCGAGACATTTTCACATGTATACATAGTATAATAAATATATATATATTCACTGAAAAAACCATAGGTTTCAGGCACGTTATAGTTAGGAACTAGCATTTAAAAAACCTTTGAAATTCACTGAAAAACCCATAGGTTTCAGGCACGTTATAGTTAGAAATTAGCATTTAAAAAACCTTACAAATTCACTGAAAAAAGCATAGGTTTTAGGGACAGTTATAGTTAGTTGGACATTTAACTCGTACAAAACCATAGAAATTCCTCCGTTATAGTTAGTTCAGCTAACTATAACTCGCGTGCTCCGCAATGCACTGCTGATGACGTCACATATTACATCACTCATGACATGGTCAGTGACATCACTGATGACATCACTGATGACATCTCAAATGACATCACCGGTGACATCATCCAGTGACTGTGTGTTTCTATAAAGTTTAAATATGTTTAATATATATGCCAAGGTGTATTGAAGAATGAGTGGGTGTATGACTGTCTAAATGGATGATTTAGTAGGTGTGTGACTGACTGTATAAGTAAGTGATTAAACGTGTTTTACTGAATGCATGGGTTAGTGACTAAACTGTGTGAATGTCTGTATCCGTCTGTCTGTTGGTGTGTAAGCGGCTGCATGGGTTTGCGAATAGCTACATGAGTGTCTACATGGGTTATTGATTGGTTGTCTGAGTATCTGTATGGGTGCCTGAGTGTCTGTGTGGGTGGGTGGCATGTGTGTGACTCACTGCATGGATGTGTGAGTGGGTGATTCACTGGGTGTATGGGTTCAAGAGTGCATCTGTGAGGGGCTGTATGGGTGGGTGAGTGTGTGTATAGCTGTGTTGGTGAGTGAATGGATGTCTCAGTGGTACATGTGTGAGTAACTACGTATGTGAAAGGCAGTATATGTGAGTGTTGAAGTATATAAATGACTATATGTGAGAGTGAGTGATTGTGAGAGTGGCTGTGTGGATGAGTGTGTGCTTGTGTCAGTGATTGTATAAGAGAGTAAGTATGTGTTAATATGTGGGTGAATAAGTGAGGTGGTGTGTGTATAACTGTATAGGTGAGTAAATGGTAGTGTGATTGATTCTTTGCATGACTAACTAGCTGTGTAAGTAACTCCATGGGTGAGTGGCGGTGTGTGAGTGTCTGTATAGTGTATGCGTGCATATGATAGTGGCTGTATTGATGAGTGACTGCATGTATGAGTGACTGTATGGGTGAGTAAGTGGATGTGTGTGTAGACCTAGGAATCAGTGAGTGGGTATGTAGTAACTGGTATTGGTGTGTCTATGGTTTCGAGAATGGCAGTCTGTATTTTAGAGTCGGTGTATCAAAGGTTATATTAGGCTGTGAGGAGGTGCATCAGAGGATCACGTGGATGATGTCATCAGTGATGTCATCAGTGATGTCACTGACCATGTCATGAGTGATGTAATATGTGATGTCATCAGCAGTGCATTGCGGGGCGCGAGTTATACTTAGCTCAACTAACTATAAGGGCCGAATTTCTCTGGTTTTGTACGAGTGAAATGTCCAACTAACTATAACGTCCCTGAAACCTGTGTTTTTTTCAGTGAATTTCTATGGTTTTTTAAATGCTAATTTCTAACTATAACGTCCCTGAAATCTATGGTTTTTTCAGTGAATTTCAAAGGTTTTTTAAATGATAATTTTTAACTATAACGTCCGTGAAACCTATGGTTTTTTCAGTGAATTTCTAAGGTTTTTTAAATGATAACTTCTAACTATAACGTCCCTGAAATCTATGGTTTTTTCAGTAAATTTCAAAGGTTTTTTAAATGCTAATTTCTAACTATAACGTCCCTGAAACCTATGTTTTTTTCAGTGAATTTCAAAGGTTTTTTAAATTCTAATTTCTAACTATAACGTCCCTGAAACATATGTTTTTTTCAGTGAATTTCAAAGGTTTTTTAAATGCTAATTTCTAAATATGCCTACAGAGGTAGGATATGTACAGAAAGAGGAAGAAAGGCGCAGAAAGAAGAAAGAGAAATGCAGAAAGAGGCAACAGAAGTCCAGAAAGACGAAGAAAAGTGCAGAAAGAAGCAAGAGATATGCAGAAAGAACCAACAGACATGCAGAAAGAGGCCTTGTTGCAAAGCTATTCTGTGCCCTCAAATTTTTGCTGACTGGTACTGGTGGTAACTGACTCTGACTAACCTGGCCCGGAGCCAGTGCTATGCTGAAAGACACTTAGAATACAGTGAAAACACCTACATACACTAGGGTACACTATGGGTTGTGGTACCCCTGTGATTGGCATGACCTCCCCTGTAAGGCCCTAGTACATAATAGGGCAGGGGGATTAAAACTACCTCTAACTGAGAGGTGCAGAAAGAGGCATGAGAAGTGCAGAAAGAAGCAACAGAGGTGCAGAAAAAGGCAAGAGAGGTGCAGAAAGAAGCAAGTGAAGTGCAGAAAGAGGTAGGAGAGGTGCACAAGGAGGCAAGAGAGGTACAGAAAGAGGCAGGAGGGGTGCAGAAAGAAGGAAGAGAAGAGCAGAAAGAGGCAAAAGAATTGCAAAAGAAGCTACAGAGGTGTAGAAAGAAGCAAGAGAAGTGCAGAAAGAGGGAAGTGAGGTGCAGAAAGAAGCAAGAGCAGTGCAGAAAGAACCAACAGAGGTGCAAAAAGAAGCAAGAGGGGTACAGAAAAAGGTAGGAGAGGTGCATGAAGAGGCAAGAGAGGTACAGAAAGAGGCTGGAGCGGTGCAGAACGAAGGAAGAGAAGTGCAGAAAGAAGCAACAGAGGTGCTGAAAGAGGCGCGAAGGGTGCAGAAAGAGCAAGAGAAGTGCAGAAAGAACCAGCAGAGGTACAGAAAGAGGCAAGAGAGGTGCAAAAACAGGCAGGAAAGGTGCAGAAAGAGGGAACAGGGTGCAGAAAGAGGCAAGAGAGGTACAGAAAGAGAAAAGAGGGGTGCAGAAAGAGGCAAGAGGGGTGCAAAAAGAGGCAAGAGGGGTGCAGAAAGAAGGAAGAGAAGTGCAGAAAGAGGCACGTGAGGTGCATAAAGAAGCAAGAGCAGTGCAGAAAGAACCAACAGAGGTGCAAAAAGAGGCAAGAGGGGTGCAGAAAAAGGTAGGAGGGGTGAACAAAGAGGCAAGAGAGGTACAGAAAGAGGCAGGAGGGGTGCAGAAAGAAGGAAGAGAAGTGCAGAAAGAGGCAAGAGAATTGCTGAAAGAGGCAACAGAGGAACAGAAAGAGGCAAGAGAGGTGCAGAAACAGGCAGGAAAGGTGCAGAAACAGGGAACAGGGGTGCAGAAAGAGGCAAGTGAGGTGCATAAAGAAGCAAGAGCAGTGCAGAAAGAACCAACAGATGTGCAAAAAGAGGCAAGAGGGGTGCAGAAAAAGGTAGGAGTGGCGAACAAAGTGGCAAGAGAGGTACAGAAAGAGGCAGGAGGGGTGCAGAAAGAAGGAAGGGAAGTGCAGAAAGAGGGAAGAAAATTGCTGAAATAAGCAACAGAGGTGTGGAAAGAAGCAAGAGAAGTACAGAAAGAGACAAGTGAGGTGCAGAAAAAAGCAAGAGCAGTGCAGAAAGAACCAACAGAGGTGCAGAAAGAGGCGCGAAGGTTGCACAAAGAGCACGATAAGTGCAGAAAGAGGCAACAGAGGTACAGAAAGAGGCAAGAGAGGTGAAAAAACTGGCAGGAAAGGTGCAGAAACAGGGAACCGGGTACAGAAAGAGGCAAGAGAGGTGCAGAAAGAGAAAAGAGGGGTGCAGAAAGAGGCAAGAGAGGTACAGAAAGAGGCAGGGGGGGTGCAGAAAGAAGGAAGAGAAGTGCAGAAAGAGGCAAGAGAATTGCTGAAAGAAGCAACAGAGGTGTAGAAAGAAGCAAGAGAAGGGCAGAAAGAGGCAAGTGAGGTGCAGAAAAAGGCAAGAGCAGTGCAGAAAGAACCAACAGAGGTGCTGAAAGAGGCGTGAAGGGTGCAGAAAGAGCAGGAGAAGTGCAGAAAGGGGCAACAGAGGTGCAGAAAGAGAAAAGAGGGGTGCAGAAAGAGGCAAGAGATCTGTAGGAAAAAGCAACAAAGGTGCTGAAAGAGGCAAGTGAGGTGCAGAAAGAGGCAAAAGATCTGCAGAAAAAAGCAACAGAAGTGCTGAACGAGGCAAGTGAGGTGCAGAAAGAAGCAAGAGAGGTGCAGAAAGAGGCAATAGAAGTGCAGAAAGAAGCAACAGAGGTGTAGAAAGAGGCAAGAGGGGTGCAGAAAGAGGAGAGAGAAGTGCAGAAAGAAGCAACAGAGGTGCTGAAAGAGGCAAGAAGGGTGCAGAAAGAGGCAAGAGAAGTGCAGAATGAAGCAAAAGAGGTACAGAAAGAGGCAAGAGTGGTGCAGAAAGAGGGAAGAGAGGTTTAGAAAGAGGCAAGAGAGATGCACAAAGAGGGAAGAGGGGTGCAGAAAGAGGCAGGATGGGTGCAGAAAGAAGCAACAGAGGTGCCAAAAGAGGCAAGAGGGGTGCAGAAAGAAGCAAGTGAAGTGCAGAAAGAGGCAACAGAGGTGCAGAAAGACGCAAGAGAGGTATAGAATCAAGCAAAAGAAGTGCAGAAAGAGGCAAGAGAAATGCTGAAGGAAGCAACAGAGGTGTAGAAAGAAGCAAGAGAAGTGCAGAAAGAGGCAAGTGAGTTGCAGAAAGAGGCAAGAGGGGTGCAGAAAAAGGTAGGAGGGGTGCACAAAGAGGCAAGAGAGGTACAGAAAGAGGCAGGAGGGGTGCAGAAAGAAGGAAGAGAAGTGCAGAAAGAGGCAAGTGAATTGCTGAAAGAAGCAACAGAGGTATAAAAATAAGCAAGAGAAGTGCAGAAAGAGGCAAGTGAGGTGCAGAAAAAAGCAAGAGCAGTGCAGAAAGAACCAACAGAGGTGCTGAAAGAAGCGCGACAAGTGCAGAAAGAGCAAGAGAAGTGCAGAAAGAGGCAAAAGAGTTTTAGAAAGAAGCAAGAGAAGTGCAGAAAGAGGCAACAGAGGTACAGAAAGAGGCAAGATAGGTGCAGAAACAGGCAGGAAAGGTGCAGAAACAGGGAACAGGGGTGCAGAAAGAGGCAAGAGAGGTGCAGAAAGAGAAAACAGAGGTGCAGAAAGAGGCAAGAGTTCTGCAGAAAAAAGCAACAGAGGTGCTGAAAGAGGCAAGTGAGGTGCAGAAAGAGGCAAGAGATCTGCAGAAAAAAGCAACAGAGGTGCTGAAAGAGGCAAGTGAGGTGCAGAAAGAAGCAAGAGAGGTACAGAAAGAGGCAATAGAAGTACAAAAAGAAGCAACAGAGGTGCAGAAAGAGGAAAGAGGGGTGCAGAAAGAGGAGAGAGAAGTGCAGAAAGAAGCAAAAGAGGTGCTCAAAGAGGCAAGAGGGATTCAGAAAGAGGTAAGAGCAGTGCAGAAAGAACCAAGAGAAGTGCAGAAAGAAGCAACAGAGGTGCAGAAAGAGGCACAAGGGGTGCAGAAATAAGGAAGAGAAAAGCAGAAATAAGCAACAGAGGTGCTGAAAGAGGCACGAAGGGTGCAGAAAGAGGCAAGAGAGGTGCAGAAACAGGCAGGAAAGGTGCAGAAACAGGGAACAGGGGTGCCGAAAGAGGCAAGAGAGGTGCAGAAAGAGAAAACAGGGGTGCAGAAAGAGGCAAGAGTTCTGCAGAAAAAAGCAACAGAGGTGCTGAAAGAGGCAATTGAGGTGCAGAAAGAGGCAAGAGATCTGCAGAAAAAAGCAACAGAGGTGCTGAAAGACGCAAGTGAGGTGCAGAAAGAAGCAAGAGAAGTGCAGAAAGAGGCAATAGAAGTGCAGAAAGAAGCAACAGAGGTGCAGAAAGAGGCAAGAGGGTGAGCAGAAAGAGGAGAGAGAAGTGCAGAAAGAAGCAAAAGAGGTGCTCAAAGAGGCAAGAGGGATGCAGAAAGAGGCAAGAGCAGTGCAGAAAGAACCAAGAGAAGTGCAGAAAGAAGCAACAGAGGTGCAGAAAGACGCAAGAGAGGTGCAGAAACAAGCAAGAGAAATGCAGGAAGAGGCAAGTGAGGTGCAGAAAGAAGCAAGAGCAGTGCAGAAAGAACCAACAGAGGTGCCAAAAGAAGCAAGAGGGGTGCAGAAAGAGGTAGGAGAGGTGCACAAAGAGGCAAGAGAGTTGCACAAAGAGGGAAGACGGGTGCAGAAAGAGGGAAGAGGGGTGCAGAAAGAGGCAAGAGAATTGCTGAAAGAAGCAACAGAGGTGTAGAAACAGGCAAAAGAGGTACATAAAGAGGGAACAGAGGTGCAGACAGAGGCAAGAGTGGTGCAGAAACAGGTAAAAGGGGTGCAGAAAGAGGCAAGAGGGGTACATACATTTGCAAGAGAGGTGCAGAAAGAAGCAAGAGCAGTGCAAAAGAACCAACAGAGATGCAAAAAGAGGCAAGTGAGGTGCAGAAGGAGGCAAGAGAACTGCAGAAAGAGGCAAGAGAGTTGCAGAAACAGGCTAAAGGGGTGCAGAAATTTGGAACAGAGGTGCAGACTGAGGCAAGAGAGGTGCAGAAAGAGGGAAGAGCGGTGCAGAAAAAGGCAAGAGGGATGCAGAAATTTGGAACAGAGGTGCAGGAAGAAGCCAGAGCAGTGCAGAAAGAACCAACAGAGGTGCAGAAAGAGGCAAGAGGGGTACAGAAAGAGGCAAGTGAAGTACAGTATGAAGAAAAAGAGGTGCAGAAGGAACCAACAGAGGTGGAAAAAGAGGCAAGAGGGGTGCAGAAAGGGGTAGGAGAGGTGCACAAAGAGGCAAGAGGGGTACAGAAAGAGGCAGGAGGGGTGCAGAAAGAGGAAGAGAACTGCAGAAAGAAGCAACAGAGGTGCTGAAAGAAGCACGAAGGGTAAAGGAAGAGACAAGACAAGTGAAGAAAGAAAGAACAGGGGTACAGAAAGAGGCAAGAGTGGTGCAGAAAGAGGGAAGAGAGGTGTAGAAAGAGGCAAGAGAGTTGCACAAAGAGAGAAGAGGGGTGCAGAAACAGGCAAAAGGGGTGCAGAAAGAAGCAAGTGAGGTGTAGAAAGAGGCAAGAGAGGTACAGAAAGAGGCAAGAGAGTTACAGAAAGAGGCAAGTGAAGTGCAGAAGGAGGCAAGAGAACTGCAGAAAGAGGCAATAGAGGTGCAGAAAGAGGCAAGTGAAGTGCAGAAAGAAGCAAGATAAGTGCAGAAAGAAGCAACAGAAGTGCAGAAAGAGGGAAGAGGGGTGGAGAGAGAGGCAAAAGGGGTTCAGAAAGAAGCAAGACAGGTGGAGAAAGAAACAAAAGAAGTGCAGAAAGAAGGAATAGAGGTGCAGAAGGAGGCAAAAAGGGTGCAGAAAGACGTAAGAGGGGTACAGAAAAAGGCAAGAGAGGTGCAGAAAGAGGGAAGAAGGGTGCAGAAAGAGGCAAGAGGAGTACAGAAATAAGCAAATGAGGTGCAGAAAGAGGCAACAGACGTGCAGAAAGAGGCGAGAGGTGCAGAAAGTAGAAGATATTTGCAGAAAGAGGCAAGAGAAGTGCAGAAAAAGAAAGAAATATGCAGAAAGAAGCAACAGAAATGCAGAAAGAGGCAAGAGAGGCGCAGAAGGAAGCAAGAGTGGCTTGCACACCATTAGTACCAATTTAACAGCCACATTTAGCAATAAGTAACAGGTGACCATTCTAGGTTTGCAAAGGGCCTTCTACCACGCTGTAACACTTGTCGCTGCATTTTTGGTAACGTTTGAGCCGTTTGAGCTAGAAACAAGGCTTTTTTTGTTCAAATCTGCAGATTAGGGAGCAGATGATGAATTATGTGGCTAATGCGGAAAATGTATAATTGTGCGAAAGTCGGTGCAGCCAAACAGTCGCATAATTCCAGTGGCCCTGCTCATACCTCTGACTAGGTCCACAAGTGCTCCTCAGTGATTCCTTCTTTTTTTGTCTCACTGAGTTCATAGTTGAGTTTCTATGGAAATGAGGAAGACTAAACCTGAGGTTACCACTCCACAACACAGACTACCATACCACATAATTACTCTCCATAACACATAATCCCACTCTTCATAATTCCTATACACTAAATACCACATACTTTCTATCCACATAATTTCACTGCACAACATACCACATAATTCCACTACACACAACGTACATCCACTCCACTACAAAAAACATTAGTAAAAAACTTTTACATTTACAACGCCAATAGCTCTAACTCTCGCAAATGCAAAACCTATTACATTGCAAACACTTCTTTAACTAGTAGTCGTGTTTGCAGAGTGGTGGAGAAAGGGTGCTGGGCCTCCGACCAGCGCTCAGGAATTCCGCTGCGTAGGACTTACAGGAGGTACCAGGAGGGCTAATTGGCCCCCAAAGTCCCTCAGGAGTAAATTGGACTTCATCCCCCATCCCGTAGTCTGCCAGGAGGCGCGTTTGCAGAGTGGTGGAGAAAGGGGGCATGGCCTCCGAAGACGTTTTAGCAATCCCACTGTGTGGGACTTACTGGAGGTAACAAGAGGGTAGTTGGCCCCAAGGACATCCTTGGGGGCCAACTACCCCTCCTATTACCTCCAGTAAGTCCCACACAGCAGGATTGGTAAGTTCTCATAGCAGGCCACGCCCCCTTTGCCCACCACTCTGCAAATGCGCTTCCTGGCACGCTCTTGGATGGGGATTGAAGTCCCCTTCGCTGCTGGGGGTCCTTTAGGGGCCAACTAGCCTACCTCTTACCTCCAGTAAGCCCCACACAGTGGGATTGCTGAGAGGTGGACACAGGCCATGCCCCTTTCCTCCACCACTCTGCAAACGCGCCTCCTGGCATGCTCTTGGTTGGGGAATGAAGTCCCTTTCCTCCTGAGGATCCCTGGGGCCAACTAGCCCTCCTGTTTCCTCCAGTAAGCCACATACAGCTAGATTGCTGAAAGTGCTCAAAGGTCACACCCACATTTTTACACGACTCTGCAAACGCGACTCGTGGCGCACTGCTGCTCACGGGATGAAGTCCACTTGTGTCATGAGGTCCTCAGGACAAAAGAGGACCTCATCGCCCCACCAGCAGTGTGCCAAGAGGCGCGGCCTCGGACCACCTCTCTGCAATCCAGCTGTTTGGTGCTTACTGGAGGTACCTGGTGGGCTAGTTGGCCCCCAGGGACCCTCTCTATTCAAGGGGACTTAATTCACCAACTGAGAACGCGCCAGGGGGCGCGTTTGCAGATTGGTGCAGGGAGGGGGCGGGGCCTCCAGCGAGATGCCGGCTTTTTTTAAAATATATTTTTAGAAGGGGGCTGTGTGGCCCCCCCTTCTTTTAGAATTTTTGGGGCCCTGGGGACCCCATCCCTCAGGGCCAGACCCTTTAAAAAAAAAAATAATTCAAACAGGAAGGGGGCCACACGGCACCCCTCACAAGGCCGATTTTGGCCTATAGGACCCCATCCCCCGGGGCATGGCCTCCTTTTTTTATATATATTTATAGGGAAGGGGGGCCACATGGTCCCCCTTCCCTGCGCCACTTTTGGCCCCGGGGACCCCATCCCCTGGGGCATGGCCTCTTTTTAAAAAAAATATTTATAGGGAAGGGGGGCTGCGTGGCCCCTCTTCCCCAGGCCAATTTCAGCCCCGGGGACCCCATCCCCCAGGGCCCGGCCATTTTTTTTTTTTTAAATAAAGCGAGGGGACGGCCCTCAGCATTGGGGACCATGGGGGGAGCCCCAATGCCCCCATGGTCCCAGCCATCTCCCCACCTCATGCGGGAGCCAGCATTGCTTTTGGGCAAGGGGAGCTGCTAACATGGAGCTCCCCTTGCCCAAAAGCAATTGTGCATTGCTTCATGGAAGTGAGAGCAGGTTTCCTGCTCTCGCTTCTAAGAAGCAAAGTAGTGTTTGCTATGGCATGGCGGGAGCCGTGCTCCAGCCCTGCCATAGCAAACAGCACATGTTGTTGTAGCAGGGGTCAGCGTAGTTGTTGTTGCTGCTGTGTTGAGGGTGGTGGTGGTGGTGGTGGTGGTGGGGACAGTGAGGCCCTGAGACGGAGTGCACCCTGGCAGCCCTGAGGGGCCAGATTGGTGCTCCTCATCTGAGAAACGTAGAGAATCGACATCTGAGAGTTCAAGTTCCGGGGAGGAGACTGGCTCTGCTGGTTGGTGGTGGTCTCGCCAGCTGTTGATTGCGAATCTCCTGTTGAACAGAGGTTACATTGTCAGCATGTTACGAACACTTCACAACTTTGGTGACCCTGTTTTGGATGTTTTAGTTGTGAATACCAAACTTTTTACATTACAACCACTTGGTATTTGTACAAGTTTTTCAGCATTATGACATGATGTAGAGGTACATACATTACTTGATAGCAGGGTGATATGAATACCAACCATTTGACTTGTACAGATTAGGCGCGGGTGGAGAACTCCGCTCTGCCCGCGGAGTGTGCGGAGAGTTGCCTACTCCGTGTTCCGTGGAGTAGGCGAATCTCCGCACACTCCGCAGCGGAGCGGAGTTGGCCAGCCCCCGCCTCCACCCCCCCTATTAACAATGAATCCTAAATTAATCAAAAGTAAAATAAAAGACACTTACCTGTACTCTGGCGTCCCCGGGCTGCCCTCCTCCTCTTCCTCGCCATCTCTGGGTGATCCTTGAGAAAACTGCGCATGTGCGCGCTCGCGCGCATGCGCATTTCCCGCAAGAAATGCGCATGGGCGGGCGCGCATGCATGCACAGTTTTCGCAAGGATTACCCAGACGGCGAGGAAGAGGTTAGCCCAGGGACACCGCAGTACAGGTAAGTGTTTTATTTTACTTTTGATTAATGTAGGACTAATTGTTATCAGGGGGGTGGCGGCTGGTGGCGAGGCGGGACTACGCGGAGTTCCACTGAGTTTGTTCCCAACTCCGTGGACCTCCGCGTAGTCCCGCTATGCCAACTACGCCCAGGGTTAGTACAGATAGTGTGTTTACAAGGACATGTCATCATCTACCAACTTGGTACTCATCCACTTTGGTTTAGGCTGGGATATTTTACAATTTGCTGAGATTCTGTTTCATCTATGCTGAAACTTCCTAATTTCTGTTGGTAATTTTGCATTGACATCATGTGGTTTGTTTTGTTTGATGTGTGTCCATGCATGATTTGTGTTCATATGTGCCTTCATGCTTTAATACAATGGTACTTACACATTGCATTGTGTGCATTGCATGGTTGTGCCCAGCATTTATTCACAGTGGACTTTGTGATTCTAAATTATATTTATGTGACATTTAAGTGGGCTTCATTGTGTGCGCACTGGATGTGACATATAGAGCTGTACAGAGTTGGCTACCAAGTGAAGGAAGTGGTGGTCATATAGCTCCATGTAGTCTGAGAAGGTGCACAGGGTGCATGAGCTGACTACCTACCTGTAAGGTGAAGCAGAGGAATGAAATGGCTGCCACACGGCTTCTGGGGTGGGGGAGTGTTCCATCCTGTTCAGGGGTGAGGCAAGAGAGCATGAGATGGCTACCTACCTGAATGGTGAAGCAGAGGAATGACATGGCTGCCACAGGGCTTCTGGGGTGGGGGAGTGTTCTATCATGTTCAGGGATGAGGCAAGAGAGCATGAGATGGCTACCTACCTGTAAGGTGAAGCAGAGGAATGAAATGGCTGCCACATGGCCTCTGGGGTGGGGAGTGTTCCATCCTGTTCAGGGGTGAGGCAAGAGAGCATGGGATGGCTACCTACCTGTAAGGTGAAGCAGAGGAATGAAATGGCTGCCACATGGCTTCTGTGGTGGGGAGGGTGCTCCATGCTGTTTGTGAGGGAGGCCAGACGGCCTTGTGGGAGTTGTGGTGTTGTTGTCAGGTCCCAACAACCCCCTCCCTAGTGAGCTGACTACCGACCTGTTATAAGGCACTGTGTAGGGAGAAGGCTGCCACATGGCTTCTGGGTTGGGGGAGTGTTCCATCCTGTTCAGCTGTGAGTCAAGGGGGCCTGGCGGGAGTTGTAGTGCTGCCTGCCTGTCCCCACCCCCTCCCTGGCTACCTCCGTGTAAGGTGAAGCAGAGGAATGAAATGGCTGCCACATGGCTTCTGGGGTGGTGGAGTGTTCCATCATGTTCAGGGGTGAGGCAAGAGAGCATGAGATGGCTACCTACCTGTAAGGTGAAGCAGAGGAATGAAATGGCTGTCACATGGCTTCTGGGGTGGGGAGGGTGCTCCATGCTGTTTGGGAGGGAGGCCAGAGGGCCTTGTGGGAGTTGTAGTGTTGTTGTCAGGTCCCAACAACCCCCTCCCTAGTGAGCTGACTAACTACCTGTTAGGAGGCACTGGGTAGGGAGATGGCTGCCACATGGCTTCTGGGGTGGGGGAGTGTTCCATCCTGTTCAGCTGTGAGTCAAGGGGGCCTGGTGGGAGTTGTAGTGCTGCCTGCCTGTCCCCACCCCCCTCCCTGGTGAGAAGGCTACATCCGTGTAAGGTGAAGCATAGGAATGAATTGGCTGCCACATGGCTTCTGGGGTGGTGGAGTGTTCCATCATGTTCAGGAGTGAGCCAATAGAGCATGAGATGGCTACCTACCTGTAAGGTGAAACAGAGGAATTAAATAGTTGCCACATGGCTTCTGGGATGGGGAGGGTGCTCCATGCTGTTTGTGAGGGAGGCCAGAGGGCCTTGTGGGAGTTAAGGTGTTGTTGTCAGGTCCCAACAACCCCCTACTTAGTGAGCTGACTACCTACCTGTTAGGATGCACTGTGTAGGGAGATGGCTGCCACATGGCTTCTGGGGTGGGGGAGTGTTCCATCCTGCTCAGCTGCGAGTCAAGGGGGCCTGGTGGGAGTTGTAGTGCTGCCTACCTGTACCCAAACCCCCATGGAAATATGGCTACCTACCTTTGAGGTGAATCAGAGGCAGGAAATGGTAGATAAGAGATAAATGTGTTGTAAAGAGTGTGTTGTACATAAGTGCATTTGGGTCTTGAACGTGTGGCTCTATGGTTGTGCAAGACAGTACATGGCAGTGTGATGGGATGGGATACATTTATTGGTACTTGCCAGCCTCCATTCCCCCAGCTATTCATGTGAAAGTCTCAGGATGGCAAGCACCTTCTCCTCCCATTTAGTGAATGTTAGTGGTGAAATGGGAGGGCCACCCCTAGTTCTCTGAGCCTCCTCATGGTTCCTGTTGGCACAGTATTTGACCCTGGTCTTGAGGTCATGCCACCTCTTCTTGATGTCACGTAGTGTGCACAGGGTGGTCCCTACTGCATTGACTTTGTTGACAATGCTTTCCCACATTTGATTTTTTCTTACAAGTGGGGTCTGTTTGACCATGGTTCCAAACAAATTTGGTTCTACTCTAATTATCCCGTCTACCATCACTGACAACTCATTGTCTGTGAATTTAAGCAGTTCTTTCTGTGACATGATGTATGCTGAGCAAATGAGGAAGAAGTGCAGGGAGTAAGGTGCTGGTGGAGATGTCTGAGGTGTGTCAGGTGTGTATGTTGGAAGTGTTGGTGTGTGTTGATGTAGGTTGGTGTGATCGTGTGCTGTGTAATATTTTGCCTCTACAAACAGCTGTAGTGTATGGCCCTTCAATGCTGTATTTGTGCAAAGGATGATGGTCAGGGAAGAGGTTGGCTTTATACTCTGCTATGTGGGTAGGTAAAGGAATGACTGTCAGGTGTATTTTCCATGTTGACCAGGGATTTCATTGGTTTTTAATGACTTGGGGGCGTATCATTGGGGCGTGTCAGATGTGATTGAGGGCAGCGGAGAGGACCAGCACATTTGGAGGCCTGTTTCTGAAGTTGCATTCGACCGCCATTCATTCTTTCCCGCGACCGCAGCAATGATCGTTACGCCTGCTCCGCAATCTCATCCAAATTTCCTGTGCAGTCATAGCGCTGGTGAATCAGCCTTTTTAATGCATTTCCCTGCTTTTCCACCCGCTACGGTCGGAATTTCAGTATTTCCGAGACAATGGCGGATGTTTTTTTGTGAAACTCCATCCGCCGCGATCGGATTTTACATGCATCGCATCGCAATGAGACCGCCGGATTTTCCGCAGAACATGCAGGCGTTTTTTTTCCGGGGGCACAGCAGTCAGAGGCATTTTCTGTCCGCCATCGTAATGACCCCCTTAGGGCCTGATTACAAGTTCGAAGGTCTTACCACCGTACTGCCACAGCTGTGGTCCGAAGAAGACCGCCATGGCATCGGTCTCCCACCCACTGAATTACAATGTTACCACTAGCGCCGTGGCGGTATTTCTGATGGCGGTGTGTATTTTGTCATATATGTTGATGCTGTTGTGTATATTTTGATTTCAGTGTACACATATGCATGACACATGTGAAAAAATACCTACTACGAGTATTTTCCCATTGCTGGAGTCCGGGCCATATGTGCCCAGTCCAGTCAATGGATAAATAGTACAAAATGGACTTACCATTTTGGCGCCAAAAGTGTTGTTTTTTTCGGGGTCAAGATGCTGCTGTGAATGGGGGACCTGGAGAAAGAGATCCACGTCAGAGAGTGAAGGAAAGAAAAGGAAAAGGGTGAGTATGCACCACAATTCCTTCAATTCAGTCGACTCGAAGCAAGCGGTCCCACTGCCATGGTCAGCTCATCGGAAAGCCAACTTGTAATTCGGACGGCAGTGAAACTTCTCTGTACCGCCCTATGACAGCTGCTTACTCCAACTGCCGACGAGACGGTCTGCGAATGGCTGTCCTATCAGCGTGCTCGGGCAGTCTTTCAAACAGAAATCTGACATCGTAATATGGCAAGCGGACCGCCTAATCGGCAGCGGTGAATCTGGCGCCATGACGGTAGGGACCGCCAAACTCGTAATCAGGCCCATAGATTGAACATGGATTATCTGAGCACTGTAACTTAAGCAGCTGGCTCATTGGTATGCCAGCATTGATTTTTGCAACAGGTGTAGAATGACTATCAAATGAATGCTATTCACATGATGTTAATTTTGATTTTCCCAAATACTGTTTTTTTGAACCACAATTAAAATACTCCCCTTTGCAAAGGGATGAGAGGTTATGATATTACCCCAGTACCACTAACACCAGGATTGGAAACACAATTATGCTGACACTGGAGTTCTCGCTTCTCTTCATTATATCATACGTTACCAGTTATTTTCATTGCACTCGGTTTCTAATACTGTGGGATATTTTATATATCTGTATATGATTCTTCATATCCTGTCACTTCTAATCAAAAGACTAACACTAACATCCTTTAGGCTACTTCCAATACTTTTAAAGGTATTGCTTTCTTTTATTTGGTTTCTCTTTATTAATCTAAAATAAATTCACTAAAACCATTGTATTAAATTCAGAGGGCATGTTGCACCAAAGCATGGGTGCACATTTCTGTGATATAAAGTGCCCCTTGCGAGTGTATACCTGCGGTTTTTCATTCCACACATCTAGATTCATTATTGGCATGTGTGGGCAGGGATTGCCCCCGATAGCAAGTGTACATGATTTGATTATATCCTTGGGCTGGCGATGCATGCATAAAAATGCAGCAGGGAAGGACCTGCTGCTTTAATATGCATTGCCTCCCAGGAACCTACTGGGCATAGCAACAGGTGTCTGCTGACACTAGCAGGCTCCTTGCCCAATAACCACACCACCCATGAGAGTACAGCAACGTTTTCCTTTTCACCTATTGTTTAGGACTGAGATTTTAAATGTTATCAAATACTCAGCCATTTCAGTGGAAAGGCATGGTGTCTGCAGTAAATATGGGATCATTTCCATCTCCTACCTCCTCTGAAACATCCCCAGTGGGATTCCTGTGCCTGTTAAGTTCTGCTGCAGTCGAATGGGAGGAGTGTCAATTCCACTTCAGTGTTCCTTTCTGTGAATACAAAATGTTATGAAATTTGCACCTGCTACATCACCTGACCTGACATGACATACATGATTGGGATGGGGCAAGAAGGGCATGTGCAGCCAATCTCCACACATGCATCCGAGAGAGTAAATTCCTTTTGATACTTAGTACATGCATATATTTGCAAATATCAGGGAAAAAAACGTTGGTTTTTTGGCTCTTAATATTTCTGCAACAAATAATTTGCAGTAATCGCCGACTAGATCAACAATATTTCTTAGTATTTAAAATGTATCTGCTAACTTCTTGTCATTTTCCAACTACCCTTTCTTTATTTTGGAAGCTTGATGGTAAATGGCAGTTCACAACAGGCCTTCAGCCATCATACTCCACAGCCCACTCTGCTATCGGTATTCAGACAGAATATCGAGTTGGAAATGTCGACTTACACAAATATTGAGTTGGAGATATAGTGACACAGAAATATCGACAGCAAGAATATCGTGGTCAAGAATATCGAATTTAAGGTAAGAAATATCGTTTTCAAAAATATAGAAGTCATTAATATCGTTTGCAAAAATATAGGGGCATATTAGCAAGACCCACGTTAAAATTATCGCCGTTTTAGCGGCAGGAAACTGCCGCTAAAACACCAATAATGGGCTTGCTAATATGCGTTATGGAATTCAATAGAAGCACAGGTTAGATGTCCTGCACATCTAACCTGGGCTTCTATTGGAATTCTATAACGCATATTAGCAAGCCCATTATCGTTGTTTTAGCGTCAGTTTCCTGCCGCTAAAACGGCGATAATTTTAACGTGGGTCTTGCTAATATGCCCCATAGTTGTTTAAAATTTCGATTTTTTATTTAGTGTTATGTATTTTAGTTTATATTTAAATGTATGTGATGTATGTTTTTTTTGTATAAGTATTGTTTATGTTTTTTAATATATGTGTTAAATTTTAATTAGATAACAATTTTATTTTAAGTAAATTTTACGTTTTTTAGTTCCGTAGCAGATTGTGGGTTTATAGGGGGATAGGGTGGGAAGTAATTTAATTATAATAAATTAATGATTATTTTTTATTTACTAATATTTATTTAATTGAAATTTTATAGTTGGTTGTTAATTAACATTAATTAATCAATTGGTAATTAACTATGGTAATTGTGTAATTTTTTTAGGTGCGGGTTGTGGGGTTTATAGGGGTAAATGGTGGGAAATAATTCTTTTGTAATTCTTTTTAATTAGTTGTTAATTAATGTTGATAAATTAATTAGTAATTAATTATGGTAATTGTATAATTTTTTTTAGGTGCAGGTTGTGGGGTTTATAGGGGTAAAGGGTGGGAAGTAATTTTTGATTAATTAATAATTAGTTGTTAATTTATATTTATTAATTGAAAATAAATATGGAAATTGTTTAATTAATTTTAGGTGTGGTTCGAGGGGTTTATAGGGGTAAAGGGTGGGTCGGTAATCTCTACCTGTTTTTTCCAACTCAGGAAAATAAAAAAGATCTGTAGATTTCTCACCCATGAAGCCCGGATCCAGGTGATCATTGCCATGGTCATGTCCCATGTCGATTATGCCAACTCACTTTATTTTGGCATTTCCCTCTACTTATCTAAACGCCTGCAGATGGTACAAAATCAGGCCGCTCGCCTGATTGTTCATCAACCTAGGCACCATCATGTTACTCCTCTCCTAAAGAAACTTCATTGGCTTCCGGTGGTCCAGCGCTGTGCCTTCAAGGTGGGGTGCCTCATTTTTAAGTCACTTAATGGAAGAAGCCCTAAATTTGTGAACAACTTGATTAACAAGCATGCTCCCACACGCAATCTCCGCTCAGCGCACAAGCTATTTCTGTCCACTCCCTCTTTTAAATTAAAGCGCACTGGCGGTGCCAGGTTTGCCATTTTGGCCCCCATGTTCTGGAACTCCCTTCCCTCTGAAATTCGCTTCTGTACCAACCTTCTTGGTTTCACAAGCCTTCTTAAAACTTGGTAATTTCATCAGGCTTTTTGAATGTTCTCCAGGACTTGGGTGTCAATCAAAATAGCGCCATGAAACCTCCCGGTGTACGTGCGCTTTACAAATTCATTTTAACATAACATAACAAGTAATGTATATATAATTAATAATTAGTTGATCATTAATATTAATTAATTAATTGATATTTAATTAAGGTATTTGTTTATAATATTTTGTGTGTGGGTTTTACTTTTATAGGGGTACAGTGTGGGGAGTAAATTAATTTTACTTACTTTATAATTAGTTGTTAAACACTATTAGTTTTTTAATTGAAAATAAGTTTAAATTGTGTAATTATTTTTTTACAGTTTAATTTTAGCTTTGGGTTGTGGGGATTATAGGGATAAAGTATGGGAAGTTAATTAATTTTTATGAGTTTTAATTTGTTTTTTAATTAATAATATTTCTTTAATTGGTAATTAATGTTAATTAAGGAAGTACATTGTTTAAAAAATGTAGATGTGGGTTGTGAATTGTGTGATGTTATAGGGTAGGAAATAAAAAAAGTAAATTTGTGTAAAAAAATAATGTTTTTGTTTCTAAATAATTTCTAATTCAAAATATTTATTTGATTGATTTTTTAAATTTTTTATTTCATATAATGTTTGTAGGTATTTGTCATATGTATTTAGCATTATAATATGTTTTTTATTTTAATATTAAATATATTTGTATTATAATTTTTAACATATTTATATCTTTTTAAATGTATTTTGTTTTTTAAATATTCTTGTTAATATTTTGTTTGTTTTTAATTTTGAACTGACTGGAGTGGGAATAGTAATTTTTACCCCTCCGCTATACAACACTTTCCCTACTGTTTCAGTGGGAATAGTAATTTTACCCCTCCGCTATCCAACACTTTCCCTACTGTTGTTCTGACTGGAGTGGGAAATGTAAGTTTGAAGATTATTAAATAGTTTAATGCCTAATTTATAATAGAATGTCTTTTTTATTATACTTTCTGTTATTGGTACATATATATATATATATATTATCTACTGGCGGTAGCCAGTAGATAGTTATAGTTAGGACCTATTTTCCATAGGAAATCCGCAACATTCTATTTGAAATAACTTTTGCGCCGGTTGACGAATCTTCGCGAAAATTTCAAAACTCGTGGGGCGCTCCGGTCCGCTCCTATCCTGAAAGTCTCCGGGTGATTTGTCAAGTGGGGGCCGAGAAAAAAGGGGGGTCCCAAAACGTGTTTTCCCCATGCAATTTTCCATAGGAACCTTTCATCGCAGCTACAGCCCGAACTGCTGAACGGAATTACACCAAATTTGGCAAAAAGGTAGCCCTTGGTTCAGAGTCGTGCCTTTTGGTTAAATGGTGTAAATCCGTTCAGTAGTTCCTGAGAAAATCAAAAGTAAAATCACATATATATCTGGGCAGAGCCTAACCACACATGTAATTGTGAGATCTGATTGGCTGTCAGCACTTCATCCTGGAATTGCTGGCAGCCATCTTGGGACCAATATACATGATAGTACCCCATTGAAATGCATTGTAGTGAATCAAAGATTTTGAGGGTTACCAAAAGGAGAACTATAAAGGGTGATAACAGACTTTAGTTACATTAGAATTCATTTGTTGATGGTACCATAGTAATTTCAGGAATTGTGGTGTGTTCTAAGGTGATTTTACCCTGTGAAAAACCTTCTGCTGGGATATCATGAATCATGTTTGAGAGAAAACTATTTTCACATGCTTGTCCCATACAGTTTTGGAAGGTGCTCCAGAAGCTAAAATGAGAGCATATTTTCTGTAAATTCACATTATCTTTCTCAGTCATGTGAGAATGAAGTCTGACATTCTCAGTAAAACATGTACATCCAACAAGGGCAGAGACTGTCAGTTGATTCCTGTGTGTTCTACTGCAGCTTCCCAGAGTGTTCTAAAGAACAACTAGAGTGCTAACAGCCTTACTTATGACAAAAGTATGGCACACCTGAAGCCATCTTGATTGGAATAAACTGGTAACACTTAAAACATTTAATTTAAAAAGGAACAAAATGATGGGGTTCATTTTGTCATAGAAATTATGGTTAGTGCTGTAGAAAGAAAAATTAGGACATGTTTCAAGTGTGATCTCAAATATCTTCCTGTTATATTTCAACAGGAGCAGCCTGTCAGTTGATGCCTTTGTGTTCTACTGCAGCTTCCCAGAGTGTTCTAAAGAACAACTAGAGAGCTAACAGTCTTACTTATGACAAAATTATGGCACACCTGAAGCCATCTTAATTGGAATAAACTGGTAACACTTAAAACATTTAATTTAAAAAGGAACAAAATGAGGGGGTACATTTTGCCATAGAAATTATGGTTAGTGCTGCAGAAAGAAAATTTAGGGCATGTTTTAAGTGAGATCTCAAATCCTCTTCTATTTCATTAGAAAATTCTGACATGCAGACTGAAACAATCACTTTCAATACCAGCAGTAGACTTCCAGTTAACTCCCTGGTGAGCAGTAGCTTTAATACAGTGATCTAATGAACAACTAGAGTGCTAACATTCTGAATTTATGGCAAATGTGTGACACATCTGAATGCCTTCTTGATGGAATCAAAGTAAAAAACTGAAAGCATTTCCTACTGAGGAGACTGCAGTAAATGAGGAAATTAGGAAACTTCATAACAAAGAAGTCTTCCAAGATGGCCACCAGAGAAAAAAGAGCCCAAATGTAGCACAAATATCACCCAGATGTAGCCCACATATAGCCCAATGACAAAAGTGTGCAAAACACTTTTTATTTTTCGATTTTTTGCAGTTTTATGTAGTGCAGACTGGTCAGGTATTGGACCGTTGCATCTTAAAACATGACCCCCTACACTACAAAAACACCACTGCACTACCCTAAACCCTAAAACACTACCCCCAGCACGACCCTCTACACTACACAAGCACCACTGCACTATCCTAAACCCTAAAACACTGCTCCCAGCACGACTCCCTACACTACCCAAACACCACTGCACTACACTAAACCCTAAATCTACCCACAGCATGACCTCCCACACTATACAAACACCACTGCACTACCCTAAACCCTAAAACACTAACCCCAGCATGACCCCCTACACTACCCAAACACCACTGCACTACCCTATACCCTAAAACACGACCCCCTACACTACACAAACATGACTGCACTACCCTAAACCCTAAAACACTACCCACAGCATGACCCCCTACACTACACAAACACCACTGCACTACCCTAAACCCTAAAACACTACCCCCTACACTACACAAACACCACTGCACTACCCTAAACCCTAAAACACTACCCCCAGCATGACCCCCTACACCTCACAAACACCACTGCACTACCCTAAACCCCCTACACTATACAAACACCACTGCACTACTCTAAACCCTAAAACACTACCCCCAGCACGACCCCCTCACAACACAAACACCACTGCACTACCCTAAACCCTAAATCTACCCCCAGCACGACCCCCTACACTACCCAAACACCACTGCCATACCCTAAACCCTAAAACACTATCCCCAGCATGAACCCCTACACTACCCAAACACCACTGCACTACCCTAAACCCTAAAACACTACCCCCAGCACTACACTCTACACTACACAAACACCACTGCACTACCCTAAACCCTAAAACACTACCCCAGCACTACCCCCTACACTACCCAAACACCACTGCACTAACATAAACCCTAAAACACTACCCCCAGCACAACACCCTACACTACACAAACACCACTGCACTACCCTAAAACACTACCCCCAGCACGACTCCCTACACTACCCAAACACCACTGCACTACCCTAAACCCTAAATCTACCCCCAGCACGACCCCCTACACTCCCCAAACACCACTGCACTACCCTAAACCATAAAACACTACCCCCAGCATGACCCCCTACACTACACAAACACCACTGCACTACCCTAAACCCTAAAACACTACCATCAGCATGACCCCCTACACTACTCAAACACCACTGCACTACCCTAAACCCTAAAACACTACCCCAGCACGACCCCTACACCACCCAAACACCACTGCACTACCCTAAACCCAAAAACACTACCCCCAGCACGACCCCCTACACTACCCAAACACCACTGCACGACCCTGAACCCTAAAAACGACCCCTACACTACACAAACACCACTGCACTACCCTAAACCCTAAAACACTAGAACCCAGCATGACCCCCTACAGTACACCAACACCACTGCACTACCCTAAATCCTAAAACACTACCCCCTACACTACACAAACACCACTGCACTACCCTAATCCCTAAAACACTACCCCCAGCATGACCCCCTACATTACACAAACACCACTGCGCTACCCTAAACCCTAAAACACTACCCCCAGCACGACCCCCTATACTACCCAAACACCACTGCACTACCCTAAACCCTAAAACACTACTCCCAGCATGACTCCCTACACTACCCAAACACCACTGCACTACACTAAACCCTAACTCTACCCCCAGCATGACCTCCCACACTACACAAACACCACTGCACTACCCTAACCCCTAAAACACTACCCCCAGCATGACACCCTACACTACCCAAACACCATTGCACTACCCTATACCCTAAAACACGACCCCCTACACTACACAAACACTACTGCACTACCCTAAACCCTAAAATACTACCCACAGCATGACCCCTACACTACACAAACATCACTGCACTACCCTAAACCCTAAAACACTACCCCCAGCATGACCCCCTACACTACACAAACACCACTGCACTACCCTAAACCCCCTACACTATACAAACACCACTGCACTACTCTAAACCCTAAAACACTACCCCCATCACGACCCCCTCACAACACAAACACCACTGCACTACCCTAAACCCTAAATCTACCCCCAGCACGACCCCCTACACTACCCAAACACCACTGCCATACCCTAAACCCTAAAACACTACCCCCAGCATGAACCCCTACACTACCCAAACACCACTGCACTACCCTAAACCCTAAACACTACCCCCAGCACTAACCCCTACACTACACAAACACCACTGCACTACCCTAAACCCTAAAACACTACCCCAGCACTACCCCATACACTACCCAAACACCACTGCACTAACATAAACCCTAAAAAACTACTGCAGCACAACCCCCTACACTACACAAACACCTCTGCACTACCCTAAACCCTAAAACACTACCCCCAGCACGACTCCCTACACTACCCAAACACCACTGCACTACCCTAAACCCTAAATCTACCCCCAGCACAACCCCCTACACTACCCAAACACCACTGCACTACCCTAAACCATAAAACACTACCCCCAGCATGACCCCCTACACTACACAAACACCACTGCACTACCCTAAACGCTAAAACACTACCACCAGCATGACCCCCTACACTACTCAAACACCACTGCACTACCCTAAACCCTAAAACACTACCCCAGCACGACCCCCTACACTACCCATACACCACTGCACTACCCTAAACCCTAAAACACTACCCCCAGCACGACCCCCTACACTACTGCACTACCCTAAACCCTAAAACACTACCCCCAGCACGACCCCCTACTCTACCCAAACACCACTGCACTACCCTAAACCCTAAAACACTACCACCAGCACGAACCCCTACACCACCCAAACACCACTGCACTACCCTAAACCCTAGAAAAGAAACCCCCCCATGCCCAATCCCCCTTACCTCTCACTCCTCGTGGTTCCTCTCTCCTCGTGGTTCCTGCTTCACGTCGTCTCTGAGGGGCGGTGCACGTCGTTGTGAGGAAACGGAACAGCCTCTGTTTCCTTACAGCAACGTGGATCATCTACAATTTTTTTAGAACGCATAGTCATTTACCATACATACCTTTACAACAAAATTCGTTGTAAAGGCATGCGTGGTAAATGACCATGCGATCTAAAAAAATGCGTAGTAATTACTTCGCGATGTACAACGCATGCGTGGTAATGCATGCGTTGTAATGGTATCGCGAAGTAAAAAAGTCATTGTAACGGCTGCTTACCGATCGAAGCTGGCCCCTGTTCTTCAGTGAGACGTTTACTTGATTAATTAGGAGGAAGGAATGTGGTTTTTTTACCGAAAAGTGCATTCCCGGCTGTTGTATTGTGAAAGTGTCTGCATGGCCTGGTTTCACTTCCGGTGAGAGAGTGAAAGAGTCTGTTTGGATCTAAAGAAGTTCTGTTGTTGGACGGGGCCGGCGCGAAACGTCATCAGAAAACATAGTTAATGGAAAGCGTCCTCCCTGAAGTGTGGAGCAGTGCCATGAGAGGTCAACGAGTATGCGTCCCACCGCAGTATGACCGTACCGCATGACCCATGTGCCGCCTCCATGGTACGGGAGGCAGAAGCGGCATCCCAGGTCCTCTTGAAGACCGTTGTAGCACTAATTCTACATTTTGGTACTAGGGCATTTTAACTTCGTTGTTCCTGCCAGATACAAAGAGAAGATCCTGTGTTATTCAGTGCCCTCGTTACCTTTTTTGTGGGTTGTGGTGCTTGTCACTTCGCTGCCCCGCCGGTGCACATGACTGGGCACCCCACCTCGTGTGCCATCTGCAGGGCCTCTGCCCTCTGATCACTGGTTTTCGTTTCTGGAGTGGCAACATAAACAGTTGCTCCCAAAGGACTAGCCTGAACACTTAGGTGAATATCCCCTGCACCAGCATTCCACAGAAATTCTTTCCTAGCTCTCCCACGTCAACAAGGACGTCATAATAGCACGGTTCCGCTCGCGACACCGTATGGCGTCATCGGAGCCATAAGAGGACCTCGTCGGCGTGCTGACGTCAGTTCCACCCATTTTTTCCGTGCCACCGAGGCAAACAGGCGGACCGAGACATTTTCACATGTATACATAGTATAATAAATATATATATATTCACTGAAAAAACCATAGGTTTCAGGCACGTTATAGTTAGGAACTAGCATTTAAAAAACCTTTGAAATTCACTGAAAAACCCATAGGTTTCAGGCACGTTATAGTTAGAAATTAGCATTTAAAAAACCTTACAAATTCACTGAAAAAAGCATAGGTTTTAGGGACAGTTATAGTTAGTTGGACATTTAACTCGTACAAAACCATAGAAATTCCTCCGTTATAGTTAGTTCAGCTAACTATAACTCGCGTGCTCCGCAATGCACTGCTGATGACGTCACATATTACATCACTCATGACATGGTCAGTGACATCACTGATGACATCACTGATGACATCTCAAATGACATCACCGGTGACATCATCCAGTGACTGTGTGTTTCTATAAAGTTTAAATATGTTTAATATATATGCCAAGGTGTATTGAAGAATGAGTGGGTGTATGACTGTCTAAATGGATGATTTAGTAGGTGTGTGACTGACTGT
Source organism: Calotriton arnoldi (assembly GCA_963921515.1). Classification (NCBI taxonomy): domain Eukaryota; kingdom Metazoa; phylum Chordata; class Amphibia; order Caudata; family Salamandridae; genus Calotriton; species Calotriton arnoldi. Next base: position 850,612 of record CAWUFW010007401.1, read on the forward strand.
ATAAGTAAGTGATTAAACGTGTTTTACTGAATGCATGGGTTAGTGACTAAACTGTGTGAATGTCTGTATCCGTCTGTCTGTTGGTGTGTAAGCGGCTGCATGGGTTTGCGAATAGCTACATGAGTGTCTAGATGGGTTATTGATTGGTTGTCTGAGTATCTGTATGGGTGCCTGAGTGTCTGTGTGGGTGGGTGGGATGTGTGTGACTCACTGCATGGATGTGTGAGTGGGTGATTCACTGGGTGTATGGGTTCAAGAGTGCATCTGTGAGGGGCTGTATGGGTGGGTGAGTGTGTGTATAGCTGTGTTGGTGAGTGAATGGATGTCTCAGTGGTACATGTGTGAGTAACTACGTATGTGAAAGGCAGTATATGTGAGTGTTGAAGTATATAAATGACTATATGTGAGAGTGAGTGATTGTGAGAGTGGCTGTGTGGATGAGTGTGTGCTTGTGTCAGTGATTGTATAAGAGAGTAAGTATGTGTTAATATGTGGGTGAATAAGTGAGGTGGTGTGTGTATAACTGTATAGGTGAGTAAATGGTAGTGTGATTGATTCTTTGCATGACTAACTAGCTGTGTAAGTAACTCCATGGGTGAGTGGCGGTGTGTGAGTGTCTGTATAGTGTATGCGTGCATATGATAGTGGCTGTATTGATGAGTGACTGCATGTATGAGTGACTGTATGGGTGAGTAAGTGGATGTGTGTGTAGACCTAGGAATCAGTGAGTGGGTATGTAGTAACTGGTATTGGTGTGTCTATGGTTTCGAGAATGGCAGTCTGTATTTTAGAGTCGGTGTATCAAAGGTTATATTAGGCTGTGAGGAGGTGCATCAGAGGATCACGTGGATGATGTCATCAGTGATGTCATCAGTGATGTCACTGACCATGTCATGAGTGATGTAATATGTGATGTCATCAGCAGTGCATTGCGGGGGCGCGAGTTATACTTAGCTCAACTAACTATAAGGGCCGAATTTCTCTGGTTTTGTACGAGTGAAATGTCCAACTAACTATAACGTCCCTGAAACCTGTGTTTTTTTCAGTGAATTTCTATGGTTTTTTAAATGCTAATTTCTAACTATAATGTCCCTGAAATCTATGGTTTTTTCAGTGAATTTCAAAGGTTTTTTAAATTCTAATTTCTAACTATAACGTCCCTGAAACATATGTTTTTTTCAGTGAATTTCAAAGGTTTTTTAAATGCTAATTTCTAAATATGCCTACAGAGGTAGGATATGTGCAGAAAGAGGAAGAAAGGCGCAGAAAGAAGAAAGAGAAATGCAGAAAGAGGCAACAGAAGTCCAGAAAGACGAAGAAAAGTGCAGAAAGAAGCAAGAGATATGCAGAAAGAACCAACAGACATGCAGAAAGAGGCCTTGTTGCAAAGCTATTCTGTGCCCCCAAATTTTTGCTGACTGGTACTGGTGGTAACTGACTCTGACTAACCAGGCCCGGAGCCAGTGCAATGCTGAAAGACACTTAGAATACAGTGAAAACACCTACATACACTAGGGTACACTATGGGTTGTGGTACCCCTGTGATTGGCATGACCTCCCTGTAAGGCCCTAGTACATAATAGGGCAGGGGATTAAAACTACCTCTAACTGAGAGGTGCAGAAAGAGGCATGAGAAGTGCAGAAAGAAGCAACAGAGGTGCAGAAAAAGGCAAGAGAGGTGCAGAAAGAAGCAAGTGAAGTGCAGAAAGAGGTAGGAGAGGTGCACAAGGAGGCAAGAGAGGTACAGAAAGAGGCAGGAGGGGTGCAGAAAGAAGGAAGAGAAGAGCAGAAAGAGGCAAAAGAATTGCTGAAAGAAGCAACAGAGGTGTAGAAAGAAGCAAGAGAAGTGCAGAAAGAGGGAAGTGAGGTGCAGAAAGAAACAAGAGCAGTGCAGAAAGAACCAGCAGAGGTGCAAAAAGAAGCAAGAGGGGTACAGAAAAAGGTAGGAGAGGTGCATGAAGAGGCAAGAGAGGTACAGAAAGAGGCTGGAGCGGTGCAGAACGAAGGAAGAGAAGTGCAGAAAGAAGCAACAGAGGTGCTGAAAGAGGTGCGAAGGGTGCAGAAAGAGCAAGAGAAGTGCAGAAAGAACCAGCAGAGGTACAGAAAGAGGCAAGAGAGGTGCAAAAACAGGCAGGAAAGGTGCAGAAAGAGGGAACAGGGTGCAGAAAGAGGCAAGAGAGGTACAGAAAGAGAAAAGAGGGGTGCAGAAAGAGGCAAGAGGGGTGCAAAAAGAGGCAGGAGGGGTGCAGAAAGAAGGAAGAGAAGTGCAGAAAGAGGCACGTGAGGTGCATAAAGAAGCAAGAGCAGTGCAGAAAGAACCAACAGAGGTGCAAAAAGAGGCAAGAGGGGTGCAGAAAAAGGTAGGAGGGGTGAACAAAGAGGCAAGAGAGGTACAGAAAGAGGCAGGAGGGGTGCAGAAAGAAGAAAGAGAAGTGCAGAAAGAGGCAAGAGAATTGCTGAAAGAGGCAACAGAGGTACAGAAAGAGTCAAGAGAGGTGCAGAAATAGGCAGGAAAGGTGCAGAAACAGGGAACAGGGGTGCAGAAAGAGGCAAGTGAGGTGCATAAAGAAGCAAGAGCAGTGCAGAAAGAACCAACAGAAGTGCAAAAAGAGGCAAGAGGGGTGCAGAAAAAGGTAGGAGTGGCGAACAAAGTGGCAAGAGAGGTACAGAAAGAGGCAGGAGGGGTGCAGAAAGAAGGAAGGGAAGTGCAGAAAGAGGGAAGAAAATTTGCTGAAATAAGCAACAGAGGTGTGGAAAGAAGCAAGAGAAGTACAGAAAGAGACAAGTGAGGTGCAGAAAAAGGCAAGAGCAGTGCAGAAAGAACCAACAGAGGTGCAGAAAGAGGCGCGAAGGTTGCACAAAGAGCACGATAAGTGCAGAAAGAGGCAACAGAGGTACAGAAAGAGGCAAGAGAGGTGAAAAAACTGGCAGGAAAGGTGCAGAAACAGGGAACGGGGTACAGAAAGAGGCAAGAGAGGTGCAGAAAGAGAAAAGAGGGGTGCAGAAAGAGGCAAGAGAGGTACAGAAAGAGGCAGGGGGGGTGCAGAAAGAAGGAGAGGGGTGCAGAAAGAGGAGAGAGAAGTGCAGAAAGAAGCAACAGAGGTGCTGAAAGAGGCAAGAAGGGTGCAGAAAGAGGCAAGAGAAGTGCAGAAAGAAGCAAAAGAGGTACAGAAAGAGGCAAGAGTGGTGCAGAAAGAGGGAAGAGAGGTGTAGAAAGAGGCAAGAGAGATGCACAAAGAGGGAAGAGGGGTGCAGAAAGAGGCAGGATGGGTGCAGAAAGAAGCAACAGAGGTGCCAAAAGAGGCAAGAGGGGTGCACAAAGAAGCAAGTGAAGTGCAGAAAGAGGCAACAGAGGTGCAGAAAGACGCAAGAGAGGTACAGAATCAAGCAAAAGAAGTGCAGAAAGAGGCAAGAGAAATGCTGAAGGAAGCAACAGAGGTGTAGAAAGAAGCAAGAGAAGTGCAGAAAGAGGCAAGTGAGGTGCAGAAAGAGGCAAGAGGGGTGCAGAAAAAGGTAGGAGGGGTGCACAAAGAGGCAAGAGAGGTACAGAAAGAGGCAGGAGGGGTGCAGAAAGAAGGAAGAGAAGTGCAGAAAGAGGCAAGTGAATTGCTGAAAGAAGCAACAGAGGTATAGAAATAAGCAAGAGAAGTGCAGAAAGAGGCAAGTGAGGTGCAGAAAAAAGCAAGAGCAGTGCAGAAAGAACCAACAGAGGTGCTGAAAGAAGCGCGACAAGTGCAGAAAGAGCAAGAGAAGTGCAGAAAGAGGCAAAAGAGTTTTAGAAAGAAGCAAGAGAAGTGCAGAAAGAGGCAACAGAGGTACAGAAAGAGGCAAGATAGGTGCAGAAACAGGCAGGAAAGGTGCAGAAACAGGGAACAGGGGTGCAGAAAGAGGCAAGAGAGGTGCAGAAAGAGAAAACAGAGGTGCAGAAAGAGGCAAGAGTTCTGCAGAAAAAAGCAACAGAGGTGCTGAAAGAGGCAAGTGAGGTGCAGAAAGAGGCAAGAGATCTGCAGAAAAAAGCAACAGAGGTGCTGAAAGAGGCAAGTGAGGTGCAGAAAGAAGCAAGAGAGGTACAGAAAGAGGCAATAGAAGTACAGAAAGAAGCAACAGAGGTGCAGAAAGAGGGAAGAGGGGTGCAGAAAGAGGAGAGAGAAGTGCAGAAAGAAGCAAAAGAGGTGCTCAAAGAGGCAAGAGGGATTCAGAAAGAGGTAAGAGCAGTGCAGAAAGAACCAAGAGAAGTGCAGAAAGAAGCAACAGAGGTGCAGAAAGAGGCACAAGGGGTGCAGAAATAAGGAAGAGAAAAGCAGAAATAAGCAACAGAGGTGCTGAAAGAGGCACGAAGGGTGCAGAAAGAGGCAAGAGAGGTGCAGAAACAGGCAGGAAAGGTGCAGAAACAGGGAACAGGGGTGCAGAAAGAGGCAAGAGAGGTGCAGAAAGAGAAAACAGGGGTGCAGAAAGAGGCAAGAGTTCTGCATAAAAAAGCAACAGAGGTGCTGAAAGAGGCAATTGAGGTGCAGAAAGAGGCAAGAGATCTGCAGAAAAAAGCAACAGAGGTGCTGAAAGACGCCTCTTTCTGCATCCCTCTTGCCTCTTTGAGCACCTCTTTTGCTTCTTTCTGCACTTCTCTCTCCTCTTTCTGCTCACCCTCTTGCCTCTTTCTGCACCTCTGTTGCTTCTTTCTGCACTTCTATTGCCTCTTTCTGCACCTCTCTTGCTTCTTTCTTGCACACCATTAGTACCCATTTAACAGCCACATTTAGCAATAAGTAACAGGTGACCATTCTAGGTTTGCAAAGGGCCTTCTACCACGCTGTAACACTTGTCGCTGCATTTTTGGTAACGTTTGAGCCGTTTGAGCTAGAAACAAGGCTTTTTTTGTTCAAATCTGCAGATTAGGGAGCAGATGATGAATTATGTGGCTAATGCGGAAAATGTATAATTGTGCGAAAGTCGGTGCAGCCAAACAGTCGCATAATTCCAGTGCCCCTGCTCATACCTCTGACTAGGTCCACAAGTGCTCCTCAGTGATTCCTTCTTTTTTTGTCTCACTGAGTTCATAGTTGAGTTTCTATGGAAATGAGGAAGACTAAACCTGAGGTTACCACTCCACAACACAGACTACCATACCACATAATTACTCTCCATAACACATAATCCCACTCTTCATAATTCCTATACACTAAATACCACATACTTTCTATCCACATAATTTCACTGCACAACATACCACATAATTCCACTACACACAACGTACATCCACTCCACTCCAAAAAAATTAGTAAAAAACTTTTACATTTACAACGCCAATAGCTCTAACTCTCGCAAATGCAAAACCTATTACATTGCAAACACTTCTTTAACTAGTAGTCGTGTTTGCAGAGTGGTGGAGAAAGGGTGCTGGGCCTCTGACCAGCGCTCAGGAATTCCGCTGCGTAGGACTTACAGGAGGTACCAGGAGGGCTAATTGGCCCCCAAAGTCCCTCAGGAGTAAATTGGACTTCATCCCCCATCCCGTAGTCTGCCAGGAGGCGCGTTTGCAGAGTGGTGGAGAAAGGGGGGCATGGCCTCCGAAGACGTTTTAGCAATCCCACTGTGTGGGACTTACTGGAGGTAACAAGAGGGGTAGTTGGCCCCCAAGGACATCCTTGGGGGCCAACTACCCCTCCTATTACCTCCAGTAAGTCCCACACAGCAGGATTGGTAAGTTCTCATAGCAGGCCACGCCCCCTTTGCCCACCACTCTGCAAATGCGCTTCCTGGCACGCTCTTGGATGGGGATTGAAGTCCCCTTCGCTGCTGGGGGTCCTTTAGGGGCCAACTAGCCTACCTCTTACCTCCAGTAAGCCCCACACAGTGGGATTGCTGAGAGTCGTACACAGGCCACGCCCCTTTCCTCCACCACTCTGCAAACGCGCCTCCTGGCACGCTCTTGGTTGGGGAATGAAGTCCCTTTCCTCCTGAGGATCCCTGGGGGCCAACTAGCCCTCCTGTTTCCTCCAGTAAGCCACATACAGCTAGATTGCTGAAAGTGCTCAAAGGTCACACCCACATTTTTACACGACTCTGCAAACGCGACTCGTGGCGCACTGCTGCTCACGGGATGAAGTCCACTTGTGTCATGAGGTCCTCAGGACAAAAGAGGACCTCATCGCCCCACCAGCAGTGTGCCAAGAGGCGCGGCCTCGGACCACCTCTCTGCAATCCAGCTGTGTGGTGCTTACTGGAGGTACCTGGTGGGCTAGTTGGCCCCCAGGGACCCTCTCTATTCAAGGGGACTTAATTCACCAACTGAGAACGCGCCAGGGGGCGCGTTTGCAGATTGGTGCAGGGAGGGGGCGGGGCCTCCAGCGAGATGCCGGCTTTTTTTAAAATATATTTTTAGAAGGGGGCTGTGTGGCCCCCCTTCTTTTAGAATTTTTGGGGCCCTGGGGACCCCATCCCTCAGGGCCAGACTCTTTAAAAAAAAAAAAATTCAAACAGGAAGGGGGCCACACGGCACCCCTCACAAGGCCGATTTTGGCCTATAGGACCCCATCCCCCGGGGCATGGCCTCCTTTTTTTATATATATTTATAGGGAAGGGGGGCCACATGGTCCCCCTTCCCTGCGCCACTTTTGGCCCCGGGGACCCCATCCCCTGGGGCATGGCCTCTTTAAAAAAATATTTATAGGGAAGGGGGCTGCGTGGCCCCTCTTCCCCAGGCTAACTTCAGCCCCGGGACCCCATCCCCAGGGCCCGGCCATTTTTTTTTTTTAAATAAAGTGAGGGGACAGCCCTCAGCATTGGGGACCATGGGGAGACCCAATGCCCCCATGGTCCCAGCCATCTCCCCACCTCATGCGGGAGCCAGCATTGCTTTTGGGCAAGGGAGCTGCTAACATGGAGCTCCCTTGCCCAAAAGCAATTGTGCATTGCTTCATGGAAGTGAGAGCAGGTTTCCTGCTCTCGCTTCCAAGAAGCAAAGTAGTGTTTGCTATGGCATGGCGGGAGCCGTGCTCCAGCCCTGCCATAGCAAACAGCAATGTCCCGGGGGTGGGCACCCCGGGACATTCCTGGAGCTGGCCCTGGGGGGTGGCGGTCCCCAAGGCCATCAAGGGCTCCAGGAGGGGGGCCACGTGGTCCCCCTCCCATCATTTCAACAGCCCCGGGGTGGTGGTGGTCCCTGGGGCTTGGGGGGGCCCGCGAGGCCCCCGCAAATAATTTACAAAAGCCCCGAGGAGGTGGTGGTCCCCGGGGCTTGGGGGGTCCATGAGGCCCCCCCACCCACAAAATAATGCCCCGGGGAGGTGGCAGTACCTGGGGCTGTGGGGGGGCTGTGTGCCCCCGTGCATAATTTAATAAAGCCATGGGGGGGCCTGGGAGGCCCCCCCACATCAAATTAAACAAGCCCTGGGGAGGTGGCAGTCCCCGGGCTGTGGGGTGGCCGTGTGCCCCCGCATATAATTAGCATAGCCCCGGGGAGGTGGCAGTCTCCGTGGCTGCGGGGGCCCCCGCGGGGCCCCGCTATATAATTTTGGCATTGCCCCCGGGACCTGGCCCACCAGGGGGCTCTTTAAAACGAAGCACGGGAGCCTGCGCTTCATTTTTTTTAAAAAGTTGTGGGCAGGATTCGCGCACCCAGCGCGAATTCTGCTGATTTTTTTTTTTTAAACGCTATTTTTGGGTGAGCAGGTCCAGGGGGTCAGGGTGTTTCTACCCTGCCCTATTTTCTTCATTTTTCACTTTTTTTTCTCCTTTTTCTTGTGACTCGGTTATCGAGTCACAAGATGGCTGCTAACACACTCTGGTTTGGAGTGTTGGCAGCCAATAAGAATGAAGCTCATGCTTGGGAGGATTCGCGACTCCTCCTTGGTGCTCCGATATCGATATTTTTATTTTTTATATTTCTCAGGAACTACTGAACTGATTTACACCATTTAAAAAAAAAAGGTCGCTTTCTGAACCAAGAGCTACCTTTTTGCCAAATTTGGTGTAATTCCGTTCAGCAGTTCGGGCTGTATCCTGTTCCAAAATTTCCTATAGAAATTAAAATGGTGAAAACGCGTTTTAGGACCCCCCTTTTTTCTCGGCCCCCGCTTGATGAATCACCCCCAAACTTTCTAGACAGGAGCTGACCTGAGCTGGTCATTAGTTTGGAGAATTTTGCGAAGATTCGTCAAACGGCGCCAAAGATATTGGCAAATCAAAAAACGCTTTATCTATAGATAATAGGTCCTAACTATAACTACCTACTGGCGACCGCCAGTAGGTAATATATATATGTATATATATATCTCCAAACAAAGAAAACTCCTTTTGGAAAACAGTGCCCGGGAGGGGTGCCACGTTCGCCGGCGGAGATAACCAGCTGATAGATCCAATACAAAATCCAATTCAACGCGCTCTCAGGCCAGTAATGCAGGAAACGATTCAACATGCAACAAGGGGATTTATTATTAGCATAAATCCTCCGTGACGCGTTTTGACCAGAAATGGTCTTGATCACACAACGGAGTACAAAGTCTTGAGTCATTACATACACTTTTGTAGAAATTGACATAGGACTATACAACAGAGCTGAAAAATTCATAGTAAAGGTGGCGGCCATGATGGAATGGGTGTCTGTGCTAAGAATGTCAGCTGTTGAACTCACAAGCCTGTAGATAACAGAATGTTGATAAGTGTGTGAGACAGGAGACAAGGTGTCTTACGTATGTAAGCAAAGAGTTGTGCTTACCCAAGTGCAGTACAAGGTGATATGTGTGTTGTTGATGAACGTGGGGGGCTTGACAACAAAGCTGTAGAATTCGGTGGCCATGTTGTAGGAGGTGCTGCACCATGGCAGAATGTCACAGGGTGAGAGTCAGCATGCACACTGGTAAAATACATGGCAATAATGCCCAAATGTTCAGTGTGCCCATGCCAGAAATGATACCTGGCAAAGTGCTGTTGGGCTGCTTGTGACGCCATGGCGAAAGTCGCAAAGGAAATGTGTGCCCTAGTGGCAAATGTCCAATCGGTGGTGGGATGGAAGAGTGGCACAGTCCCAACCATGGTAAAAAGTCTCAGATGTTCTGAAGAGCAATCTAAATTCAGCGAGTGCTGGAAGAGTCCCCTGGGTGCAATTGGGATGTTGTAATGTGCCTGGTCAGTCTCGTGCTCGTACATACATGTAAGGCTTGTAATGAGTCGGCTTGTCGGAAGAGGTGTAATGGAAACAGTAATGAAAAAACTGCGAGAAGCTGTAACACTGAAATCACACCCGGCAAAAACCCAAACATAGGGGCCTATTACGATGGCGGTCAGAAAACCTCCCCGACCACCATGGTAGCGGGAAAAGACCACCCGCATGGACCGCGACATCACTGCCGGTCGAATTACGATGACCCGTGGTCGAAATCCGACCGCGGCGGTCGGATCGTGGGCCTTAACATTGCGGCAGTTGCTGCTGCCCGCAGCACCGCCGCGATGTCCAAAGGAGCATGTCCTGCATTTCCCTGCACTGTGTGGCAGGCACTGCACAGTGCCTGCCACCTGGTACAGGGAGATGTAGGGGGGACCATGGGTACCCCCCAGTGCACCCACACACCCCCCAAAACATTGGGGGCCCGCAAAGGGCCCCCGGAAGACAATCTCCGCATGCCTTTCCATGGCGGTTTGACCGCTGAGGAAAGGCTGGCTATCGCAGCATCATAATCCTGCCGGTGGAGCCTGCTCTGCACCGCCACCATTATCCCGGTCCTGCTCCATCCACCAGGCAGGAGTGCGGATGGCAACCGGCGGAAAAGCGGCGGTCGGAATTTCTCACTGCAGCGGTCACCACCGCCATCCTAATTTGACCGGCGGTTTTCTTGGTTGCGATCGCGGGCTGATGTCCACCGCCGGTACGGCGGGCGCCACCGCTGGCCCGGTGGTGGACATCTGACCGCCATCGTAATAGACCCCATAATGCACATAATTCATAACACAATGTACAACATTAAAATGCATGAGATTATCTTATCTGAGAGGTACGTTGCATCATGAGGATGTCACGAAGAAAAGGGTAGGGAACCCAGTGTGGCAACAGGTACAGATTTCGGGTCCCTTCCTTTCCTCCTGAAAGAGATAGACCCAACAGCAAACAATAAATGTCATGACAGTGCACTCGTGTCAGACAAAGTGAACAAAGGGAGAAAACAGTACTTTATCACCCAGACCTGGCTAAATGTGTATCACAAATGTGTGCGGTGGTCTAGGAGAGTAAAGATGGAATGAAATAGATAAAAATAGATGAAAACATTGAATATGAGATATGAGAAAATGGAGAGATAGTAATAGAGATAAATAGACACAAGATGCGATTGAACTGAACAGAAAGAGAAGAAGGAAGAGCGAAGGAAAAATATATCAGATACTATTCTTCCTGCAAGTGAACAGCCATCTCTTCGCCCATGTTGTGGCCATCTAGAAAACGGGTACCCAGGCTGATAATGTGTCTAGAGTCCCGTTTCCTGAGTTGGAGTACTCTATTCCCACCTCTGATGTTAGTGTGAACCTGCTCAATGGCATAATAACTAAGTTTGGAGCTATCTGAAAAATGCTGTGTCTCAAAATATCTCTCAATGGGGTAATTCTGATCTGTTTGTGATGGCCCTCATATGCGCCATAATTCTTTTCTTGGGCGTTTGGGTAGTGCTCCCAACGTATATGAGGTTGCATGGGCATTCTAGTACATATACCACGAAGGTGGTGCTGCAGGTGAGAAATTGTTTGATGGGGATCATACTGTTGGTGCTGTTGTTAAAATATTATTTTTTCATTCGGCTACTGCAGCAGGCCTTACAGTGTCCGAAAGGAAAAAAAGCCCTGAAGATTAATCCTTCTACTGTGATCAATTGTGGTAATGTCACTGTGTACCAGAAGGTCCCGTAAACTCAGCTTGTTCTCACTTTATTACATGTAATACAAAAATTAACAATTTCATTCATTTCTTTAACATCATCTGCAGTCTGTCTCTCCGGTCCCACGCTTGGGCACTTGTTTTGGCAGTCGTTCGACACTCTGGCCTTCACCCTTCTCATGTCATCTGCGGTGGACTGCGCGTCTGTCTTGCTTCTGACAGAGCGAACTCACTCCTTGTGCCTTACCCCTCCCATTTTAGCCAAGTTTAGAAAGATGGCTGCTTCATCTAGCACACTAAAATAAACGAAAATGAACATTTATTAATTATATGATAATGAAACCTTCACTGTTCACCACCCACCTTGCATTGTTCCCCATTAATGTTACCTAGCATAAGCTTTTGTGCCAAATTAGTATTATTTATTAGTTCAAAACAGAATGCAACATGCAGATTACTGAAGCATATGCGCCCTAATTATCCAACGCTTCTTGTTTTCTCAAATCACAAATGTTATTACAATATTATTTTGTTTACGTGTTAGTTCAGACATGCGCAAAGCAATTTCCCTTATGTTCGTGTTGGGTGTACATTAATTTTTCAACAACTACTTACTTTTAGTACGTATTATGGGGGTATCAATTCCGAGCAGGTTTCATTTTTGCGAAACCCTGCTCCATCAATTCCCCCCTCTGATGGCTTTTAGGAGCCATCATAAAATACCTACCATACCGAGTGCCATTTTTAATCATTTATATCTCTGTATTCTTCTTTCTTTTTATGGCACCCTCATCCAAATCTTTCATCAAGTCATAGTACTCCCCTCTCATTTCCTCTAATTCTATTTCTTCTCTTTTTCTCTTTCTTGCTCTTCGTTTATTCTTTGAGTCTGTCACTTCTTTTCTTCTATACTTGTGCTTACAACACCTATATGTTGTTATTATTACTAAGATTATTAATGCTACTGAAACCATTGGTTTTATTATTATTCCTAATAAACTACTTCCAAAGGTAGAAAACCATTTACCTGTAGAGGAGAAACTTTTACCAAGTCTCTCCCAAACACCATCAACCTCCAGTTGGGTCAAATCTTCATGTAATTTTGTAATATTCTTTATATATCCTTCGATTCCTTTGCTTTTATCAGGGATATATGTGCAGCAATGTTGGACTTTTAACATTCCACAGACTCCACCCTCCTTTGCCAATAATATATTAAGGGCAAGTCGATTTTGCAAAACCATTGACCTGATTGCAACCATTTCCGTGTCAATCATCAAGAACCCACCAGCGGTATCTGTAGATAAACGATCAACCACTGTGGACAATTTTCTTATTTTATGTGAATTCAGAACGACTCCAACTGAGGGTATCAGTGCACCAAAAATGTCACCTACTATTTCTGAAAAGCTTGCTCTTTTGTTACATGTTAGTCCTTGCTTTACTTCGTTCAGTTTATGGCTGCGTCGGTCCATATGGTAGACCTTGGGAAAGACGATAGCAAAATAGCAACTACCATACCAATGTACAGGCAACATATAATAGGCTTTCTTACCACACACATAATAAATTCCTGGAATTTACCATAATGTTAAGGGGCGAACTGTGCTGGGAGGTGAAGCAGTGTGCTCCCACCCCTTCCTGTTTTAAAACAGGATCAGTTCCACCTTTCAATCTCCAACCTCCAGTGATTTGAAAAGTATGCTCACATTCACTATAACCAATAAAATAATTATTATATTTAGTTTTCGTTCAAAGCAAAGAAATGTTTCCCTTCTGTGACCAGTCCAGGGACATTGCAGCGTACCCTTCGCCTTTCTCATAATTTCCTTCCCTAAAATCCCATGGTGGTACCTGTGACTTCTGTTCAGCAGCTTTCCTTTTGAATCTTTCTCTTCTATCTACTACCATTTCTATGAAAATCTTCTCTTCTACCCGCAAACTACAGGTTAAATTATTCTTATAAGCATATTCTATGTCTAAGGTTTTAGTAATATGGAAAAATTCCCCCATATTTCGCGCATTTTTACCACTCAAAACCTTATTTAGTTCTTTAATAATAGGAATTTCAGAAAATACTAAATCTATATTGGAAAAGTAGTACTCGAGCTTTCCCGTCACGTAAAACAGGCTTGTGAGTATACTGCAAGACACACCATAGGTTAACGGAAGGTGGTGATAAGTCACCCCCTCTGAGACAGACGAAGGTAATTGCATGCACACATAACAATCACTTACATTCATTGTGTTAATATACTCGTAAAGTAATTTAAAGACATTTAACGAGAAATCACCAATTGATTTATCATGATGGAGAATACTTCCATCCTATGGTTCTAAGTTAGTATTAGGAATCTCATTAGTGACATCATTCAATCTTTATTTTGTTACGTTATTAGTATTGTTTCCAATTATTAGTTACCATTAGAATAGGTACAAGGACAGTTAATAATAACCATATAAATGTTAACATCAAGACACAACATAAGCAAGCTTTAATACATCTACATTTTAGACTAGATTTTGGAAGTTCAGTCACTTCTACTTCAGCCATTTTGTTTCTTAGGAAAAAATTAAATTCTATCTAATCCTATAATATTCTAAGCTATTTTAAAAAATATCTTTAAAAAAATAGTAGTGTAAATCCTACACTTCAAGGCTTTCATCTTTACCCCCTTCTTTTATTTTTTTTTTCTTCAATTTTCTTTGAGTCTCTGTTTCAATATTCTTTTAATCAGCAAGGTTGCACCTTAGTTTTGTCACAACTCTTTAAGGATGTCTTACCTTGTTTTCATCAACTTGCTCAGTGTCAGATTTATCTTTTTCTTCACTTGGATCTGAACTTTCAATTTCTTCTAGAATAACATAGGTCCATTCAGGTGCTCAGAATTTCTTGTTAGGTATTCTTACTCTTCTGGTTTTTCTTACTAATTCTTTTCCTGACTCTTCTTGTCCTGTCTGACTTGAGACCTCATTGCTTTGTTCTGGTCTTTTTCTTAACTTTCTTTTCACAAGAGTCTATTTCAGTATTTTCACTCCACTTGGCCACTTTCCATCCTTTCTTGGTTTCTTTGCTTTGATCACTTTGTCATTTTCTGCATTTGTTTCACAGATCCTTTTATTTGCTCTTACTTCTGATTGTTCTTCTTCCTGAGTTTCAGTTTCTTGGGGTTCTTCTGATTCGACAATAATTTCTCTTTCAACTGTGAACTCACTTTCTTCTGGTTCAAGAACAATCTCATCTGTTTTAAGTTCTGCTGGGAGTTCACTTTCTTCTGGATCAACAGTAAACTTGCTTCTTTCTTGCTCAAAGGCAGTCTCTCGAACCCTGGAATCTTGCGCCCACTCTACTTGACTTGTGCTCGGCTGTTCACCATCTGGTTGTTCGTCAGAATCTATCACTCTAGATTCATCAGCTTCACACACTTCAAGCACTGGTCTTTGTTTTTCATTCACCAGTTGTTGCTCCTTCGGTCTTTCAAGTGGATCTAGGGTTCGTTTGGTATGGCTTGCATGAATCCAATTTGGCAAGCCAGCACACTTCACTGCCGTTGTCGTCACCAGTATGATTTGATAAGGTCCGTGCCACCTGGGTTCTAAACACAATTTTCTTACGTGCTTCTTGATAAAAAACAATTCACCAGGACTGAGATCATGAGCTTGATTTCGATGTATCATTGTGGCTTCTTCTCCAGCCTGGTGAGACACAGAACGTACCAGTTCAGCCAATCCTCTGCAATAGTCAAGCACTAGATCATCAGATACACTCATTAGTTTGTTTGCTGGTATATATGCTTGTCTCATTGCTCTTCCCATGAGAATTTCATGAGGACTTAATCCAGTCTTTTTGTCAGGAATACTTCTTAGACTCATCAGTACAAGGGGTAAAGCGTCAGGCCATTTCAGTGATGTGGATGCACACACTTTCCCTAATCTCGATTTTATAGTGCCATTCAATTGCTCAACTACTCCAGAGGCTTCGGGTCAATAGGCACAATGCAGCTTCTGCTCAATTTTAAATGCTGCACAAATTAGCCGAATTATCTCATTATTGAAGTGTGTTCCTCTATCTGTCTCCAAAGTGACTGGAATTCCAAATCTAGGGATTAGTTCTCTCAGAAGTAGTTTAGCCACAGTGAGACTATCGTTCCTTCTCGTGGGATAGGCTTCCACCCAGCGAGAGAACAGACAGACAATGACCAATACATATCTCATCCCATTGGACGGGGGAAGCTCAATAAAGTCAAACTGGAGTCGGGTAAATGGACCTCCTGCTCTCCCAATTCGTCCCCAACTTACAACTGTCTTTCTGCCTGGATTTTGCTGCTGACAGATCACGCACCTCTGACAAAGGCTCTCTGCAATGACCCTGAACTTTGGATTATACCATGACTGCTTGAAGAGTCGGATCATTGCATCTCTTCCAACATGTGCAATTCCATGGTAAACTCTGGCCATATGGGAAAGTAAGGAATCTGGTAACACTGGTCTCCCATCCAGATAGACACATAGGTCATCTTCTGTTCTTTTGCTACAGCCTGTTTTGTTCCATCTTTCTTTCTCCTCATCACTTGCTTATTCCTGCATCTGTCTAACTTCTTCCCATGTTTCAAATGTGGTTGTAAACAAAAGATGGCATTCAGTATTTCCCCTATCAATTGATCTGTTCAAAGCCATTGTATTTCATGCACAGTAACGTGCTATTTGGTCGGCATATCTGTTGCCCTTCGTCACATAATCATCTCCTGATTTATGTGCGGCACATTTGACTACTGCAATTCTTTTGGGCAATTGTAAAGCATCCAAAATTTCTTTTACAGTTTTACCATTTCTAATAGGGGAACCTGAGGAGGTCAGATATCCCCTTTGCATCCATAGCTGGCCGAAATCATGAACAATTCCAAATCTGTATTGGCTGTCTGTAAATATTGTTACTTTTAGGCTTTTGGCAATTTTGCATGCTCTTATCAGAGCTATCAGCTCAGCTATTTGGGCGGAGTTTACTCCCCTCAAATAGGATTCTTCAAGAACCCCTTCTATGGTGCAAACAGCATAGGCAGTGCATAATTCACCTTTTTCATTACTCAAACAGGATCCATCAACAAACATTTCACAATCTGATTCCTCCAAGGGAAAATCTTCTATGTCTGGCCTAGGTTTGGTGCAATATTCAGTCACATCCAGACAATCATGATCAGCTTCCTCTCTCACTTCCTCACACCGAGAATTAGGCAACAAAGTTGCTGGATTCACAGTCGTGCACCTTACCACATTCACATTTTCAGCACCCAGAATCACTCTCTTGTATTTAGTCAGCCGACTAGATGTAAGATACTGTGTCCTGGTACGGGTCAAAAGAATCTCAACAGAATGTGGCACATACACTTTAACTGGATATCCCATCACAATTGGTTCACTCTGTTCCAGACTCATACAAGTAGCTGCTACTGCTTTCAAGCATCCTGGCAACGCTGCAGCCACTGAATCCAAAGTAGCCGACAAATATGCTACTGGCCGTCGTGCCATTCCATGTTTCTGTGTTAGGACTAAGAGTGCACACCCATCTCTCTCACAACAGTACAATGCAAACTCTTTAGAATAATCTGGCATTCCCAACTCCAGGTGCATGACACAGACTACTTCTCAATTTTACAAACGCTTCCATACTTTCATCATCCAAGACAATCGGATCCTTCACATCTTTTTGTGTTAACCTCTGTAGAGGTTTTGCAATTATTGAGAAACCACAGATCTACTGACGACAGTATCCAACCATTCCCAAGAACATTCGCACTTCTTTCGGTGTTTTAGGTGGACTCATTTGTTTGATCACCCTGATTATTTCTGGAGTTACTTTTCTGACTCCCTTTTCTATTTTGTGTCCAAGGTACTGTACTTCCTGTTTACAAAATTGCAATTTTGCTGGGGACACTATTTGTCCTTTTTCTGCCAAATGGTTCAATAAGGCAATTGTGTCTGTCACACATGCCTCTCGTGTCTTTGACGCCACTAATAGGTCATCAATATATTGAACCAAAACCGAATTACCTGGCATGACTAGAGTCTCCAGATATTTTTTCAAGATCTGATTAAAAATTGAGGGGCTTTCTGTATACCCTTGAGGAACTCTTCACCATGCCAAAAACACGGTCTCCGAACCGGAATGCAAACAAATATTGGCTTTCCGGATGCAAAGGAATTGAGAAAAAGGCTTGGCACAAATCAATAACTGTGTACCATTCAGCATCACATGGGATCTGATAAAGAATCACGGCCGGATTTGGTACTACTGGACAACAGGGTACAACAATTTTATTAATTTTGCGCAAATCCTGCACTATCCGGTATTTCCCACTGAGCTTTTGATACCTATGATAGGTGAATTACAAGGACTGCTCATTATTTCTTTTAAAATTCCTTGTTCAATTATTTGGTCAATCACAGGAGTGACTCCTGCAATTACCTCTGGACTCATTTTATACTGTGGTGTGTTCGGATATATAGCACCATCCTTTACTGTAATCTGAATTGGGTCTATCTTTGTCAGTAGGCCAATCTCTTTTCCTGAAAAATCCCACACATCAGATCTCACAGTACTTTTTAATTCTTCAGGAAAACTTTCTTCTGTGAGAAGTGAATATAATTCATCCACTTCTGTTCCTTGCTTCGCTAGCATCATTTTAAATTCAACATCCTCATCAGGTGTCTGAAATGCAATTCCATCTGGCGTACAATAGATGGTGCAGTTCATCTTGCACAGCAAATCTCTTCCCAAGAGATTTACTGGGCTTGAGTCACATACCAGAAACCGAGGCATGTCTTTGAAGTTACCAATGTGTACTTCAATTGTATTTGTAACAGGTGTTCTAATGTGCTTATTTGAGACTCCTACAACTTGGATAGTTTCTACCGAGAGGGGTAGGTTTGGAATTTCTGCTGCTCTCACAGTAGAACGGGTAGCACCAGTGTCCACTAAAAATGTAATGTCATTACCTTCCACTTTTGCGTCAACAAATGGACCTTGCTGATCTACCGCCAAAGATGCACCAAGTACGCACTCTTCCTCCCCCCTCAGGCACCGTCATTGAGATGAGTCTGAATCACTCCCATTGCACTGCACCCAATACTGCGGTTCACACCATGGAGCATATTCTCAAGGACACATCGCCAAGTTATCGGCACTTTATCGCAGCCAAATTCACGATAAATCTAACGCCCCATTCCCAAGCAGGTGCTAACAGCCCATAACACCAGTTTACCTGCGAAAGCAGTCGCAGAAAACATCGCCACAGATGACCCCGGCAACTAACGCTAATGAGATGCAGAGTAGGCGTTCCCGTGCAAAAATCCGCAACAACACCACTCCACAACATTCTCAACGACCAGCCCGATCGGCGATAAGACCTCAAAACATGCGATAAGGCACGTTAGCAGCAGGAAATTAACACCTGCTCCTACCTGGTGCAAAGTCGGACGACAACCGGCACCAGACAAGGGAGCACAGCCCATAGCCACACCTGAAGAACAACAGATGCCCTGTAGCAAACGACCATGCAGCCCAGAGCCCCAATAGGTCAACAACACCCACCGCCACCACCCCCAGGACCCCACCACCCCCCACCGGGGCCCTACAACGGGCACCCTCCACATCCCCCCCACCTAGGACAAAGATATTGCACATCAACTCCACGAAACCATGAACCAAACAAATCGCCTAAAGTCGCACAATCACAACACTCAACATACATGTGTGGTCGGAAAAGAGGGCAATCATACATCCATATCATAACATCCAAATAACACATTTATTACAGAACAAAACAAAAACTGAAAATCAGAAGAGGCATGGCGGGTCGTCCCACGGCATCCTGCAAGTCACAGCCTGCAAAACAGAAATCTGTATAAGAAGGAGTGCCATGCGCACATCAAATCACAGAGAGAGAGAGCGAAAGAGGGAGGGAGAGAGGGAGAGAGAAAGAGAGAGGTAGAGAGAGGGAGAGAGAGGGAGAGAGGGAGGGAGAAAAAGAGAGAGAGAGAGAGAGAAAGAGAGAGGGAGAGAGAGGGAGAGAGAGGGAGAGAGGGAGGGAGAGAAAGAGAGAGGGAGAGAAAGAGAGAGGGAGAGAGAGGGAGGGAGAGTGAGAGAGGGAGAGAGAAAGAGAGGGAGAGAGAGTGCCGACACTGCGGACCTATGCCCCACTGCTCACCTGCTGCCACCGGTGTGTCTCCAACCACGTGCCCGGATTCACAGCCGTCCCCCAGGTCCCTCATCTGAAACAGTTTCCAGAGACATGAATGTTAGAGCCCATACAGTTGCACACACCACCATCGCTTGCCCGCACCTGCGCACACAGGCTGCTGCACCCCAGCCCCTCCCGCTGCCCAGTGGTGAATGCCCGCCCCTGTGCAACCAGGCCTCACTGCTCACCTTCCGCCATCGGTGTGTCTCCAAGAGGGCCCACCACGTTCCGGAGGGATCTCCAAGCCCGTGGCCCGTGACCATGGCACCCTCCACATCATGCAGCCCCGCGCCGCGGGCCACCAGGTCATACACATGTTGCTGGCTCTTGATATCGCAATGGCAGAGAGCACATCTGTGGACACGGCATCATCGCAGGCTGCACACCCACTCAGCGCTTGAGGTGCCACTAACTCTGTGAACCGCAACGCCACGTGGCGGGAGGCCAGCCCTGCCCTTGCCCAGGCCCACACTGCGGGCCAGCAGGTCTCACACAAACCCATGCCAGTCCGGACCACCAGGACGGCGCATCATCGCAGGCTGCACACCCGCTCAGCATTTCAGGTGCCCCTATCTCACTGCACCGCAAGACACCGTCCCGTGGCAGGGTGCCTGTGCCTGCCGCAGTGTATCCGGTGCCACCAAGTCTGTGCCCCACTAGCCATGGACCCTTAATGATTGAGTCCCGTTGTGCGGACGCCATCATGTCACCCCCGGCACTGGGCAATGTAAGGTGGCAGGGCCCTAGGCCCTCATGCGTAGATGGGAACTACATGGGGACACCCAGTTGTAGAGTTGAAATGGCATCCAGCACGTGCGCCAGGTCCTTTTTATTGGCAGGGTCACATGTCCTGTGACGCCTGTGCTGGATGGGTGTGGTGTGGGTGTACACCAGCCGTGAGGGAGTGGCTGTGGCATGCTGACAACTAGATCTGTGAGCTGCAGATCCCTGCAGTGCAGAGCTGGGACATGTAGTGTTGTCGTCCCCCCCTGTATGCGTAAGCCGAGTGGGCTGCCCTGGTGTATGCCAGTCCAGCGTAAGGGTGTGAACAATGACCCCGGGGCTATGGGCGTGGTTCCTTCCTGGGCTGGACAAGGAAGTGACTAATGGATGTGTCTCTGTTGAAGTGTCCGGCAACCCCCGGCCCACAACGGAAATGTGCCACCCAGTGACAAAAGTCCCACAACATGGGCAACATGGACATAAGGGGGAATCACTGACCCTACATTCATCCATACTTCCACACTTGAAAGATCATAGACATGACACATCAGTGTGAATATGAATGTTTATTGCACATTCAAGGGAGTGTTGCAGCTGGAGCAGTACAGGGCCATGCCAACACCACTTCACATTGTCGGCCCATGTAGGGCCAGCCAGAGTCCTTCAGGGAGTGACCGGTACATCAGGAGAGGAGAAGTTCAGTCCACAGTCTGATAGCTGTGTCATTGGTGAGCAAACAGAATATGGCAGTCTATGTCAGGGTCCGAGGTGAGTGTAGCAGAGTGCATCGGGGGACAGTGGAAGGTGATGATGCAGAGGGCAGAACCAAGCAGAAACAGGCCACATGGCGGAGATGTATGCTACTGCGTCCTTCTGACCACGAAGGCAGATTCATCCGCATCTTCGTCCGCTGCTGTTGCCTGTCCCTCACATGTGGGTGGTGGTGTTATGTCTCCAGCACTGTGTGGCACTGACACATCAGGGGCCGGAGATGTGGATGGGGTGGTAGCAGCAGCATGCATCAGCGCAAGACCTTGTGGCAGCAAAGCCATGAGGAGGGTCTTAATGGCATGGAGGGACCCAGCTAGATCTCACTGGTGTGCAGCCGTGGCAGCCGTTCTTTCCGCCTGCGTCCGCTCCATGTTCTCCATGATCCTCCGCATGTGTCCCAACTCCCAGGCGAGGTCGCTGGAGGCACTCTGACTTGACAGTCATTCCTGTCGCAGAGTCAGGACTCTAGCGATGTCAGCCATGGTTTGTTGGAGAGCATGGAGCGGACTGTGGGTGTCCGTTAGGGACTGTGAGTGGTCCCTGATGGGACTTAGACACCCACGTATGGCATCTAGTTTGGCTGCCATGCGGTCGAAGCCCACCTGCACCTGTTCAGCCAGCTTCTCCTGGCACCCCAACACATGGCGTTGGAAGGCCATGTGTTCATCGTGAGGGTCCTGGGAGGCGGCCGTGGTGGTGGGTGCTGCCTACTGTGTGTACTGTGCAGGGGGTGTGTTCTCCTCGTGGCAGCTGGGCTGCCCTGCTCCTGGAAGTGGGCTGCGTAGGCTCTCCACGACCTGTTGGAGGGCATCGGAGTCGAAGGTGTGGTGGTCCTCTTTGTCATCAGAGAAGAGAGGTTCGGACTGCACTGCAGGAGGTGTTGGATTTTCCCCTGCAATGTGGAGGGGAGATGCAGTTTAACATCATGTTCACATGTATGTTGATGCATTGTACAGGTTCACATTCAGACTGCATGACAGTGTGCATTGTGACTGTTTGGGGGGGCTGCCTATTTGATGCGGGACAGTGGATATTCCGACTACATCACGGATGTGTGTTTGTACTTGTACATTGTCAACTCACATTTCCATGCAGTGCCAAATGTGATTGGCCAGTTTCTACGCACATGCAGCAGCAGTTGTGTCCTCTGTTCTGTTGTGGACGTGTTGCGGTTTGTACCACATCGTTGTCAATGTTGATGTGCTCTGCATGTAATGTGTGTGTGCCGCATTTTGGGGGAGTCGCCCCTGCTGGTCTGATTTCGCTGCACCTTATCCCTTACATGCGGTGTTCCTCTGGCTTCTGTGCTCATGCGGTGCTGAGATGTTGCATACCTGTGTGCATTGGTCTCTTGGTGGGAGTTTGGGGTCTGGGGCATGGTTTGTACGCAGATGTGCTGTGCTTACTTGTGCATGTGTGCCATTGTGCCCATCATCCCCCGTTCCCCCAGTCCCTGGTGGTTACTCACCCTGTTGCTGTTGTGTCCGGTCATGTTGAGCAGTGTCTGGTCCACCCACTCCTGCCACCGTCTCCCCACTGATGACTGTGGAGACCATTTCCTCCATCTCGTCCAGCTCCTCCTGTGTCGCTGGACTCCCACCTCCAGTCTGCATTGCTGCCTTCAGGTTGTTTGCGAGTTTCAGCTTGGTTTTGCGCTTCACATCATTCCAGCACCTCTTGACCTCGTCCACTGCCCTCTTCAGCACTCCGACTGCATTCACCTTGTCCACGATGGTCTGCCATATTCCATTTTTAGTTGCCAGTGACACGGTGGAGGTGAAGAACAGTAGTTGATGGTGTTCTATCACCTCCGTTATCAGGATCCTGTTTTCCTGCGGACTGAACCGCTTCTACCGACTCTTCTTGTCCTTGCCCTTCCCTGACCCCGAGGTCCCAGGCTGGTCCTCCGTGGGGCTTGTGGGGTTCTGGTTGTCCTCTGTGCTTGCTCCGGGTGCCTCCATTGTGCTTCGCTGTTGCTTGTTTTTTTTCCCTATTTTTATAGTGCATTTTCCCGCATGACACGTGGGAATTGCAGGCCTGTGGCTGCTTTTCGCAGATTTTTGTATCGCTATTGGCGTCATCGCTACTATTTTCACGTTGGGGTTTCACATTTTTGCTGTGTCGCGTTGCTTTTAACGCATTCGTTTGTCACGTTCTCGTGTGTCTATCGCATGGTGCCGCCGTGTTGGGAATACCACGTTAACACAGAGTTATTTTCCCGTGATGGACTGCGATATGCAGAGTTGCGTTAGGCTGCACTTGCGGTGGTTATCACACGTTCTTGTGAATATGCCCCCTTGATTCTTACCAACCTGGTCACCTCCGTGATATCCAGTGTTCACACTGTACCTCTGCACTTGAGCATTCACATTATTTGGCATGGGAGCTTTTGGCACCTGTAACTGTTGAGTAACTATCTGCTGCTGCTGCTGTTGATTTACACCCACCTCATTCTGCATCTGTGGAATCAAATTTTGATTTCCCCCATTAATCTTTTTAGCGGATCTACAATCATTCTTCCAATGTCCATGCTTTCCGCACGAATGACAAGGAAATTTCTTCATAGCTTCTTCTTTATTCATTTTTCCCCCTTTGCCTCCACTGAAGTTCTGCCCATTTTGACTCTGACCACCCGTCTGATTACTGGTTTGAGGATTATTATTTGCTTCTTGTTGTTCTGCCACTTTCACATGTGCCCACATCATTTTCTCTTTTAACTTTTTATGTCTTGATTCAATGTCATCACTACAATACTTTGCATACCTCAAAATTTCGTCTATCGTTTTGCTCTGCCAGCAAATTAAATGCTGTTGAATCATATTACTAATATCTCGTTTTAATCCGAATACAAAACGATACACGAAATGTCCCATGTCTTTGTCTCCAATATTTTAGAATCCACTATACTGTTTGAATACCTGCAACAACCTTTCATAATAGGCGTGCACTGATTCTTTTGGTTCCTGTGTAGTCCTGTCAATTTAAACCCAATCTGTTTCCTTTGGGGAAATTTTCCCCTTCTGAAACGTGATTACCTGATTGTACTTTTTCATCACCTCCTCCGATGGTGCACCTGTTTTAGCATCCCTAGGATATTCATCCTTTGGCCAATCAACCGTGATCTTACACTCTGTCCATAAGTCTGCCGGAACAACAATTTCAAATAACCCATCTAAATCCTTTAACAAAACCTTCGAGACCTTCACAAACCTTTCTACCTGTTTGTACCATTCTACAGGTTTTTCTCTTAGTCTAGGGAAATCATTCGTAAATGATAATATATCCTGTCTTGACCACGGAACATAAACATATCCGCCACCTGGTACTTCTCTCATCGGACACTCCCTTTCAACCTGTTCTGTTTCCTTTAATGGGAACATAGACACTCCTTTACTAGCTGCTCCTTCCTTCTTTCTTATCCATCTATTTCTCCATCGATCTACATCTCCTTATTTCTTCAAAATGTTCATCAACTCTTTTATCTGTAACCTTTTTCCCGACGCATTCAAACTCTCCAGATCTGTTTCAGTAAATGCCAATCTGTATGATTTCTGCAATACCTTTGACTTTTCTATGTCTATTCCATACTCACTAGCAGCTTCAGATATTTTCTCATGAAGATTCTTTGCTCTCCAAATAATGCTTTTACACAAGAACAACAGTTCATCATCTTGATAAGTCCCTAATCTATCTGGACTGATTGTACCAATAATCATTTCTTCCAAATCTACCTTCAATTGGCTCACATTTATACTCTGGGGCCGATTCCGATCTCGGTCGGAGGCGCACCCAACACCATTCGGTCGGGAAAAAAGCCATGCGAAAGCCTGTTTCCCGACCGATCCGTACAGCAGACCGAACGAGTAAGTACGATGCGCACAACAGCAAAGAATCCGGCCGAGCCGTACTCACCCAAACCAGGTCCTGTTCCCCGACCGAGGCGAATCCGGAAACGCTGAATCGAGTCGCACGGAAGGGAAAATGCAGCTCCGTCCGGCCGAACGAGTACGATGCGCTTTCCGTACGCGCCGAACCCGTCGCTACGCACGGCACGTCAAAGCATCCGGGAGAGGCGCACATAAGCTCCGATTCGCGCCACAACACGATCCACGGCTCAGAGACGAACACGGCAGCGATGAGGACGACGCGAAGCGACGAGGATGACGCGAAGCGACGAGGACGAGGCGAAGCGACGAGGACGACGCGAAGCAACGAGAAGGACGAATGACACGAACCAACCATGAATCCCTTCGTCCCGATCATACCGATATTCTACATTTACTACCGGAACAGGCACAGACGCGTACGGCGCAGAAGGTAAGCCAGACACCAACCACAAAACACATACAACACGTACACGACACATCACACACACACAGAGGGATGCAGAATATACTTACACCAGCAACAGCAGCACCATAGGGGCGGGATGCCCATCACCAATGCCACATATGCACACAGGGGCCTGAATGCGCACCACCACCACTACCCAGGGAGGCAGGATGCCTACCACTACTACCACCCTTAGCCAGGGGGGCAGGATGCCTACCACTACTACCACCCTCACCCAGGGTGGGCAGGATGCCTACCACTACTACCACCCTTACCCAGGGTGGGCAGGATGCCTACCACTACTACCACCCTTACCCAGGGGGGCAGGATGCCTACCACTACTACCACCCTTAGCCAGGGGGGCTGGATGCCTAACACTACTACCACCCTCACCCAGGGTGGGCAGGATGCCTACCACAACTACCACCCTTACCCAGGGGGGCAGGATGCCTACCACTACTACCACCCTTAGCCAGGGGGGCAGGATGCCTACCACTACTACCACCCTTAGCCAGGGGGGCAGGATGCCTACCACTACTACCACCCTTAGCCAGGGGGGCAGGATGCCTACCACTACTACCACCCTGAGCCAGGGGGGCTGGATGCCTACCACTACTACCACCCTCACCCAGGGTGGGCAGGATGCCTACCACTACTACCACCCTTACCCAGGGTGGGCAGGATGCCTAACACTACTACCACCCTTACCCAGGGGGGCTGGATGCCTACCACTACTACCACCCTGAGCCAGGGGGCTGGATGCCTACCACTACTACCACCCTCACCCAGGGTGGGCAGGATGCCTACCACTACTACCACCCTTACCCAGGGTGGGCAGGATGCCTAACACTACTACCACCCTTACCCAGGGGGCTGGATGCCTACCACTACTACCACCCTTAGCCAGGGGGGCTGGATGCCTACCACTACTACCACCCTTAGCCAGGGGGGCTGGATGCCTACCACTACTACCACCCTTACCCAGGGGGGCTGGATGCCTACCACTACTACCACCCTTAGCCAGGGGGCTGGATGCCTACCACTACTACCACCCTTAGCCAGGGGGGCTGGATGCCTACCACTAGTACCACCCTTACCCAGGGGGGGCAGGATGCCTACCACCACCCTTAGCCAGGGGGGGCAGGATGCCTACCACTACTACCACCCTTACCCAGGGGGGGCAGGATGCCTACCACTACTACCACCCTTAGCCAGGGGGGGCTGGATGCCTACCACTACTACCACCCTGAGCCAGGGGGGGCTGGATGCCTACCACTACTACCACCCTCACCCAGGGTGGGCAGGATGCCTATCACTAGTACCACCCTTACCCAGGGTGGGCAGGATGCCTACCACTACTACCACCCTTACCCAGGGGGGGTTGGATGCCTACCACTACTACCACCCCCACTCATAGGATGGACAATGCATGACACAACCAGCACACCACAACCTAGGGAATGCAAGAAGAAGACATCCCCCAACACCAAGACAAGCGTGTGTAGACTGTGTCAAATGCCTACAACACCGAACATGACTTTGAACATACAATGTGACCCCCTAGCACATGTGCCACACATATATGTGTGTGGCACCCACAATGCAAGCAGGCCATGACCATTGTGGCAATGGGGTCCAAACCCCCATCATCACAGTGACCAGAATGTACGTGTGGGGTCCATAGCTGAAGCACATTTTGAACATTGTGGCAATGGGGTCCAAACCCCCATCATCACAGTGACCAAAATGTAAGTGTGGGGTCCATAGCTGAAGCACACTTTGAACATTGTGGCAATGGGTTCCAAACCCCCATCATCACAGTGACCAGAATGTAAGTGTGGGGTCCATAGCTGAAGCACATTTTGAACATTGTGGCAATGGGGTCCAAACCCCCATCATCACAGTGACCAAAATGTAAGTGTGGGGTCCATAGCTGAAGCACACTTTGAACATTGTGGCAATGGGGTCCAAACCCCCATCATCACAGTGACCAAAATGTAAGTGTGGGGTCCATAGCTGAAGCACACTTTGAACATTGTGGCAATGGGGTCCAAACCTCCATCATCACAGTGACCAAAATGTAAGTGTGGGGTCCATAGCTGAAGCACATTTCGAACATTGTGGCAATGGGGTCCGAACCCCCATCATCACAGTGACCAAAAGGTAAGTGTTGACAAAGAAAGAGGTGCAACTGCCAGACTGCATGGATGATTCCTGGTCACAGAACAACAAACACATCAGTGGCAAAGTAGTGTATGTGTCCCATTGCAACATAAATTGGGGGAGCCAAATCCTGCAGTGCAAATAAGACATACCTTTGGCCATGTGCAGACAAACAACACCCATGGGGGCTGACACCGTCAACAATCATCAATGACACAATGACAGAAGTGACCATCAGAATGCAGACCCACATATTTGCACCAATGGGCACACACATGCAGATACCCTGTGGAGACTGTAGATGTAAGGTGAACAGATACCATACCATGGCAGCAATGGGACACACAAACCATGATCATTGTGCTGACCGATGACCTAGGAGTCCCAGGGACAGCAGGGGAAACCCACCAAACTACATACAGCCAATGGCACACCCAAGATATGCCAATGTAGTGGTGCAGATGCACAAACACAAACAGGCAGACCCACACTGCACATCATACACAACAGGTGAGGGGGGGGGGTGCCAGTGTCCCCAGGCAACCACACAACACATGAGGAGACCTGAATACCAATCATACAGATGTGGATACAGTGCCACACAAAGGTAACTCATGGATCCAAATCCCCTATGTGGGCAAGCAGGCATTGTCAGATGAGAGGGAGCACAAATCACACATGTCACACAGGCACGTAGGGACAGCAACTGACACAGCAAGACACAGACACACCACAGCACCACCCCCAGGGCCCCCACAATGTGGTGACCCTGGGCTGCATTACAATGCCACTGTGATGACAAAGCTAAATGTGGTTCACACTGTGAACCACAGTCATGTGTACTGAGCAACTAACTACCATCACACCTACACAAGCACAAATCAAACAGCATGGCCAGTAAGCCAAGGCCAACATGGAGGCAGGGGCCTAGCCGGGCAACAACTCTCATCTGCACACACTCAACACCACACCCTCGACCTCCAACAATGTGCAGCAGTGAAGCACACATGCACTGGTGACATTGCACATGCACCCATGACTATTCCAGGGTGGTGGGTGGGAACCAAGGTGCAGAAACACATCACACATGGACACTCAACAAGACTCCTGAATGTCTGACACACTGCACACTATGCTGTACATGGCCATGACGGCAATACCACACCAACCAATGGGATCCCAGCCACAGTCACACACCAATGAAGAAGCCAAGGTCACCCACAAAGAACACACATAGACAACAACCAACATTGCAGCCCGGACCCTGAGGAGTGCCAGCAGTCACACACACAACGTGTCACAATCACTGAAAGATAACACAAACTGGAAATCACATGACAGGGGCAAACAACAAGTGCCAAGGGGAAACCTGACTGTGACCCATCTGCGTCTGCACACAAACTCAGCCCTGACAGCAAACACACCTATGGGTGACACCCTGATGACCAGTAATGTGCCATGCACCCACATCACAGAGAACCCTGGGAGAAGACTTTGGGGGAACATAGCTCAACTCAGCTAGCATCACAAACAGGTACAACACTAGGGATCACAGCATGCACAGCTAAACGGAAGTGAACACACAGACATGCACATACAACACACACCTTGGGCGCAAGCAATGTCACAGGAGTACACACTGCCATGAGGGGACTCCACTCCTGTGTGAGGAAAGCTGTGCCATATGTTGCCTCAATAGGGCCCCATCATGTCAGCTGAGCACTTGGTCACACAATCAACAATTAGCACCAAATGAGGGCTCCCGTCACATCAGCCTGGTCATGGAAGTGCCAACGGAATCATCAGCACAGATCCAACACACTTGTATAGCAGTGTTGCACTGACAACACAGATGAGTCCTTCCCCATTGATGCCCAAACCTGCATGTCCACTGGAGATGGCCACACGGTCAGGGAAGTAGACGAATTGAACAATGGCAGGCACAACTGATGTGCAGGGGTGGAAGCCACAGATGTGAAATAGCCAATCTAAGTAGGAAATCCCATTGCCAAATACTGAACACATGACACCCTCAGATGCTGCTATGGATGACATGGATACACCACAGGTTAGGACACATTCCCCTGGACCACATGGGTTCCTGCACAGTAACACTTCATTATCATGAGACCAAATATCACCATCACTGCAGCAAGGGCATGGTTAGCATCATCAACATCATGTACATCAGAAGCAAAAGCACTAGAGAACAGAAAGTTGCTTTATTCAGCATATGTGGCATTAAAAGTAGAAGTCCGGTAGAACATAAACAAAGGCCAATGGCCAGTCCATCAACAAAGTCACAAGTGGGTGACAGTGGCAGATG
The DNA here is from genome assembly GCA_963921515.1 of Calotriton arnoldi. NCBI lineage: Eukaryota > Metazoa > Chordata > Amphibia > Caudata > Salamandridae > Calotriton > Calotriton arnoldi. The sequence continues at coordinate 880,022 of CAWUFW010007401.1, forward strand.
CCACCCTACACATGCCTGCACAAAACCAGGGACAATCCACTAGGAGGGGCAACCGGGAGGTAGGCCAGGCACCGCAGGGACAGGATCAGGGCTCACCAGGAGGAAGCAGGGAAGGGGTGGTGGGTGCTGGAGAGCCACTGACAACTGCAGTGGAGGTGTCTGACATGGTGTGTGCCGGCACAACTGGGGGGCATGGCTCAGATGTTGTGGGTGCCGGCACGACTGCAGTGGACCCTGCAGATGGAGTGGACAGGTCCGCCACTGCAGTGCCCAAGTCAGACAGGGTGGTAGTGGACTCCACTGCAGTGCCTACCACCAGGGGAGGAGAATGGGGAACAGGCAAGGTAGGCTGGACAGAGGGGGAGGACACCCTCACCACATCAGTGGCACAGACAAGCGCAGCGGGGGTGTGGTGCCGGGAGAGCAAGTGGCAGGGGGAGAAGGCCGGAGCCTCTTGGGGATGGTATATCTGTGGGTGGGGGAACCTGGGGCAGGGTGTGGTGGGGGCACCTGTGGAGTGGGGGCCTGAGGGATGGAGGAAGGAGACCTGGTGCTTGAGCTGCAGGGCGGCGGCGGGGTCTTGCTCTTAACACTCCGGGGGACTTGCGGGTGGGGGCCTCAGTCTGTCTGCGCCTGGGGGAGGGTGTCCGGGGGCGAGGGGCACTCTGCTCTGTGTGGGGGCTTCCTCTTCACCCTGGATGCTGGAGCAGCTGGATCGGAGGGGAAGAGGCCGAGGTCACTGAGGAAGAGGCGCTGGGTCTTTGGGGTTGCAGGTGAGGCAAGGGAGGGTGCTTTGGAGGGAGAGGCAACTGAGGACTGCGCACTGCTTGTGGATGCGTGTGTGTGTTCCAGGGCCCCATCCCCTGTGAGTCTGGTTTCAGTCCCCTGACTGTGCGTGCGTGTGCGTTTTGTTTGTGGCGTGTGTGTCTGTGTGCTGGACGTGTGTGTGCTGGTGTGTGCCTGTGCCGGTGTGTACGTGCTTGGGACGGGTAAGGTGCTGGGGAGTGTGGATGGAGCAGAGGCAGGAGGGGTGAGGGACTGTCTGAGGAGGGTCACTGCTGCCGTCAGGGAGGAGTCCATGGACCTATTGCCCCTCTGTAGGTCAGACATGCCCGATGAGATGCCCTCGATGAACGACACCAGCTGAGTCAACAGTGCGGTGTGCGCATGGAGGACACTCAGCATGGCTGTCTGCCCTACATGGAGCTGGCGAAGGAGGTACACAGACTCCTCACTCAGGGCAGCAGGGGACACAGGGGCAGGGGGTGTGGTGCCTGGCCCAAAGGAGACACGCTCCCGTACATGGGAGCCTCCACGGACCTGGGGAATGGGAGCCGATGGGAGGGCGGTGGTGGTGCTGGTGGTGGCGGGGACAGCAACACTAGCTGGGGTGTGGTGGCTGCTGACACCCGCCTCCACAAGGGAGTCATCCTCCGAGTTGCTCTGGTCCTCAGCTGAGGTGGATGGTGCTGAGGACTCCTCGGTGTGGCTCCCCTCGCCCTCCGTGCCACTGGGTCCCTCCGACCACTCCTCGGCTGCTGACCCAGTCTGGCTCTCTGGCTCCTCCTGGTCCGTGGAGCTGTCCCCTTCCGTGGCCGTGGATGTATCTGCAAACAATGGGGAAACAGACAGACATCAGTCACCTGCACCAAACGCACACACCACTGTGAGCACAGCACATTACAGAGCAAGCCCTGGCATCATTAGTTGTACATTGCTAAAAGTGCCCTAACTGAACAGGAGAAGCCAATTGTCAGTCTGATGCCAACCATGGCACTCACATCCCACATGGCCTTGCACCCATCTGTCTGGTGTCTGTTGGATTGCAACACCCCAGTGTGGACACATGCACCAAGTACACAGTAGTTGGACAGTGTAGAGGACACGGTGTGGCATGTGGACATGCACACATCACAGCTCTTGCCACTGAGTCAGTACAGGTTTCTGGATGAAAGGGATGCCCAGAGTCAAATAGGAAATGCATGTGATGCATACCAGCGACAGACACCATGATGCACCCATGTCCTGATAGCCATCGCCACAATGGTGTGCATGTAGCACATGTCACTCCCCTGCAGGACCACCAATAAGTTGACACATGCCATGGCAGAGGCATGACTGCTAAGTCATACATCACTGTCTCAGTGATGTATGACTTGGCAGCCAGACAACAACACTATGCACTGTGTCACAATAGTAGGTCATGGGGAATGCAAGTCCTGGAGCTGCACAAGTGCACATGCACATCCCCCACACAACACATCATCTTAACCCTCATCTGTCCAGGTCATACCGATTGGACATATGGGAGACCTGTGACACTACCCTCTGAACCTGAGCCCCTCACAATTTGCTGTGAATGGGGAACAGCTGCCTGAACTTCACATTCGCATACCCCAGTCTGCACGGGCAGCTGATCAAACACCTATGTGACACACAAGTATCGTCTCCTATGGTCACATCTCCAGGGGCATGCTGAGCCCCTACCAAGAAACACCCCAGCAGTCCTGGCAAATAATCCACAGCACACTGACACAGAGGCAGACACCTGAGGGGTCAAATCACTGTGCACAATGTGTCAGCTGATACACGGGAGTGGGAGTACAGAGTGCATTGCATGGCCTGGAGTAGGCATGACTGTCCTGCTCCACATGAATGAGGGATGTGCCCTGGACAGTGGATAGCTGGCTATGTATGTGTGACACACGTAATCTGCACACTCCTGGGGCCCAAACATTGTTCCCACCCGCTGCATGGGCGTGTGCCACATACCCCAGGCACATGTGGTGGCTCAGCTCAGCAAGTGGACCGCATATCAAAGCAACACGCAGATCACACGTCCAAACACAGGCGTTGTGTGAACAATGGACCCACCCATGATGCCCACAACAGAGTTAGGGAAACAGATGCTGCCCCCACCTTTAGTGAAGCAAACTGCAAGGACACAGTCCCAAGTGACACAATTCCCTGAATGTAAGGGCCACACCTGGGTATCAGATGAGCAGTGGGCAGTGCACAATAGAGGGACATGGCTCCTGGACAACATGACTGCTGCACTGTGGCAGTTGAACCAGGCCAGAGGAGGGCACAAAGCATGTAATACAGAGTTCACAGTGCAGTCTTTGACTCACCCCCTCCTTGCTGCTGCCTGGCCTTCAGCTGCCCATCCAGGTCTGGAAACACCACCGCCAGGATCTGGAGCATGTGGGGGGTCAGGGTCCATGTTCCGCCCCTCCTGCGAGGAGGCAACAGCTTTATCTGGACCTGTGCAATCCTCCGGGTCCAGCCCCGAAGGTCCTGCCACCTCTTCTGGCAGTTGCGGATCCGGCGCTTGTAGACCCCCACGGACCGGACAGCCCGGACGATGTCCTTCCAGATCTCCTGCTTCCGATGGGCATTAACCTATCAGGATGACAAAGTGAAAAGGCCATTACTACACATGCAACATATCCGTGCATGACACAGTTGTATATACATGTCTCAATCACAGGGGCACATGATGTACACAGGCAGTGCAAAGCTGCCCATGGACAGTTTGCCAGACGTCACTACATGGTATCATTGCATGGGAAGTAAAACCTTGTTCAAATGCACTGTCACTGCACCCTACCTGTCCAGTGCATGTCACTACACACTATGGGGGGTGACAACTACTCAGTGAGCCTGCTAGCCAGTGGCGTGCAGACTTTCAGCCTTGCCAGTCAGACAAAATGCACATTCAGAAAGGCAGTGCACAGAACACTCACCTGCTCCCCTGGTGTCCCATACAGCTTGCTGTACTGTGGAAGTAGGCTGTTCAGCAGGGCCTGGTTCTCTTCAAGGCTGAAGGCTGGGGCTCTCTCCACAGTACGTGCCATTGCAGGGTCCAGAGGGGCAGAGACAGCAGCAGTGCAGTGGCAGATGTTGTCCTGGAGCATGTAGTGCAGGCAAGTGAGCTCTCAGGGGAACAGCCAGCAATATATATGTGCTGGAGAGGCAGATACTGTCCCTTGTGTCCAAAGTGATAGGTCCAAGTCGTTTGCATCTTCTGAATCTGGCTAATCCATGGAATAGCAGCACCAAAACACGCCCACAGCATCCTTCAAACTTCAACTTCATGACATACATGATTTTGCAACATTGTTGTGGGTGACCAACTGATTTTCCAGCAACCGACTCGTTCAAAATTCAAAAACGCGTCCGTTGCCAGGCAAGCCCATTGTCAATGGGTGCACACCGATCGGTCCATTGCGGTACAACGCGTACAGGGGTACAACGCGTACCCGCACACATTGAATGCAATGGGCCGGCCGGAGGCACCGATCGGTCCATTGCAGTACAACGCGTACAGGGGTACAACGCGTACCCGCACACATTGAATGCAATGGGCCGGCCGGAGGCACCGATCGGTCCATTGCAGTACAACGAGTACAGGGGTACAACGCGTACCCGCACACATTGAATGCAATGGGCCGGCCGGAGGCACCGATCGGTCCATTGTAGTACAACGCGTACAGGGGTACAACGCGTACAGCGGTACAACGCGTACCCGCACACATTGCATGCAATGGGCTGGCCGGAGGCACCGATCGGTCCATTGCAGTTCAACGCGTACAGGGGTACAACGCGTACAGGGGTACAACGCGTACCTGCACACATTGAATGCAATGGGCCGGCCGGGGCACCGATCGGTCCATTGCAGTACAACGCGTACAGGGGTACAACGCGTACCCGCACACATTGAATGCAATGGGCCGGCCGGAGGCACCGATCGGTCCATTGCAGTAGAACGCGTACAGGGGTACAACGCGTACAGGGGTACAACGCGTACCCGCACACATTGAATGCAATGGGCCGGCCGGAGGCACCGATCGGTCCATTGCAGTACAACGCGTACAGGGGTACAACGCGTACAGGGGTACAACGCGTGCCCGCACACATTGAATGCAATGGGCCGGCCGGGGGCACCGATCGGTCCATTGCAGTACAACGCATCACTGTACATGTGACTGGCATATGTCAGCATGCCTGTCTCAGATGGACATATGCCAGCCACAGATAGCTCCCAGGGAGTGAGGGGCACACCTACATTACGACAGCCTGTCCAAACTTTATCATAAGGCATGTAAGGCTGCATTTCCTATTGTGTGTATGTTGGTGTACATGTTGTCCTGTGGGTGTCACCTGTGGGCAGCCACCCCCAGGCTGTGCACGTGTTCATGGGGACAGGATCCTGGGTGTTACGTGTACATGACCACTGTGATGTGCAACTGTTCATATCTGTGCATGTGCCATGGTCACATTTCACGGTGGTGTATGTGTATGTCATGTCACATACCCCGTGAGTCCCATGTGGGATGGTATGTTTGAGCCAGGGTGTCCCAGTGGCACAATAGTGATGGTCCTCCACAGTCTTTGTGCATGTAGTGTTTACAATGTCTCTGATTTCATGTGCACAATGGGAGACAGTCTCCAATTCCAGGTTGTGTGTGCATGGACTTTGATGTTGTGCGTGTGTGTGTCACAGACGTCCATGTCTGTCCTGCCGTGGCAAGTGGGGCCACTACCTGTGGGGGTCATGGTTGTTTTGCTGTGGTGTATAAATGATACTCCATGTAATGCCAGTGTCCATGTGGCAATACAGGGTCCCTGGGAATGTACCTGTCGTTGAGCTGTGGTGCCTGGGGCACATCTGTCCTCACATGTCACTGTGGGGGGTTATTGTGACACGGCAGCAGGAGATGGGAACTGTGACACGGCCTCATGATATCCAATGGGCCAACCTGGGACTAATTGATGCCACCTGTTGGACCGTGTTGACAGATGTTGGCCATGTATGTACCATACATGTCCTTCCGGAACTGCACACTTCATGTAGTTGTGCCTCATAATGATGTATGTTGGGATCGTGAGTGTGTTCAATGCCGCATATGTGGGGTGACTGACAATCTTGCTTACTTCTCCTCTGCACTGCAGGGCTCCTGCTGTCCATCGACCATTCCCAGACCTGGCAACGATGGTGGAACGGGACAGCATCCGACGGTACCGCTTCACCAGGCAGCTGATTGAGGATTTGGCAGTGCAGTTGTCCCCACATTTGCAGCCTGGCCGGCCGTATCCTACAGCGCTGACCCCCAAGGTGAAGGTGATGGCAGCCCTACACTTCTTTGCCACCGGTACCTTCCAACATACTGTGGCGACTGCTGGTGGGATGTCACAGACCATGTTGAGCCGTGTGCTCCGCGATGTTTTGGCGGCAATGTTGCTATTCCTGAACCGGTACATCTATTTCCCTAGACTGCGACGACTCACTGACGTGAAGAGTGACTTTTATGTCCTGGGGAGGATGCCGCATGTCATTGGCTCCATTGATGGGACACATGTGGCTTTGGTACCACCACAGGCCCAGGAGCAGGCCTACAGGAACCGCAAGCACTACCACTCGGTCAATGCACTGGTGGTGTGTCTTGCAGACATGACCATCACACACGTGTGTGCCCGTTTCCCTGGTTCAGCACACGATGCCTTTGTGATGAGGAGTAGTCGCATCCCCAGGATGATGGCACAGATGCAGAACCAGCGTGCCTGGCTTGTCGGTGTGTACTGACTTTGTGCCATTGTGTGTGATCTGATCTGTAGTATTCCACCCACTTTTCCAAGTCAGCTAATGTGCACTTGTCTGTCCGTAGGTGACTCGGGATACCCCAACATGCCGTGGTTGCTGACACCCCTCAGGAACCCTGTGACACCAGCCCAGATGCGCTACAATGAGGCACATGGTCGGACCAGGAGAGTGATTGAGCGGACATTTGGTCTCCTGAAGAGCCGCTTCCGCTGCCTGGACAAGACCGGAGGGTCACTCCCATATGCCCCTGCGAAAGTGTGCAAGATTATCATCGTCTGCTGCATGCTCCACAACCTGGCAGTGCGGAAGGAGTTGCCTCTCATCCAGGATGACAATGACCAACATCCGCCACCTGTGGAGGATCCTGGCCTGGACCACGATGCCAGTGACGATGATGATGATGATGATGATGGTGATGTCCGCACACAGCTCATCACCAACTTCTTTAGCTGAATGTGAGTATCCTGAGGTGTCATGTCAATGATGTGAGTTGGCATGATGTGTGGGTGGTGCTCTGGTGCTGTTGGAGTGTGTCCATGGGCTACTTGACTGGATGTGTGTTGCGATGTGTGCTAACAGGTGGGCTGTACTCCCCAACAGTGTTGACATGCTAACTTGGTTCTGGGTGGGTATCTTGTAACATGTATTGTGCATGAGTTTTGCTGTTCTGTCCTGTACTCCATTGCTTTTGACTGTGTGTCATTTCTGTCCTTCACAGGGTACTTTCAGATTCGTTTGGTCAACTGTGTCCACCGACGACGTGATTGCACATCCAGGCTGGTAGCTGTTGTGTCCCTACAGGTGATGTGCGCCACACCCATGGACTTCCTTCTGTCTACAGTTGTTGACTGTGTGCCCGCTGCCAGGTGGGATTACCTTGCATCTGTAGTGGTTACGACATGTTGCAACTGTGTAATAAACCTGTGCTTCACTTTGTGATGTGCGTTGTCTGTGGTCACACATTTGAGTGCCATTTGCTTACTGCACCTGTGGGCTACTTGACTACAACTGGGAATGGGTGTGGTGTCTGTGCATTGCACCGTCTTCCCTGGCAACATCAGTGTAGGCAATGAGTCAGATGGCCTAGGTGTGTATGTGTTGTGTAGCCCTGGTGGTGTGTCTCCCTCATATGTGTCACGTTGGCTTTACTCACATGCCTGTGTTGTCCTTGCTGTTGCAGTTCGCATACACAGTGTAATTTTGCAGTTCATCATCCCCATAACAGCACCCACGTTGGAATCACGACAGAGGCAAGTATGGTGTATTAGTGTGTTTATTGTGATACATTTGTGTTAATAGTGCATAGGATGGGTAGTGCTGTACATAAATCTTGCAATCCGAAGTTCCTAGGTGAATTGAAAGTCCTGGTAGACAGGATCCCCAGTATCGGGGCCACAGTTGTCTGACACATTGGTCCAACTTGTACTCCCATGCAATGTGTGGGAGTAGTGTTGCCGTCAACAGGGTGAACAGTCTGTGCACAAAGGCGAACATCCAGAACAGGTTCAGGCTTCCTGGGAGTTGCGCTTGGCCATCCGCCTCTCACTTTTCCCTCCTCGGACGACCCCTCTTCTTGGGGGGGGGCCCTCAAGTACAGGCTGCTACGGTGCAGGGGACTCTCCGCCAGAGTCCTCCTCCCTCCCTGTGGCAGTTGCAGTTTGTTCGGCACCAGATGTTGTTGGCACACAGGGAGGTGTGGACTGGTTGCTGTTCATCTGGCGGAGGCATTGTAAAATGTCCCTGTGCACCGCCGTCATCTCATGCAGTGCATCCCACTTGGACTCCACGCGGGACATGTGTGAGTCCACGCGGGACATGTGTGACTCCACGTGGGACATGTGGGAGTCCAAGCGGGCATGATGGGCAGCCTGCTGCTGTTTCATGTCTCTGAGGAGCCCCACTACCTGGCTGAGCTCTCCGGTGCTGGACTGGTACGCATCAGCTATGCGTACCAGTTGTGGGTCATCATGCACACCAGCAACGTCTGCAAGCAGCGACCTCTGTCTCCCACCCCTCCCACCACCCCTGCTGACATGTGCAGTGTGTGCAGTGGCACGCACAGATAACCCTGGTCCACCTTGGGGGTTGGTGGTGGTGGTGGTGTCCATGGCCCCAGGTTGGTCCAGGGTCCCTGTGCTGGTGTTGTTCCTTGTTCTGTCCATGTCGGCAGGGATGGTATTTGTGGTGACAGTCGTTGGAGGGGTGGGTGCAGGGGGTGCAGCTGGTGGTCCTGCTGGTGCTGCAGCTGGTGGTCCTGCTGGTGCTGCATGTTGACTTGCACCGGATGTGCCAGGTTGGTCTTCATCGTCCGAGGAGGACAGAGGCTGTACGACGCCAGTGAGCTCCGCATCCTCTTGAGCCTGGGACTGGGACTCCTCAGCGTCTGCTGCTGTGTCCCCATCATCACCTGTTTTTGGGAGACACAAACAATGTATGTTATGTTTCTGCAGGCATCAATGGTTGACACACATGACAGTTGTGACTGTGCCTCTGGGTGCGGGCCTGTACATTGCATTGTCCTAAGTCGTCACAGTCAGGGGTTGATATTGGTGTGGCACATTGTCCTGCATTATTTGGGCATTTTTATGTATTTTCTGGGGTGTGAACATGGTCTGCATTGGTTGTGTTTGGTTGACAGCCGGCCCTCCTTCCCACCCACCCAGCCAGTCAGTTATCCCACCATGGAACATGCTTGCGTTGCAGGGAGTGTAAGTTGTCTCTCAGGATGTCAGTCAGTGGTGTCCTGCTGTTTGTTGGTGCACAGTTGGCAGCATGGCCTTGTGCTCCCCACAGCAGTAGCCAGTGTCAGCCATCTTGTGAGTCCTTCTCCACTCCCTGTGATGTGAGCATGGTTCAGGGTGGTGTTGATGGGACAGTTGTGGGGGTGACCAATATCAGTGACTACGACTCCCATCATGTTATTGCCTCCACCCCCCTTCCCAGCATGCCCATGCTTCCTTCCTTTTGACTCTGCTTCCCTGTGGGGTGGGCTGGCTGTGCTGACAGGATGGCTGGGAGTGTTGTCCTGGCAGTTGTTTGGCTAGAAGTCCCAAGAGTGGCCCTGTGCTTCACACAACATAACCCAGGGTGGTGGTTCTTTGTGGGATCTTGTGTTAGGATGGGGGCATTGCATTCTACCAGGTGGGTTCTGTGGAGTTTGTGTTGGGGTGTGTGTGTGAGGGGAGGTGCTTGTGACTATGGTCAGTGCTGCAAGTCCTCCTTCCCACCCAGCTAGCCAGATATCCCACCATGGAACGTGCTTGCATTGCAGGGAGTGGAAGTTGTCTCTCAGGATGTCAGTCAGTGGTGTCCTGCTGTTTGTTGGTGCACAGTTGGCAGCAGGGCCTTGTGCTCCCCACAGCAGTAGCCAGTGTCAGCCATCTTGTGAGTCCTTCTCCACTCCCTGTGATGTGAGCATGGTTCAGGGTGGTGTTGATGGGACAGTTGTGGGGGTGAGCTATGTCTGTGACTACGACTCCCATCATGCTATTGCCTCCACCCCACTTCCCAGCATTCCCATACTTACTTGCTTTTGTGGGGAGTTCAGTGTGTGTGGGTGTGAGAGCAATGGCAAGATGGCTGACAGTGGTGTCCTGCTGTTGGTTGGTGTGCAGTACCCAGCATGCCCTTGTGCTCCCCACGACACAGCAACAGTGTCAGACATCTTTGATGGGCCTTTCCACTCTCTGTGGGATGTGCATGCGTGAGTGTGAGCTTGCTGGGCCATGTGGTGGGGGATGTAGAGCTGTGACTATGACTCCCATCATGCTATTGCCTCCTCCCCCCTTCCCAGCATGCCCATGCTTCCTTCCTTTTGACTCTGCTTCCCTGTGGGGTGGGCTGGCTGTGCTGACAAGATGGCTGGGAGTGTTGTCCTGGCAGTTGTTTGGCTAGAAGTCCCAAGAGTTGCCCTGTGCTTCACACAACATAACCCAGGGTGGTGGTTCTTTGTGGGATCTTGTGTTAGGATGGGGGGCATTGCATTCTACCAGGTGGGTTCTGTGGAGTTTGTGTTGGGGTGTGTGTGTGAGGGGAGGTGCTTGTGACTATGGTCAGTGCTGCAAGTCCTCCTTCCCACCCAGCTAGCCAGATATCCCACCATGGAACGTGCTTGCATTGCAGGGAGTGTAAGTTGTCTCTCAGGATGTCAGTCAGTGGTGTCCTGCTGTTTGTTGGTGCACAGTTGCCAGCAGGGCCTTGTGCTCCCCACAGCAGTAGCCAAGGTCAGCCATCTTGTGAGTCCTTCTCCACTTCCTGTGATGTGAGCATGGTTCAGGGTGGTGTTGATGGGACAGTTGTGGGGGTGACCAATATCAGTGACTACGACTCCCATCATGCTATTGCCTCCACCCCCTTCCCAGCATGCCCATGCTTCCTTCCTTTGACTCTGCTTCCCTGTGGGGTGGGCTGGCTGTGCTGACAGGATGGCTGGGAGTGTTGTCCTGGCAGTTGTTTGGCTAGAAGTCCCAAGAGTGGCCCTGTGCTTCACACAACATAACCCAGGGTGGTGGTTCTTTGTGGGATCTTGTGTTAGGATGGGGGCATTGCATTCTACCAGGTGGGTTCTGTGGAGTTTGTGTTGGGGTGTGTGTGTGAGGGGAGGTGCTTGTGACTATGGTCAGTGCTGCAAGTCCTCCTTCCCACCCAGCTAGCCAGATATCCCACCATGGAACGTGCTTGCATTGCAGGGAGTGGAAGTTGTCTCTCAGGATGTCAGTCAGTGGTGTCCTGCTGTTTGTTGGTGCACAGTTGCCAGCAGGGCCTTGTGCTCCCCACAGCAGTAGTCAGTGTCAGCCATCTTGTGAGTCCTTCTCCACTTCCTGTGATGTGAGCATGGTTCAGGGTGGTGTTGATGGGACAGTTGTGGGGGGGGGCAATATGTGTGACTGCGACTCCCATGATGCTATTGGCTACACTGACTTGGCCAGCATACACAGAATTCCTTCCTTTGAGTGGTCTTCACTGTGTGTTGGTGTTGTTGTGGTGGCTACATGTCTGGATGTGTTTGTTAGTTCTATTTGTGCCACTGCCTAGCTGTAGTTGTAGTTGTGTTTGTACATGTGTTGGCACAGTTGGATGTGACTTTTTTGATGGCATGTGTTGTGTTTATCTGACTGACATACACATTTTGGGATGATTCTGTTCTGGTTGCTGTGTAATTGCTATGAGTGCATGGTTTGACTCTCCCTTGACAGTGATGTGTGTGTTTTGTGGCAGTATATTGTGTACATTTGTTGTGTACTCACCAGGCTCTGGGATGTCCTCTAGTCCATATACGCTCACTGGCGGAAGGATGGCCCGCACCTTCTCCTCCCAGGGCCTGAGGTATATTGGCTTGGCAGGAGGGCCACTGCCGGTGTATTGGCTGTTGATGTAGTCTTTCTTCAGCAGGTCCCGTACCCACCTGCGCACGTCATATCACCTGTTCTGGATGTCGCTCTTTGTGCGCCGACATGGTGATTGTGCGTTCACCCTGTTGATGATCCTCTACCACATCTTGGTTTTCTGGGAGATGGGGGTCTGTTGGACCAGTGTGCCAAACAGCTGTGGCTCTACCCTGAGGATCTCGTCTACCATGACTTCCAATTCACAATCTAGGAACTTGGGATTCTTCTTGGGGGGCATGGTGATGGGTGGTGATGGTGAGAGATGTGTGTGTTGGTGTGCAGGTGAGGGTGTGTGAGTGTGTGTTTTGCTGGGTGTATGTGAGGTAGGTATTTGTTGGTGTGCTGATGGTGTGTGGCTTGTGTGAGGGATGAGCTGTGGGTGTGTGGTTGCTTTCTCTTGGGTGCTGGCAGTGGAATGGCATTTGCAAAGGCTCATGGTTGTGATTTGTGTCCTTTATATAGGTGGAGTTGTGGGTGTGTCTTTGTTCTCTGTCCCCACCCCCCAGTATTTATTGGCTTGGTAATTGCTTGTTTGGCCTTTTTTTGGGTGATTTTTCCTTTGTGCTGTTTGTGTATGTTGGAAACGTTCTTGTGACTGAGTCGGACCCTGCATTTGTCTCGTACGGTCTTCTCCGTTTCGTTCAAGCTGTGTATGTGCAGTTTTCTATGCTGCGTACGCGTCGGTCGCGGTGTTTTGTGTTGCTTCGGCTCGGTTTTGTATGCGTGTCGGTCGTACGGCTTGGCCTCCGTCCGACTCGCTCGTGGTTTCGCGCCTTGCATCGTACTTTGCGGTTTGGAGTTCGCGTGTACGTTTCGGTCGGATTTGTTCCGGGTGCGTGTCGGTCGGTTGGATTCGCGTGTTTTTCCGGCCGGATTGCTGTTTTCCTTGCGGCTCGGTCGGTCGACTTGGTTTCGGTACGTGTCGGTCGGATGTTTCACGCCTTGCATCGTACTTGGCGTGTCGGGCGCCACGGGTACGTGTCGGTCGGTATTATTTCCGGATCCGAGTCGGTCGGTGCTTTTTCCGGCCCGAATCGGAATCGACCCCTAAGTGTTTGATTTTCTTTTTTTTTTCCCTTTCCTTTATCCAATCATTCAATTCTTCTGACGAAAGACCTGCTGAACTCCCTGTCATTGGAGTGACATTTGTCTCTATTCTTCTTGGACTCATTTGTATGTCTCTACTAGGGGTTTCTGTTATCATCTCGCAAACTGGAAGATCAAATAGTGTAGCATTCGTGTCAGCCTGTCTTTTCTCATTTATTATCGTCCCCAACCCGCTTCTGACATTTCCCATTGGAACTGCTAATGTATGTACTTTAGGTTTATTTGGGTTTTCGTATTTAATCACAAGGAGGGGAGGGAGGGAGAAGCGATGGTCCATTCAGCTTCCATGTAATGTACAAAGATCAATAGGAATGGACCACTTGTACCTGTGTGACCGGGGTCATGGGTGGTTGGTACCTTTCATAAAAACACTCATACACGTACGTAGGTGGACAGACGGTATATCTTGGTTCTCCGCCTATTGTAACCCCGTGCTTTTGTGCATTTAAAAAATACATTTGTTACTAGGTAAACAGTGGCAGTTTCTAGGATGGTAGCGCAAGCGGTCAGAACAGCGCATGTAGTCTGTAGTTCACATGTTTATAAAATCTAAAAATCAGGGTGCTGATCCATCATTATTCCGTAGTGATGTATTATAGAATTTCCGTAAATATCTGTTTGTGTGCCCAATTTATTGTGAACAATAGTTGTATGTTTTGCCTCATCCGGTATGAGCGCGTTATTTGTATGCGGTGAAAAGGAATAAAAAATCAGTCATTCCATAAGCTCTTGGCTTGAGCTTTCCACCATAGCTCTCGCAGTTACAATGGTGCGACCACTGTTTACAATAACGCGCCCTACCTTATGGCGAGCACTTTAGTTAACCACATAGTATTTTATTCCTTTTGACCGCATACAAATAACGCGCTCATACCGGATGAGGCAAAACATAAACTATAATTCACGATAAATTGGGCACACAAACAGATATTTACGGAAATTCCATAATACATCACCACGGAATAATGATGGATCAGCACCCTGATTTTTAGATTTTATAAACATGTGAACTACAGACCACATGCGCTGTTCTGACCGCTTGCGCTACCATCCTAGAAACTGCCACTGTTTACGTAGTAACGAATGTATTTTTTAAATGCACAAAAGCACAGGGTTAACAATGTGACCTTTGTAACAATCATAATGTTTAACTTACAACATCTTATAGATGGAAACAGACAGTACACTTCTCTAGGAGCTCATACGTGTTCTGTTTTTACTTTTGTTTCCCATTTAGAAATTAAAGGTACTATTGACCTGATAAAAAGTGGTGAAACAATAACCCACTTCACACTGTTGCACAAACAGCAACAGCACACTTCTATTGGTCCTGAAGAAAGCCCCTTAGACCCGGCTGGGCAGAATGGGGCTGAAACATGTCGACCTCACATACGGACTACACTAGTGCGTAAGATTAGTGACGCGTTCTACATATGCACACCTTTTGTTTTAATCTTTTCACATCTCCATACAATAAACGATTTCACGATAATGAGAATGTAGCAAACTTTTAACCTCACTTCATATTTGAGCACTTCACTTTTCTTCCTTTTTTGGTCTCTGGACACTACTGTAGTACCAGTGGGTCTACCTCCTGGTGGAGGTCAGCATACCAAAAATAACCCTATGATGTTGCTGTCATGTTAAGAATAGGCGGAGAACCAAGATATACCGCCTGTCCACCTACGTACGTGTATGAGGGTTTTTATGAAAGGTACCAACCACCCATGACCCCGATCACACAGGTACAAGTGGTCCATTCCCTATTGATCTTTGTACATTACATGGAAGCTGAATGGACCATCGCTTCTCCCTCCCTCCCCTCCTTGTGATTAAATACGATTAAAGCAGCGTGCAGCTGTGGGAGCTTATCATTATTTTAGACTATCCATATCCTTACTGGACCCTTCGCAGGTGGGGATATTAGGAACATTCCAGGTCTCAGCTAGACCGATGAGGAAATCAGCGCAATTCTATCAGTACCCCCACTATTACAAGATAATGAACTGACACAAACATTGGCTCAAACTAACGAATGGGAAGAGCTAACTTAAACGAAAAAAGAACAAGTCAAAACGGCCATACATGGCCTGATCATGACAGAATATCTTCTCCCTCCCTCCCCTCCTTGTGATTAAATACGATTAAAGCCGCATGCAGCTGTGGGAGCTTATCATTATTTTAGACTATCCATATCCTTACTGGACCCTTCGCAGGTGGGGATATTAGGAACGACGCCGCCACAATTGGAACGGCTCCTAAAAATATACTGAATAACTACGTGAACAATCATGGCAGACATTCCAGGTCTCAGCTATACCGATGAGGAAATTAGCGCAATCCTATCAGTACCCCCACTATTACAAGATAATGAACTGACACAAACATTGGCTCAAACTAACAAATGGTAAGAGCTAACTGAAACGAAAAAAGAACAAGTCAAAACGGCCATACATGGCCTGATCATGACAGAATATCTTCGCGCTAACGCTGCCCCAAGGGGCCTGTGGGTACACAATGCCCCCCGCATCTTCCTTCATGACATTACTTTCCGAAAAGACTGGTCCTCAATTTCATTGAAGTGCACGCAAGATTATCTAGTCCTGATAATAAAAACGGCAACAAGACTATCAGAGGCACTAACAGTAAAAATCCAAATTAGTGAAGCTAAATTGAAAACAACAGTACACATTTCTGTGTACAAGAAAAGATTAGAAGAAATTAACCGTGAAATAAACGAGACAAAAGATTACATTACCCAGAAAAAAATACAGAAACTGGGCAAAGACCTTAAACACTTCTTATTCTAAAGATGACTACGCTGCACCAGACCAATCAACAGACAATGACTCTACAGGAGGGAACTCCACTGACAACTCAGATTGGAGTGGGGAAGACACCACACCCTTCCAACGTAGAGGAAGAGGACAATTCAGAAACCAACGACGCCGGAGAGCGAATACATGGCACCGACCGAATTATAGTGACCAACCAATACCATTTTTTCAACCATACTTACCAAATTACCATGGCAGGATGAACCCATATCTCCAAGGACCACCACCACTAGGCCCTCTGGTGGGACCGCAGAACATGCAGCAACCGCCTTTTTTAGGAAGAGGCCAGACCCCCCAAAGAGGAAGAAGGAAATGAGTAACCTGGACCGAACAGGAACGCCAAGTACTGACACGCAGTATGTCCAAGGAGAGACCAGGACCAAGTTCGACGAATCGCTCATAGTCAACCTGACAGACACCATCCTAACGGAAGACCAAGTACAGATCCTGAACAAGGGCCTAGGATTTGTCCCGACCCCATCATTGGACACCTTTAAACTACGATGCAAACTGGCTGAATTCTGTAGGAAGCTAAAATTGAAAGCTTTCTTCACTGGAAAGTAAGATCGTACACTAAAAAGTGACACCAACCTCAGATGGAAGTCTACCTTTTGCCCTCCCAATCACATGGTACCTATCGAAATACAAGCTTTTGAACAAGCAATCATGAAGGAAGCGGCGGAAGTCCATAAGACCGTCAAGAAACCCTTCGTCAACATTACGAAACGTGAACAACAAGCACTGGATCAACTCAGGAAGAATGATAACATAATCATCAAACCCGCAGACAAAGGGGGAGGTATTGTACTGCTGGACAAGGAGGGATACAACAAACAATGCCGAGATCTCCTCTCGGACGACAAATTCTATAAAAAGATCATGACAGACCCCACGACTAGGCTACAACGCACCATAGAACTGATGGTGGGAGAAGCTGAAGTGAAATTCTGGATCTCAAAGAATGAGGCATACTTCCTCATAACAAAAAGCCCGAAGGTACCATCCTTCTACTCACTGCCGAAAACACACAAAAACAGATCACCACCGCCTGGACGACCCATAGTCTCCGGGATAGGTTCAGTACTAGAGCCACTGTCTCAATTTGCAGACCAGTTTCTAAGACCATTGGTACAAAAAACACCAACATACCGAAAATACACCCGGGACCTCCTCAACCAACTCAATGGACTGCCTTTCAACGGAGACGATATGTACTTTGTAAGCTTGGATGTAGAGAGTCTCTACACGAGTCTCCCACAACAAAAGACCCTAGAAACTCTAGAAAACATCTTATTCTCTGAACAATGGAAATATAATACACCAAGGCATTTTGTCCTGGAATGCTGCAGATTAGCCTTAACCGAAAACTTATTCGAATACAATGGGAAACTATATGTGCAATGCCACGGAACTTCCATGGGCAGCACGTTTGCGCCATCCGTAGCAGGACTCTATGTGAGCAATTTCGAGAACCAACACATACTGAACAACCAAAACCCATTCTTCTCTAAGATTTGGTTTTGGAAGCGTTATATAGACGATATCATCGTGATCTGGAACGACACTGGGGATAATTTGCAAAGCTTCATCAACTGGATCAATACCAGAGACGAGTGTTTGAAATTCACCTTTACAGTTGATAGAAGCAAATTGGACTTCCTAGACATCACCATCTATGTAGAAAACAACACCATTCAGACCAAGACATATTATAAGCCCACCGCAAAGAACAGCTTATTATCCTACAAAAGCTTTCACCCGAGACCTTTGAAAGACAATTTGCCCTACAGTCAGTTCTTACGCCTCAGACGCAACTGTAGCAAACTAAGTGATTACAAACTACAAGCAGATGATCTAACCCAGAAATTGGTGAGAAGAGATTACCCGATAAAAACAATACGCAAATGTCAAAAAAGAGCCAGACATCAACTGAGGGATTGTCCTGGACACAACGCCGAAAGAACCCCCTGAAGACATAATCACATGTGTGACAACTTACAGCACGGCAACGAATGCAGTGAAAAAAATTATCAATAAAAACTGGAAAATTGTCACTTCATGCTGCCTCAAATGGCCCAAACCAAGATTTGCGAATAAAAGAACAAGGAATTTGAAGGACTTCCTGGTACACACACGACCTGCACCGAGAACCAAAACAGAGAGTATCACTGCATCTTGGAACATGAACCCCATTACTGGTCATTATCCATGTGGCTCCTGCGCAGTTTATAAACTGACCACAGCAACGAAAACCTTGAACCTTTCTGAAAACCTCTTATGGACACAACGACAACATACTAATTGCAACTCAACGCACGTGGTTCACATGATCACGTGCCCGTGTGGTCTGAAATATATTGGGATGACCAGCCGTAAAGTTAAACTACGAATCGGAGAGCATAAGAGCAATGTTAAGTGCAAAAAAGCAACAACGAAAATGAGTAAGCACTACATTGATTCCAATCACTCAGTTGATGAACTAAACTGGACGGTAATCGAAATGCTAACTACCAAGAATCACAATGCTGAACGAATATTATTCGAGAAGGAGCAACGCTGGGTCCATCGCCTTCAGACAAATACCAAAGGACTGAACGACGATATTCCTTGGTACCACCTAGCTTGATCCCACCTACTCTTTTAATAACATTCTTTCGACTGAGAATCTCCGGAGACGGACTCACTTCCATCCCAATGAGAGCTGTTCTCAATATCTGAATAGCGCCCACCACGTTTCACTACCACCACACAGAATGCACTAACGGCTATTAATCAGGCCGTTTAACACTACACAAACACCTACACAATTTCACCCCTAAAACGTAATATTTTAATTAAGGGTCTCGTTCAAATATAATCACAACAAATTACACTTACGAATAATCACCCTTTCATAGACAAATACTTTATTTACTTGCCCCCACATCACAGTTTTTTTAAAACTAAGTATCTCCACCATGTCTATCATGATGACAAAGGAAATAAATGACAGCTCGGATATGGGCCCACGTCACCGAGGGTACCGATTCCAGAGCGAGCACAAGCAAGCACTCCTGAAGCTGCAGGTAAAAGACACGACGGGAGATCTTCACCGTCGAACTCGAGTAAGGTAACCTACTAACTCTTTCTCTTCCACTGCAGAAGGCTGGGAGAAACTCGCCGGTCCCCCGTGGAGGCCTACAATAGGGATACTTCAGGTAAAGAAATATGAATAGCGAGTTTAAAGAACGCTTTACTTTGCACGCGCCAGCTGTTAAAGCTGCCACGCCGCCGTTAATGGCATCAGTTAACCACATAGTATTTTATTCCTTTTGACCGCATACAAATAACGCGCTCATACCGGAGGAGGCAAAACATACAACTATGATTCACGATAAATTGGGCACACAAACAGATATTTACGGAAATTCTATAATACAGCACCACGGAATAATGATGAATCAGCACCCTGATTTTTAGATTTTATAAACATGTGAACTACAGACCACATGCGCTGTTCTGACCGCTTGCGCTACCATCCTAGAAACTGCCACTGTTTACGTAGTAACTAATGTATTTTTTAAATGCACAAAAGCACGGGGTTAACAATGTGATCTTTGTAACAATCATAATGTTTAACTTACAGCATCTTATAGATGGAAACAGACAGTACACTTCTCTAGGAGCTCATACGTGTTCTGTTTTCTCTTTTTACTTTTGTTTCCCATTTAGAAATTAAAGATACTATTGACCTGACAAAAAGTGGTGAAACAATAACCCACTTCACACTGTTGCATAAACAGCGACAGCACACTTCTATTGGTCCTGAAGAAAGCCCCTTAGACCCGGCTGGGCAGAATGGGGCTGAAACATGTCGACCACACATACGGACTACACTAGTGCATAAGATTAGTGACGCGATCTACATATGCACACCTTTTGTTTTAATCTTGTCACATCTCCATACAATAAACGATTTCACGATCAGGGCCGGACTGGCTACCGGGCGTTTTGGTGTGCTGCCAAGCTGGGGGCTGATTTCACTGCGGTGGGGACTGATTTCGTTGATGGGGACCTGCGTGTGCTTCTAAATAAACAAAGCAAAACGAATGGTTTTAAGCACACGCAGGTCCCCATCAACGAAATCAGCCCCCAGCTTGGCAGCACACCAAAATGCCCGGTAGCCAGTCTGGCCCTGTTCACGATAATGAGGATGTAGAAAACTTTTAACCTCACTTCATATTTGAGCACTTCACTTTTCTTCCTTTTTTGGTCTCTGGACACTACTGTAGTACCAGTGGGTCTACCTCCTAGTGGAGGTCAGCATACCAAAAATAATCCTATGATGATGCTGTCACGTTACGAATAGGCGGAGAACCAAGATATACCGCCTGTCCACCTACGTACGTGTATGAGGGTTTTTATGAAAGGTACCAACCACCCATGACCCCGGTCACACAGGTACAAGTGGTCCATTCCCTATTGATCTTTGTATTTGGGTTTTCTCCAAACAAAGGAACCACAGGACCTATTGTAACCGGTACCGTCAATGCCTCTGCATTTAAACTTGACTGGTTTATTTTCTGAATCTGCTCTACATTTGCCTGATTTAGCATTTCAAACTCTTTTTCTCTCATTATCCTAGCCATGTCTGCAATCTGTGGGATCAATGGATTTCCCATAAAGGGTGCATTCTGAGTCATTTCAACTGAATTTTCTCAATATGGCGGGGGTCTTTTGATCATAATATACTCTAGTAACTCATCATCAGAGTCATATAAATCATTGTAACATAATATAACATAACATAACATTTACACCATCTCTTGCACTTAAGGTTTGTATATTCTTCTTTTTCTCTTTACATTTACTTCCTGTTTGCTCATCAACTGTTAAAACTGGGTATAATCCTTCCGTTACCACAGCTCTCCTCCATCGTTTCAGCTTCTCTTCCCTATTCTCAAAAGGATATCTGAACATCATATTCCTATGACCTCTGTTACCCATTCTATATTTTTCTCTCTCAAATGCCTCAGCTTCCCATTCCTCCAAGGCTTCGTACTGTGTCAACCTAGGGTCCGGTTCTAATGAATCCATTCGATTTCTCAGATTCTGCAATATCCTAACATTAAATGTACCATACTGAGGAAAAGCTAGAACACCATCATACTTTGTATACTGCACCCAATTTTCCAACCACATACACTTATGATATCCTCGCTCCAACATCATAAAGGAAGCAGGCGTCTTTGGAGGTGGAATCGGAATTCCCTCTCTAGTCACAATTGGTTTGTCCTTTTTAAAGAAATTCTTTATTTTCTGTATCAACTTCATTTTCTGACTCTTTCCGCTAACGGATCTTATCATATAAAAATAACAACAACCTTTCCGTAATTTTTCTTATTTGATTGGTTAACTTTCATTCAATACTAGCGCTACTCGCACCAACCAACCAATCACAATACTGCTACGTAAGCAAAAACTCAACCAATACTAGCGCGGCTCACACCAACCAACCAATCACAGCTCAATACACGCCCGCTGCCTGACCAATGCCAGCGCGGCTGTTTCTGACGTCAGTATTACTCCTTCTACTGACCCTCCCTTTACAAAATAATACGGCAATATTTTCTAAGCACTCTTAATCAAAAAATGTGATTAGTAACAACATAAACCAATGCTACTTTGTCTGTTCCACTAAATAAAGAGATAGTTTTTTACTTTTTTCAAGAGGTTTTCTCACTAGGAGTCCTAATAACGACCAGCGCTATTTTACTCTTCAAACAAGTTCCGGGTGGACCTATTACTCCTCTAGGGATAAGGCCAGGATTTCACAAGAGGACTTTTTGGCGTGAAAAGGGGTCTTGTTACACTCCTGGGGATAAAGCTAGAGTTTCGGAAGCGGACCCTTCACTATTTCAGTCACTCCACTTATATACGAAATTTCCCTAATATAACACCTACAGCCCTCCGTAGCTTTTAGGTATTATTACAACAGACAAAGCACTTCTGCAGTGTGGCTTCTTTATCACACTCTTCTTCTGCCTACTTCAGGCTAAATTCCATTCCCGGGATTCCTCAGGCATCTCCGTACCTGAACTTCTAGACAACATAGAACATGACACTAACTTTTCATGTTAAGACATACAATCAATAATCAATAATCATTACCAAACTAATCAATAATTAAACCGTCATCTGCTGATCCAGCGCTAATCTAATAATTATCAGGGATCAATACTCAATACATCATAATACAATGGCCCATACACATTCACCCAGAATCCCTGATGCGCTGGGGTCAATTTATATGTACGATCAATTATTTTCCTTTCATAGGTTAAATTATGACATCACAACTAACTTTGATCATCAACTTTCCTTCTACTTGGTCGATGGACCAATTAGTTGAATAGTTGATGGCAATGATTAACTTCTAATTTACCAACCATTAAATAAATCTAAAATGATCACAGACTCTCGGTGAAGTTAATAATACATTTTATCTCAAAACATTCAACATTATGCTCAACTGCATTTGGTTACACAATACAAACACTGAATCTCACGTGAAGAGAAATTTTACATATGCAGCACAATTGAAAACACAAACTCATCCAAACATAGCAATGACTTTATGCAATGAAGGAGTGGATAGAGTAAGAGAAAAAAGTTTCAGCAAAAATATAAATGTGAAACATCATATACCTAACGGAGGGGATAGATGAAGAGACAATAGTTTCATCTAACAATACATATCATTGACGGGTTGATAGGTGGAGAGACAAAAGATTCAGGGACAAAAAAATACATCAATAAGATAAATTCTGAGAACAAGTTAGACTAAATACAAACCTATTGGTCTGTAAGAAAACCAACCCCTCGGCCTAGGGGATGATGGGGGTTCCCCGACATAGGATCAGGAAACAAAGGATAAGAAGAAACAGGATCGGGACAGGTCAGGAACAGCTAGGCCTCTCTGCAAACCGGCGGACAGCGACACATCTCCCCTCTTTCCCTCCTGCCAGCCTAAGCTCTAACCACACCCCTAAAGGCACCCCAAATATACCCTTAAACTAACATGTCCATCCCACAATTGTTGCAAACATTTCTAAATCTCGCAAAGGGTTTGATGGGTTTGGGAGGTGGTGTTGTCACACCACTGTGACTTCACCTTTCTTTCAACTACTCCTTTGTTCATATTCATTCCCAGGATATGGTTCTCAGCTTGTTCTCACTTTATTACATGTAATACAAAATTAACAATTTCATTCATTTCTTTAACATCATCTGCAGTCTGTCTCTCAGGTCCCACGCTTGGGCACTTGTTTTGGCAGTCGTTCAACACTCTGGCCTTCACCCTTCTCATTTCATCTGCGGTGCACTGCGCGTCTGTCTTGCTTCTGACAGAGCGAACTCACTCCTTGTTCGTTCCCCCTCCCATTTTAGCCAAGTTTAGAAAGATGGCTGCTTCATCTAGCACACTAAAATAAACGAAAATGAACATTTATTAATTATATGATAATGAAACCTTCACTGTTTACCACCCACCGTGCATTGTTCCCCATTAATATTACCTTGCATAAGCTTTTGTGCCAAATTAGTATTATTTATTAGTTCAAAACAGAATGCAACATGCAGATTACTGAAGCATATGCAGCCTATTTATCCAACGCTTCTCGTTTTCCTTAAATTACAAATGTTATTACAATATTATTTTGTTTACGTGTTAGTTCAGACATGCGCAAAGCAATTTCCCTTATGTTCGTGTTGGGTGTACATTAGCTTTTCAACAACTATTTACTGTTAGTACGTATTATGGGGGTATCAATTCCGAGCAGGTTTCATTTTTGCGAAACCCTGCTCCATCATAGTCCTGGAGGGAGATAGCTTCCCACCATTTCGAAATCTCCGTTTTGTGTAATTTTTCATATTTCCTCAATAAATCCATAGCTGTAGACTCTTTGTCGCTTGCACAGGCTAAATTACGCCCTTTTCCAGGTGCCCATGCCAGACATGATACCTGGCAAAGTGCTGTCAGGCTGCTTGTGAAACCATGGTGGTCACTTCTGGCATGGGCACACTGAACATTTGGGCACTATTACCATGTATTTTACCAGTGTGCAGGCTGACTCTCACCCCGTGACATTCTGCTGAGGTGCAGCCCCTCCTACAACATGGCCGCCGAATTCTACGGCTTTGTTGTCGAGTCCCCCACGTTCATCAACAACACGCATGTCACCTTATACTGCACTTGGGTAAACACAACTCTTTGCTTACATACGTAAGACACCTTGACTCCCCTCTCACCCACTCGTCAACATCCTGTTATCTACAGGCTTGTGAGTACAACGGATGACAATCTTAGCACATACACCCATTCCATCATGGCCGCCACCTTTACTATGAATGTTTAAGCTCTGTTGTATAGTTCTATGTCAATTTCTACAAAAGTGTATGTAATGACTCAAGAATTTGTACTCCGTTGTGTGATCAAGACCATTTCTGGTCGAAATGCGTCACGGAGGATTTATGCTATTTATAAATCCCACTGTTGCATGTTGAATCGTTTCCTGCATTACTGGCCTGAGAGCGTGTTGAATTGGATTTTGTATTGGATCTATCAGCCGTTATCTCCGCCGGCGAACGCGCCACCCCCCACGGGCACTGTTTTCCAGAAGGAGTTTTCTTTGTTTGGATTTAGCACGAGGGAAACGCCAGCCGGCCGCTTGGATTTGTACGACTGTACGCTGTATTGGAGGAGTTATCTTAGGAAGTCAATGACAGGGAATCACCGAACCAACGCTACTGGAGGCTCCGAGACACGTCTCAGAGGTAAGCGTCTGTGGGGTTAGTTGCGGGAGGGCACCAGTCACATGGCAGTTTGCCGTGGGAGCCTACTGAGCAACCTATCTGAGACGTCCTTTGTCTCTGATCGGTGTCGACCGGGACTGGGTGTACCTTTGGAGACTGCGCTATTACACGTGTCTGCGGACTGCAGTCATACTGTATGTAAGTGTATTCTCAAAGCAGCCACTATGTGTATTTACAAATTAAGCACGCAGGACCACGGACACTAGCCATTTGACCCAAGTGCCTACATTCTGTGTATCGTGTCACTGACCCCAGAGCGATACCAACGCACGTAAGTAAACAAAACATTGTCCCCCATACCCACTGTTGACAGGGTGCACAGCAGTACTGCACGCAATAGGATGGGCATGAGCATTTTGAACAGGACAAGTATATGCTGAACAACAGTGGCTTTCACCGAGTCCACCTGTGACAGTAATATCACCTTAGACTTCCTTTCGTGGATTTACCGGAGTGCATACCAACCAGGCCCACAGGGGCTGCCTGATCTGCGGGTGCAGACAACCGGGATTCTCCTACACTCCCACAGGTTACAAGACTATTGTGCACCAGCAGTTAATTAGTACAGTATCGTACATCTAACCAGACGGCAGAGGGAACTCTGTACTGGACAAGAGGGGCCACATGCAGGAAAGGTACAATCTCTGAGAGGTACGGGACCAACGCACAAACAACACGATGGATAATGACAGGGATAGACGAGCGGTTGCACAGACCTTATTTGGACACGCACCTGGAAAAGGTCGTATTTTAGCCTGTGCAAGCGACAAAGAGTCTACAGTTATGGATTTATAGAGGAAATATGAAAAATTACACAAAACAAAGATTTCGAAATGGTGGGAAGCTATCTCCCTCCAGGACTACATAGATAAGAACATGGTTCCTAGGGGGTTGAGAATCTATATCACCCCCGTTTATGATTCTCCTGATCCACGCATGCTAGAGGAATGGGCAGCCAACTCAGCGAACAGTTCGAGAGCTATGCTTGAAATACTAGTAAAGTATGCCTGGTCAGACAGAGACAATGTCAAAAAAGAAATTGCCCGGATAAAAGAAGAATTAAGCAAAAGCAGTGAACAAGAAAACATAATCAAATTCTTGGATGAGATGAAACAGAGACTTAAGAATCTGGAGGAGGACATTAAAGCGAGGAAGCAAAGGAAGTTACATCGAGACTGTGGAGACTACGAGTCGGGAAGAATTCTAACCTACAGCCATTAATATGATCACCTCTATGAAAATGCCCATGACATACAAGCCAATGCAACCGGGACACGTGGGGTTCACGAAGAGGAACAAGCAAGTTTAAGTGACTCCAATACCCACATCTCGGTTACATCAAGAACCTCAGAAAGTTCCACTTCAGAGAGTGATGTCAGTTCACGACCTAAGACTTTTTTAGACGAATACCAACTCCTGCTAAGGGGTCGGCAGAAAACACAGATGACACCAAGACCGAAGAACAAGAACAAAGAACCGACACAGGCAGGAAGAGGTCGGGGAAGAGGCCGGGGTACCAGGTCATGAGGAGGAAGAGGATCAAACAGAGGAGAAAGAAGAGGGAGCAATGTGGAGCCAGTGGGAAACAGACCAACACGCTCCAAGACAACATTGTAATGGATGACACCATGGTAAATCAAACCATCATTAACTTATTTGAAAGACACATGAACCACATGGAAAAAAGAACATTATGCCTCGGCCTATCCTTCTGCCCAGCAGAACCCATGAACTACGTTGACATCCGCATTGATCTTTTCAAGTTCTGTGGGAAATTGAAACTCAAAAAATGGCACAAACTTAGACCAGTCATGAACAGTGATCCGCACACCACCAGTAACGCCATTACCGGCAGTGAATTCAATATTGGCGACACTGATACACTTGGCACTTTACACGAACTTGAAGGGGGTGGTGGTGAAATGGGTGCAAAAGTCTATCAGATTCTAGACAATTTAGATATATCTTATGACAAAGCAGCCAACACCAAATTCAAACCCAAGTACACATTCTCACCCAACATGCCACACGATAACATCGACACTTTTCAGGACATGGTCAGCACCCACTTACTGAAATTTATACAAAAGAACTGGACTAACAAAATGAGAAGGTTCAGACATAATCTCACCATTGCTAAAAAACATGCCATCAAAGATTTGGCCAGTGACAACAGCATTATAATAAGACCTGCTGATAAAGGTGGCAACATTGTCATCATCAACAAAGAAATGTATGTAAAGGAAGTCATGAGCCAACTCAGTGACCCCAGCTCCTACATTGTTACTAACAGACTAGAGTACAGCAACATTCTCACCCAACATGCCACACGATAACATCGACACTTTTCAGGACATGGTCAGCACCCACTTACTGAAATTTAGACAAAAGAACTGGACTAACAAAATGAGCAGGTTCAGACATAATCTCACCATTGCTAAAAATCATGCCATCAAAGATTTGGCCAGTGACAACAGCATTATAATAAGACCTGCTGATAAAGGTGGCAACATTGTCATCATCAACAAAGAAATGTATGTAAAGGAAGTCATGCGCCAACTCAGTGACCCCAGCTCCTACATTGTTACTAACAGAGTAGAGTACAGCAACAGTGTCACTAATAGCTGGGGGAAACTGGAAGACTGGAAAGATAGAGGTCTCTTAGAGTGGGATGAGTATTGCTTCCTCATGAACGATTACCCCAAACGTCCAGTTCTTTACTTATTATCTAAAGTGCACAAAAATAAGACCAATCCCCCAGGACGATCTATCGTTTCCTCCAGGGGTAGAGCTCTCGAAAACATTTCAAGATACGTTGACCACTTCCTCATGGATTATGTCGTCACCTTACCTTCCTGCGTTAGGGATACCAAAGATTTCCTGACCAAAATCAACAACCTCAATTGGCATGAGGAGTACTTCCTGATGACCATGGATGGGAACTCCTTGTATACGGTCATTGATCACGAACAGGGGGTAGCTGTGTGTGCCAAGTATCTTGCCAAAAGACCAATTTGGCTTATGGACCATACGCAGATGCTCCTGGACATGATCAAATACTGCCTACATAACAACTTCTTCATGTTCGACAGCAGGATATACAGACAGACCCTGGGCACCACTATGCTTTGCACCCAGTTTTGCCAACTTGTTCCTAGGTGCTTGGGAAGAAGAAATCAGAAGGGACACCACCTTTGCGAATGACTTCGCAGATGTGTTTTTGTGGCTCAGGTATATAGACGACCTGTTCGTAGTCTGGGAAGGCAGCAAACAGGACGCCCATGAATTTGTAGAAAGACTGAATTCCAATTCCCACAACCTCAAACTCACAAGCATTGTGAACAAAACAGAAGTAGTGTACCTAGATACCAAGGTGGAAATAATCTCCAATGCGATTCACACTAGCCTCTTCCGGAAATGTACAGCTGGCAATACTCTGCTTCATGCAATGAGTAGCCATCCCGACAACCTCAAGTGGAGTATCCCATACGGGGAACTCCTCAGAGTCAAACGTAACTGCAGCTCTGAGACGGCCTTTGAGACAGAACTCATGACGATGATTGCCAGATTTGGGGAAAGGGGTTACCCCAAATTCGTCCTCAAAAGGGCATTGGACAAGGTCAAAGGGGTCAGCAGGAGCAAGACTCTGGGTGACAATACCACCAAGACCCAACCCACAAGTGAGAACAATGAAACCAGAGTGATGCTTACCTATAATGGTAATTCAGATGCCGTCCAAAAAATCATAGCACGGAATTGGGGTATACTTGCTGAAGATCCATCATAGGTAACACCATCCCAGACAGGCCCAGAATCACCTATAGAAGGGGTCGTAATTTACGGGACCTTCTGGTAGACAGTGACATTACCACAACTGGTCACAGTAGAGGGATTAATCTTCAGGGCTTTTTTCCTTGCGGACACTGCAAGGCCTGCTGCAGTAGCCGAATGAAAAAAGAATATTTTAACAACAGCACCAACAGTATGATCCCCATCAAACGATTTCTCACCTGCAGCACCAGCTTCGTGGTATATGTACTAGAATGCCCATGCAACCTTACATACTTTGGGAGCACTACCCACACAGCCAAGAAAAGAATTCTGGAGCATATGAGGACCATCACAAACAGAGATCAACATTACCCCATTGCGAGACATTTTGAGACACAGCATTTTTCAGATAGCTCCAAACTAAGTTATTATGCGATCTAGCAGGTTCACACCAACATCAGAGGTGGGAATAGAGTACTCCAACTCAGGAAACGGGAATCCAGATACATTATCAGCCTGGGTACCCGTTTTCCAGATGGACACAACATGGACGAAGAGATGGCTGTTCATTTACAGGAAGAATAGGATCTGATATATTTTTCCTTTGCTCTTCCTTCTTCTCTTTCTGTTCAGTTCCATTGCATCTTGTGTCTATTTATCTCTATTACTATCTCTCCATTTTCTCATCTCTCATATTCGATGTTTTCATCTATTTTTATCTATTTCATTCCAGCTTTACTCTCCTAGACCACCGCACATATTTGTGATACACATTTAGCCAGGTTTGGGTGATAAAGTACTGTTTTCTCCCTTAGTTCACTTTGTCTGACACGAGTGCACTGTCATGACATTTATTGTTTGCTGTTGGGTCTATTTCTTTCAGGAGGAAAGGAAGGGACCTGAGATCTGTACCTGTTGCCACACTGGGTTCCCTACCCTTTTCTTCGTGACATCCTCATGATGCAACGTACCTCTCAGATAAGATAATCTCATGTATTTTGTTATGTTATGTTATGTATGAGTTTTTATTGAGCGCATATTTCACCCAAAGGTCTCAAAGCGCTAGCCTATCACAGAAGAGGAAGAGAAGAGGGGGACTGGCTGGGAATGAGACAGCCTCAGAACAGCCAGGTCTTAAGAGACTTACAAAACTTTCTTTGGTCGGTCTCAGTACAGAGATGAAGAGGGAGGGCGTTCCACAGGGTGGGGGCAAGACAGAAGAAAGATCTTCCGCCATTCCTGGCGGTACGAATCTTGGGAGGGACGAGAAGATGTTTGTTAGCTGATCGGAGAGTCCTAGAGGGTTGATACCTTTTCAGTTTATTAACAAGGTAGTGAGGGCCGTGACCATTGAGAGTTTTGTGGACTAGACAGTGGATCTTGAATGTTATTCGTTTCCTGATAGGGAGCCAGTGGAGGGTTCTCAAACTGGGAGCCGAGGGAGATCGGGCGGTAGATTTAAAACTAGTCTGGCCGCCGTGTTTTGAAGGACCTGGAGTTTTGTTAGGTGCTCTTCGTTGATGGAGGCCAAGAGGGCATTGCCATAATCCAGCCGGCTGATGATTAGTCCTTGCACCAGAGGCATATGGGATGACAGTAGGACCCACTTAAAGATCTTACGAAGGCTGGGCATAAGTCCATAACAGATGCTTGCCACATGATTGACATGATCGGACATGGAGAGTTGATTGTCGATCAGCACTCCTAGGTTATGAACTGCCGACTTGGGTGAGGGACAGGTGCCTAGGTTGGGAGGCCACCAATCACTCGGTGATTTGAGATGTCATCAGTGATGTCATCAGTGATGTCACTGACCATGTCATGAGTGATGTAATATGTGACGTCATCAGCAGTGCATTGCGGGGCGCGAGTTATAGTTAGCTGAACTAACTATAACGGGGAATTTCACGGGTTTTGTATGAGTGCAATGTCCAAGTAACTATAACTGTCCCTAAAACCTATGGTTTTTTCAGTGAATTTCAAAGGTTTTTTAAATGCTAATTTGTAACTATAACGTGTCTGAAACCTATGTTTTTTTCAGTGAATTTCAAAGGTTTTTTAAATGCTAATTTGTAACTATAACGTGTCTGAAACCTATGGTTTTTTCAGTGAATTTCAAAGGTTTTTTAAATGCTAATTTCTAACTATAACGTGCCTGAAACCTACGGTTTTTTCAGTGAATTTCAAAGGTTTTGTAAATGACAATTTTTAAATGTATTAATTGTTATACTAATTTTTTTCATACTGATTTACTACATTTTTAGAAACAATTTTTTTTTACAGATTTTATTTTTAAATTACATTGTAATTACATTATACATTACATTACAAAAAATACTTTCTCAGAATGAATTACTTTAGTTTAAATACTTTGCACATAGGCAATAGACTTTTAAGTACAGTAGTTACAGTTGTTGCAATGGGCAACACATTTTCAAACACAATGCAACATTCAGCTCAATGTGAATTTCTAGTTAAATGCAATTAGTTACTTTATGGATTACTTTTCTAACCACAGGACTGGATCCTAGATTCAGTCCTGGTACATCTCCTGTAAACAGTTGAGTAAAAGCGTTTTGGTTACAGTCGTGATTTTTAAGGAATATTATTGTATTTTAAAAGTTGACACTTAGAAACTTTTCTCATAGAATCACCAATGTTATCCTATGGAAGGAAATTCACTTAGCAGGTAAAAACTGTTATCGTTACTTTTTCTTACTCAGTGTTGGATCCTGGATCCAGCACTGGTGCATCTCCTGTAAACAGTTGAAAGAATACGTTTAAGTCATACAGGTGATTTTTAAGGAATATTTGTAGTTTGTAAAAATCAACACTTTGAAACTTTTTTGCTGAAAACCAGACAATGGATTCCTATGGAAGAAAATATAAGTTACTGGTAAGTACGGTTAAAATTACTTTTCAGGATTAGTACTGGGCTGAAAGATGCAGCACTGAGGTCTCTCCTGATAACAGGTGAGTAAATCGGAATTCGTATTTCGGCTGATTTTAGAGGAATATTTTAAAGTTCCAAAACTCCACACTTAGAAGAATTTCCAAGTGAAACCAGTCAATGTTAGCCTATGGAAGGAAATTCAAGTTACTGGTAAGTACGGTTAAAATTACTTTTCAGGACCAGTACTGGGCTGAAAGATACAGCACTGAGGTCTCTCCTTATAACAGGTGAGTAAATCGGAATTCGTATTTCGGCTGATTTTAGAGGAATATTTGTATGTTTCAAAAATCAACACTTAGAAACTTTTTCAGCAAAAAGCAGGCAATGATATCCTATGGAAGGAAATTCAAGTTACTGGTAAGTACGGTTAAAATTACTTTTGAGGATCAGTACTGGGCTGAAAGATGCAGCACTGAGGTCTCTCCTGATAACAGGTGAGTAAATCGGAATTCGTATTTCGGCTGATTTTAGAGGAATATTTTAAAGTTCCAAAACTCCACACTTAGAAGAATTTCCAAGTGAAACCAGTCAATGTTAGCCTATGGAAGGAAATTCAAGTTACTGGTAAGTACGGTTAAAATTACTTTTCAGGACCAGTACTGGGCTGAAAGATACAGCACTGAGGTCTCTCCTTATAACAGGTGAGTAAATCGGAATTCGTATTTCGGCTGATTTTAGAGGAATATTTGTATGTTTCAAAAATCAACACTTAGAAACTTTTTCAGCAAAAAGCAGGCAATGATATCCTATGGAAGGAAATTCAAGTTACTGGTAAGTACGGTTAAAATTACTTTTGAGGATCAGTACTGGGCTGAAAGATGCAGCACTGAGGTCTCTCCTGATAACAGGTGAGTAAATCGGAATTCGTATTTCGGCTGATTTTAGAGGAATATTTTAAAGTTCCAAAACTCCACACTTAGAAGAATTTCCAAGTGAAACCAGTCAATGTTAGCCTATGAAGGAAATTCAAGTTACCGGTAAGTACGGTTAAAATTACTTTTCAGGACCAGTACTGGGCTGAAAGATGCAGCACTGAGGTCTCTCCTGATAACAGGTGAGTAAATCGGAATTCGTATTTCGGCTGATTTTAGAGGAATATTTTAAAGTTCCAAAACTCCACACTTAGAAGAATTTCCAAGTGAAACCAGTCAATGTTAGCCTATGGAAGGAAATTCAAGTTACTGGTAAGTACGGTTAAAATTACTTTTCAGGACCAGTACTGGGCTGAAAGATACAGCACTGAGGTCTCTCCTGATAACAGGTGAGTAAATCGGAATTCGTATTTCGGATGATTTTAGAAGAATATTTGCACAATGGTGAAGGGAGGGCGGGGCCTGAGGTGACATCTGTGCAAACGCGCCCCGTGGCGCGTTTTAAGTTGGGGGATTAAGTCCCTTGAATCCTGAGGGTCCCTAGGGGCCAACTAGCCCACCAGGAACCTCCAATATGCGCCAGAGGCTGCGTTGCAGAGACGTGTAGAGAGGCCACACCCTTTTACACCTCTCTGCAACGCAGCTCTGTGGCGCTTTCTGGATGTACCTGTTGGGCTAGTTGGCACCCAGGGACCCTCAGGATTGAAGGGATTTAATTCCCATCTTAAAACGCGCCACGGGGCCTGTTTGCACACATGTCACCTGAAGCCCCGCCCTCCCTTCACCACTGTGCAAACGCGCCCCGTGGCGCGTTTTAAGCTGGGGATTAAGTCCCTTGAATCCTGAGGGTCCCGGAGTCCAACTAGCCCACCATATACCTCCAAAAGCGCCACAGAGCTGCGTTGCAGAGAGGTGTAAAAAGGGGTGTGGCCTCTCTACACGTCTCTGCAACGCAGCCCCCTGGTGCATATTGGAGGTTCCTGGTGGGCTAGTTGGCCCCCAGGGACCCCCAGTATTCAAGGAGAATTCGTTCCCCCTCTGCAAACGCGCCAGGGGCGCGTTTGCAGAGTGGTGAAGGAAGGGGCGGGGCCTGCGGGCCCGATCGTTTAAAAAAAAAAAAAAATGTTTGTCCCCTGAAGGGGGCTGTGTAGCCCCCTTCCTTTTTCCTGTTTTTGGGCCCTGGGGACCCCATCCCCAGGGCCTTACCCCTTTTTTAATTTAATTTAAAAAAAAAAAACGGGAAGGGGGCCGTGTGGCCCCCTTCCCTGGGCCTGTATTGGCCCCGGGGACCCCATCCCCGGGGCATGGCCTTTTTTTATTTTCTTGGGAGGGGGCTGCGTGGCCCCCTCCTCAGGCCATTTAAGGCTCCGGGGACCCCATCCCCCGGGGCCGGCCTTTCCATTTTTTTTTTTTTTTTTTTTGGGGAGGGGGCCGCGTGGCCCCCTCCTGGGCCACTACTTGCCCCGGGGACCCCATCCCCCGGGGCTGGCCCTCTCCGTTGAGGACTGTGGGGGGTCCCCAATCCCCCACAGTCCCGCCGGCTCCCCACGTCCCTTGGGAGCCGGCATTGCTGTTCCACATGGGGAGCAGCTGACATGCTGCTCCCCATGTGGAAAAGCAATGTGCTTTGGATATTGGAAGAGAGAGCAGGTTTCCCTGCTCTCTCTTCCAATATCCAAAGCAGTTTGCTATGGCATGACGGGAGCCGCGAGGCTCCCGTCCTGCCATAGCAAACTACAGTGTCCCGGGGTAGGCACCCCGGGACACTGCAGGAGCCGGCCCTGGGGGTGGTGGTCCCCAGGGCCATCAAGGGCTCCAGGAGGGGGCCGCGCGGCCCCCTCCCTACATCAGCACAGCCCCGGGGAGGTGGTGGTCCCCGGGGCTTCGGGGGTCCAAAACGGACCCCCATTTTAATTTGTTAGTGCCCCGGGGAGGTGGCGGTCCCCGGGGCATGTGGGGGGCTGGAGCCCCCACACAGGTTGCTCAATGAATAAAAAAAAGCCCCGGGAGGTGGTGGTCCCCGGGGCTGCGGGAGGCTCAGAGCCCTCCCGCACCATTTCTAAAAGCCCCGGGGGTGGCGGTCCCCGGGGCTTGGGGGCCCTTTGAGGCCCCCACACATAAAATTAAACCCCCACCATGCCCCCGGGACTTGGGCCACCCGGGGCAAATACATCGAGCGCGGGAGACCGCGCTTCGATTTTTTCGGCAGGATTCGCGCACCCTGAGCGCATCCTGCCGATTTTAAAAATTTTTTTTTTTTTGCCCAGGGGTCCTTGTGGGACCCCTGAGCAAACCTAGGGGTCAGGGTGTTTCTACCCTGCCCCCTTTGTGCGCTTTGCGCACTTGTTTCTGTCCCTCGGTTCTACCGAGGGACAAAATAACTGCCAACATTTCCTGAATCGGAATGTTGACAGCCAGCTGACAGCCAATTAACATGCAGCTCGTGATCGGGACGGTGCGCGAAGGGTGCGCTGAGGGTACGCGGACCCTACTCGGCCATAGATATCACTAACTTTTACTTTTCATTTTCTCAGCAACTACTGAACGGATTTACACCATTTAACAAAAAGGGTTCTTTCTGAACCAAGAACTACCTCTTTGCCAAATTTGGTGTAATTCCGTTCAGCAGTTCAGGCTGTAGCCGTGTCTAAAGTTTCCTATGGAAAAGTGCATGGGGAAAACACGTTTTGGGACCCCCTTTTTCTCGGCCCCCTCTTGACGAATCCCCCGATACTTTCAGGGTAGGAGCGGACCGGAGCGGGCCACAAAGTTTGAAAATTTCGCGAAGATACGTCAACCGGCAAGAGAGTTATTTCAAATAGAATGTCGCGGATTTCCTATGGATAATAGGTTGTAACTATAACTATCTACTGGCGACCGCCAGTAGATATATATATATATATATATATATATATATATATATATATATATATATATATATATATATATATATATATATATTCAGCTCCAAGGTTGTCCACCAGTCGAGCAGCACTCGGGCAACAGCAGCAAGACAACAGCCCTTAATTGGTATGGACGGATTCCTCCTGCAGTAGATTGGGGGCCACGAAAGTGGAACAGCAGCTGTATATAGGATCGTGCACGGGCCCACCTGTGGGGTTCATACAGGACCTGATTATGTGCTACCCGCACTACACTTCCCACAAGGCACAGTTTAATTTGAACCTCCCATTGGGGGGGTGTGTCAGAAGTGGGTCAGCGGTTGCGCACACCGTTCCATTAAAGCCTCTGAAGAGAATCATATGGTGATTCGAAATGCGTCAGGCAATACCA
Source organism: Calotriton arnoldi (assembly GCA_963921515.1). NCBI lineage: Eukaryota > Metazoa > Chordata > Amphibia > Caudata > Salamandridae > Calotriton > Calotriton arnoldi. The sequence goes on from CAWUFW010007401.1 coordinate 915,700, forward strand.
CTATGGAGCGGCTCCTACGGGCGGTTCCCCGTCCTTACCAACACATGAATCAAGCTGGTGCTCGAGTGCTACTTACAGGTGGACAACCTTGGAGCAGTGATTTTAGCGCGGCAGTCCAGCCGCGGAGTGTGCACCACCCCATAAGATTGGGGGCCACGAAAGTGGAACAGCAGCTGTATATAGGATCGTGGACGGGCCCACCTGTGGGGTCCATACAGGACCTGATTATGTGCTACCCGCACTACACTTCCCAGAAGGCACAGTTTCATTTGAACCTCCCATTGGGGGGGGGTGTCAGAAGTGGGTCAGCGGTTGCGCACATCGTTCCATTAAAGCCTCTGAAGAGAATCATATGGTGATTTGAAACGCGTCAGGCAATACCACTATGGAGCAGCTCCTACGGGCGGTTCCCCGTCCTTACCTACACATGAATCAAGCTGGTGCTCGAGTGCTACTTACAGGTGGACAACCTTGGAGCAGTGATTTTAACGCGGCAGTCCAGCCGCGGAGGGTGCACCACCCCGTAAGATTGGGGGCCACGAAAGTGGAACAGCAGCTGTATATAGGATCGTGGACAGGCCCACCTGTGGGGTCCATACAGGACCTGATTATGTGCTACCCGCACTACACTTCCCAGAAGGCACAGTTTCATTTGAACCTCCCATTGGGGGGGTGTGTCAGAAGTGGGTCAGCGGTTGCGCACACTGTTCCATTAAAGCCTCTGAAGAGAATCATATGGTGATTCGAAACGCGTCAGGCAATACCACTATGGAGCGGCTCCTACGGGCGGTTCCCCGTCCTTACCTACACATGAATCAAGCTGGTGCTCGAGTGCTACTTACAGGTGGACAACCTTGGAGCAGTGATTTTAACGCGGCAGTCCAGCCGCGGAGTGTGCACCACCCCGTAAGATTGGGGGCCACGAAAGTGGAACAGCAGCTGTATATAGGATCGTGGACGGGCCCACCTATGGGGTCCATACAGGACCTGATTATGTGCTACCCGCACTACACTTCCCAGAAGGCACAGTTTCATTTGAACCTCCCATTGGGGGTGTGTCAGAAGTGGGTCAGCGGTTGCGCACACCGTTCCATTAAAGCCTCTGAAGAGAATCATATGGTGATTCGAAACGCGTCAGGCAATACCACTATGGAGCGGCTCCTACGGGCGGTTCCCCGTCCTTACCTACACATGAATCAAGCTGGTGCTCGAGTGCTACTTACAGGTGGACAACCTTGGAGCAGTGATTTTAACACGGCAGTCCAGCCGCGGAGTGTGCACCGCCCCGTAAGATTGGGGGCCACGAAAGTGGAACAGCAGCTGTATATAGGATCGTGGACGGGCCCACCTGTGGGGTCCATACAGGACCTGATTATGTGCTACCCGCACTACACTTCCCAGAAGGCACAGTTTCATTTGAACCTCCCATTGGGGGGGTGTGTCAGAAGTGGGTCAGCGGTTGCGCACATCGTTCCATTAAAGCCTCTGAAGAGAATCATATGGTGATTTGAAACGCGTCAGGCAATACCACTATGGAGCGGCTCCTACGGGCGGTTCCCCGTCCTTACCTACACATGAATCAAGCTGGTGCTCGAGTGATACTTACAGGTGGACAACCTTGGATCAGTGATTTTAACGCGGCAGTCCAGCCGCGGAGTGTGCACCACCCCGTAAGATTGGGGGCCACGAAAGTGGAACAGCAGCTGTATATAGGATCGTAGACGGGCCCACCTGTGGGGTCCATACAGGACCTGATTATGTGCTACCCGAACTACACTTCCCAGAAGGCACAGTTTCATTTGAACCTCCCATTGGGGGGGTGTGTCAGAAGTGGGTCAGCGGTTGCGCACACCGTTCCATTAAAGCCTCTGAAGAGAATCATATGGTGATTCGAAACGCGTCAGGCAATACCACTCTGGAGCGGCTCCTACGGGCGGTTCCCCGTCCTTACCTACACATGAATCAAGCTGGTGCTCGAGTGCTACTTACAGGTGGACAACCTTGGAGCAGTGATTTTAACGCGGCAGTCCAGCCGCGGAGTGTGCACCACCCCGTAAGATTGGGGGCCACGAAAGTGGAACAGCAGCTGTATATAGGATCGTGGACGGGCCCACCTGTGGGGTCCATACAGGACCTGATTATGTGCTACCCGCACTACACTTCCCAGAAGGCACAGTTTCATTTGAACCTCCCATTGGGGTGTGTGTCAGAAGTGGGTCAGCGGTTGTGCACACCGTTCCATTAAAGCCTCTGAAGAGAATCATATGGTGATTCGAAACGCGTCAGGCAATACCACTATGGAGCGGCTCCTACGGGCGGTTCCCCGTCCTTACCTACACATGAATCAAGCTGGTGCTCGAGTGCTACTTACAGTTGGACAACCTTGGAGCAGTGATTTTAACGCGGCAGTCCAGCCGCGGAGTGTGCACCACCCCGTAAGATTGGGGGCCACGAAAGTGGAACAGCAGCTGTATATAGGATCGTGGCCGGGCCCACCTGTGGGGTCCATACAGGAACTGATTATGTGCTACCCGCACTACACTTCCCAGAAGGCACAGTTTCATTTGAACCTCCCATTGGGGGGTGTGTCAGAAGTGGGTCAGCGGTTGCGCACACCGTTCCATTAAAGCCTCTGAAGAGAATCATATGGTGATTCGAAACGCGTCAGGCAATACCACTATGGAGCGGCTCCTACGGGTGGTTCCCCGTCCTTACCTACACATGAATCAAGCTGGTGCTCAAGTGCTACTTACAGGTGGACAACCTTGGAGCAGTGATTTTAACGCGGCAGTCCAGCCGCGGAGTGTGCACCACCCCGTAAGATTGGGGGCCACGAAAGTGGAACAGCAGCTGTATATAGGATCGTGGACGGGCCCACCGGTGGGGTCCATACAGGACCTGATTATGTGCTACCCGCACTACACTTCCCAGAAGGCACAGTTTCATTTGAACCTCCCATTGGGGGGTGTGTCAGAAGTGGGTCAGCGGTTGCGCACACCGTTCCATTAAAGCCTCTGAAGAGAATCATATGGTGATTCAAAACGCGTCAGGCAATACCACTATGGAGCGGCTCCTACGGGCGGTTCCCCGTCCTTACCTACACATGAATCAAGCTGGTGCTCGAGTGCTACTTACAGGTGGACAACCTTGGAGCAGTGATTTTAACGCGGCAGTCCAGCCGTGGAGTGTGCACCACCCCGTAAGATTGGGGGCCATGAAAGTGGAACAGCAGCTGTATATAGGATCGTGGACTGGCCCACCTGTGGGGTCCATACAGGACCTGATTATGTGCTACCCGCACTACACTTCCCAAAAGGCACAGTTTCATTTGAACCTCCCATTGGGGGGGGTGTCAGAAGTGGGTCAGCGGTTGCGCACACCGTTCCATTAAAGCCTCTGAAGAAAATCATATGGTGATTCGAAACGCGTCAGGCAATACCACTATGGAGCGGCTCCTACGGGCGGTTCCCCGTCCTTACCTACAGGCCTCTGTACACGTCTCTGCAACGCAGCCCCCTGGCGCATACTGGAGGTTCCTGGTGGGCTAGTTAGCCCCCAGGGACCCCCAGTATTCAAGGGGAATTCGTTCCCCCTCTGCAAACGCGCCAGGGGGTGCGTTTGCAGAGTACTGCAGGGAGGGGGGCGGGGCCTCCGGCACGATGCCGGTCGTTTTTTTTTCTTCTATTTTTTTTTAATGGGAGGGGGCTGCGTGGCCCCCTTCCCTTGCTCACTTTTGGCCCCGGGGACCCCATCCCACGGGGCCTGAGCATTTTATTTTATTTTTTTAATTAAAAAAAAAAAACGGGAAGGGGGTTGCGTGGCCCCCTTCCCTGGGCCTGTATTGGCCCCGGGGACCCCATCCCCGGGGCATGGCCTCGATTTTTTTATTTGGAGGGGGGCTGCGTGGCCCCCCTCCTCAGGCCATTTAAGGCCCCGGGGACCCCATCCCCTGGGGCCGGCCTTGAACTTTTTTTCATTTTTTTTCTTTTTTTAAATTTGGGGAGGGGGCTGTGTGGCCCCCTCCCTGGCCACTTATGGCCCCGGGGACCCCATCCCCCGTGTCCTGGCCTCTGGTTGGGGACTGTGGGGAGTCCCCAATCCCCCACAGTCCCAGCCGGCTCCCCGCCTCCTGCGCGAGCCGGCATTGCTTTCCACATGGGGAGCAGCTAACATGCTGCTCCCCATGTGGAAAGCAATCAGCTTTGGATATTGGAAGCAAGAGCAGGTTTCCTGCCTCTCTTCCAATATCCAAAGCAAGTTTGCAATGACAGGACGGGAGCCGCGAGGCTCCCGTCCTGTCATTGCAAACAGCAGTGTCCCGGGGTAGGCACCCCGGGACACTGCAGGAGCCGGCCCTGGGGGTGGCGGTCCCCAGGGCCATCACTGGCTCCAGGAGGGGGCCGCGCGGCCCCCTCCCCACATTTTCAAAGCCCCGGTGAGGTGGTGGTCCCCGGGGCTTCGGGGTCCAAAACGGACCCCCATTTTTAATTTTTAGTGCCCCGGGGAGGTGGCGGTCCCGGGGCATGTGGGGGCTGGAGCCCCCCACACAGGTTAAAAAATGAAACAGAAGCCCCGGGGAGGTGGCGGTCCCCGGGGCAGCGGGAGGGCAAAGAGCCCTCCCGCACCATTTTTGTTAAAGCCCCGGGGGTGGCGGTCCTCGGGGCTTGGGGGCCCTTAGAGGCCCCCATACATAAATTTAACCCCCCACCATGCCCCCGGGACTTGGCCCACCCGGGGGCAAATTAACATCTTTTTTTTTTTTTTCGGCAGGATCCGCGCACCCTAAGCGCATCCTGCCGATTTAAAAAAAAAAAATGCTTTTTTTTGCCCAGGGGGTCCTTGTGGGACCCCCTGAGCAGGCCTAGGGGGTTAGGGTGTTTCTACCCTGCCCCCTTTGTGCGCTTTGCGAACTTGTTTCTGTCCCTCGGTTCTACCGAGGGACAAAATGGCTGCCAACACTTCCTGAATCGGAATGTTGACTGCCAGCTGACAGCCAATTAGCATGCAGCTCGTGATCTGGAGGGTACGCGGACCCTACTCGGCCATAGATATATATGTGACTTTACTTGTGAATTTCTCAGGAACTACTGAACAGATTTACACCATTTAAGCAAAAGGCACCAGTCTGAACCAAGGGCTACCTCTTTGCCAAATTTGGTGTAATTCCGTTCAGCAGTTCGGGCTGTAGCTGCGACTAAAGGTTCCTATGGAAAAATGAATGGGGAAAACGCGTTTTGGGACCCCCCTTTTTTCTCAGCCCCCGCTTGATGAATCAACCCGAGACTTTCAGGGTAGGAGCGGAGCGCCCCAACAAGTTGGAAACTTTCGCGAAGATTCGTCAACCGGCGCCAACGTTATTTCAAATAGAATGTCGGGGATTTCCTATGGATAATAGGTCCTAACTATAACTATCTACTGGCGACCGCCAGTAGATAATATATATATATATATATATATATATATATATATATATATATATATATATATATATATATATATATATATATATATATATCCACAACACCAAAGTTTGCCCCTCCTTCGCCTTCTCCTCACTGCGGTCGCAATAGAAGGGCAAGAACTCCACTTCAGGTATGCAAAATTATTTATTTATTTTACACGATCATGCAGTCATTACGTGTTTCGGTAACAGCCGTTACCTTGATCACATGATTTCAATGCATTTCCACCTAACTTAAATACCAAGACCCCCCGGTTGTGACATCACATAATAGACATAGTAAACAGCCTATTAAACAATTGCTGACTTGTATACTTGTACACATGACCCCAGATTTCTGGGATCTTGATCCAAAAACCAATTCATTAAATATATTTGCACATGAGAAATTTGTTAATGCAGATCTTGGTATAAAATATATAAATAAATAAATAAATATATATTTCTCATTATTTAAAAATTAAATATGATAAATTAAGTTAAGTTAAAACACTATTATTTAACCATTTATATTTCATATTTAAAACTCCAATCGTAGCATTTTTATCTCTATGGTACAGAGATTGATTGATAGATTGTATCCGCCTAAATGCGTAAAACAATGTATTTTGATGTGGTCATTATACATTGTAATAAAATACTCTATACAAACATTAATGCCATTCTAGTGTGTACAGTTTCATTTTTTGAATTGGAAAAATGCTCATAAACACATTATCTAATTGCAGCAATCGAAAATGTTCTTAAAGTGCTAGTGTGCTCTCTGAAATAAAGTGCCTATCATAAAATAACTGTGCAAAAAGTGCAAAAAATAGTGCAAACTAGTGTGTCACGTTCGGGTGGAATTTTGATTTGTATTCTCTTTCTTTTTATTATTTTTTTTTAAAAAAAACGAAGTTTCTTATTATTTTAAAATGTTTATAAAGATTTTTTTAAATTTTAGGCTAAAATGGGCGGAGGAGTAAATACAAAGTAAATTGTCCCAATGTCAAAAGCTTGATAATCATGGGAAGCCTAATTATAAGTAGTTGTGCATATCTTCATTATTGTTGAGACCATTGGGAGTCTTACTGTCCAGCTCGAGTATCATACGTGTTTCAAGCTGGCGTAAGAGTTTTTCTCTATTACCTCCCCGTCTTAAACTGGGCACTGCATTGATAACAAAATATGTTAGACATTCCAGATTATTATTATGTGCAGCCTTAAAGTGTCTGGCCACGGGGTAGGTAACATCATTATTAACAATAGCCCTTAAGTGCTGCAGAATTCTCACGTGCACTTGCAGCTTGGTACTTCCAACATATTTCAAGCCACAAGTGCACGAGAGAACATATACGGCAAAGTCCGTTCTACAGTTAAAATTTCCTTGAATGGCTATTTTCTTAGTGTCAAAAGCTGTTTCATAATGTGTAGTATTAACCCCAAATCTACAGGCTCTACACGCCGAGCACTTGAAAAAGCCATTCCGTGGTTTGAGCCATGTAGTAGTAGAACTTAGTTCAGGGCTGGCTTTCACTAACTGTGTTCTCATAGAAGGGGCCCTTCTAAATGTAATGGATGGAACAGCAGGTAACCTGAAGCCAGCACCGGGTCAGTTAGTACAAAGGGCTAGTTTTTCTTCACAATGGCTTTAATTTGTCTTTGTTGGCCACTAAATCTATTGATAAGCCTTGCTGAATTTTTGTCTTCATTTTTATTTGCTACCAATATCTCAGTTGTGTTTATATTCTCTTTACTGTATTGTTGTAGCAATGATTCCCTTGTTCTTGTCCTAGACTTATTGGCTGCATCTTTCAAAACTTTGTTGTTATAACCCCTTGCTTTAAATCTCTTCATGGCCTCCTCCATATTTTTAGCTAGTTCTATTTCCGTACTGCAGATTCTTTTCAGTCTTAGGAATTCCCCAAATGGGATACTAGGTATCAAATGCTTCGGATGGGCACTGTGTGCATGTAAATGGTGTTACCTGCAGTACTTTTCCTGTGGAGAGTTGTCTCAATCTTCATGTTAGAAATGTATACCCTCACATCTAGGAATTCTACTGACTGACTATTGACATTTGACGTAAATTTGAGATTGACATTGTTTTCATTAATATCTTTTATGAAATTTGTGGCACTGAGCTCACTCCCCCTCCAAATAATAAAAATGTTGTCAATGAATCTAAGCCAGTGTATCACATGGGCATTGTATTGTGAGGCATGGGTAACCTTGAGAGCCCGCTCCTCCCACCAGCCAACATGCAAGCAAGCATAGCTGGGGGAGAAGCAGGCTCCCATGGCCACACCGCGTTTTTGTCTATACAGTTCTCTGCCAAACATAAAAAAGTTATTAAATAAGCACCATCTGATCAATTCAACCAACATAACATTGTGATTGTAATTCATTAAAGATTTGGGGGCACATCAGCAACAGACGGCGATAAATATCGCAAAGCGCGCTTAGCGCTTTTTTATTTATCGCCGGCTATCGCTGGAATTTATCACCCGGTCAGCGCGTTATTAACAACGCGTTTCTCCAGGGCGATAAAATTCCAGCGATAGCGGCGTTGTAGGAGGGGATATCACCGGAAATCCAGCGAAAAGTCCACAGGAATGGCAAAAACGTTGTTGATAGGCCAAGGTTCACTCAGCCTGACGATCCACCTGCCATTGGATAATGCAGGTAAGTCAGGTTTTCAGCAGACGTTAGTTTTCGGCGTAAACCGCGGTTAGCCCGGATTTTAAAATCGCTAACCGTGTTGTGGGCTGCCTTGGAAATATCGCGATGTGCACATAGCGATAATTTACATGGTATTCCATGAGGGGTACGCCAGGTGACGCCCACTTTGCATCTCATTAGAGATGCAGAGCGAGGCGTCGGGAAAACGGCTGCTAACATGCGCTAATGCATGTTAGCACCGCCTTGTAAATAGGGCGAAAATATTATCTCCGCTTTTTTGGCTTTTAAAGCCAAAAAAGCGGAGATAAGGCCCTTGATAATATGCCCCCAAGTGTTCAAATAGTGTTGAACTGCCGCTAGTCCCACATCATGATCAATGCTTGTATAAAGGGACTCTATGTCCAGAGTTATAAGCAGCATCCCCTCTGCCCATGTGATGTTTTTAAGTTTTGATAAAAAGTCACCTGTGTCCTTGATGTAAGTAGGCAGATTTCTAACATGATCTTGGAGGAAATAATCAATATATTGTGCAATGTTTTCACTAATGCCTTTGATTGCTGAAATAATTGGCCTTCCTGGAACAGGTACACGTTCTTTGTGTATTTTCGGAATTAAATACATAGTTGGAAGCACTGGCCACTCGTTGTGCATAAATTTAAATTCATCTTTTGAAATTAAACCTTTTCTTTTCCATTGCATGAGGTCCTTTTTGAGACATTCCTTTGCTTTATTGTATTTTTTCATCTTGGTTTTTTCGTAGCAATCCACATCATTGAGTTGGTGAAGTGCCTCTTGAATACACTCCTTTTTCGGGCAGATTACGACGTTACGCACTTTATCAGATTTATTAATTACCAACTCATTATTCATTTTTAGCTTTCGCATTAGTTTGTTGTATTGAAACCATGATATTTAATTTTTCCTCCATTGCGTTTCATTTTATAGTTGAGATTTTTGAGATCCTCTATAACTCTGTCATGAAAAATGTCTACGGCGTCTTTGGGCATCATGGGCATGAAAGTTGATTTCGGTCTGAATGGACTTTTTCCTGCATTGATTTGATCAAATTGAGTGATTCTAATTGCTCCTGTGTGGACTCTACCTCAAATTCAGATTGTATTTGTGTGTCCACATCGCTTTCTTTACTCAATTCATAGAGCGTTACCAGTGTGGAGGCATCGGATGCTTGAAGATTGTCATTGGACATGGTAGTACTTTCCATAGCATGGGATTGAGTATTACCTTCCTTGATAGTAAAAAAAGTTCTTAATTTTAGCTTTCTAATAAATTGGAATACATCCACTCTTGTATTGGCATAATCAAAACTCTTCTCAGGGCAGAATGATAAGCCCAGTGTTAGTAATTGCGTCTCTGCTTTACTTAGAACTGTATTAGACAGATTCACTACTGTGTTTTGTTGCCCCGCATCTTGCGCCATTGAGGTTTCTTGTTTTTTCCTCTTTCTGAGTTTCCTCCTCGCTCGCCTTCTTTTGTTCCTGCATTCTCTGTTGTTTTTGTAGGGTTCCGTGGTCTCCTGTCTAGAACTAAAAAATCAACCTCTTCTGCAAGGCTCAATTTGCTCATGGTGCCATGCACATTTAATGAGGTCGAACTCCCCTCAGAACTGGTTTCACTAATGGCAGAGCTTAGGTCTGAATTTGAGGTTGTTTCTTCCATGACCTCTTCTCTTGCTATGCTTGTGCTTGTAGTTTTGGACAACTTGTTCTTTTCACACTGTCGTATTTCCGTGCAAATGTAAAAATTTTACCTTGCTCATAATCAGTTTTGTCTCTCGCAAATTTATGAGCTTTCCGATACTTGATTTTATCCTCCTGCTTTTTAATTCTCTCTTGGATTTCCTTTTTTGCTTTTGTGATATACTCTTGTGCATCACTTTTGGCGAGTTCCTGGTTAATTTGTTCAATATATATATATATATATATATATATATATTCACTGAAAAAACCATAGGTTTCAGGGACGTTATAGTTACAAATTAGCATTTAAAAAACCTTTGAAATTCACTGAAAAAACCATAGGTTTTAGGGACAGTTATAGTTAGTTGGACATTGCACTCGTACAAAACCCGTGAAATTCCCCGTTATAGTTAGTCCAGCTAACTATAACTCACGCCCCGCAATGCACTGCTGATGACGTCACATATTACATCACTCATGACATGGTCAGTGACATCACTGATGACATCACTGATGACATCTCAAATGACATCACTGATGACATCACTGATGACATCATCCAGTGACTGTGTTTTCTGTAAAGTTTAAATATTTTTAATATATATAGGAAAAGACGTATTGAAGAATGAGTGGGTGTGTAAGTGTCTGTATGGATGATTTAGTAGGTGCGTGACTGACTGTATAAGTGAGTGATTTAACGTATCTTACTGAATGCATGGGTTAGTGACTAAACTGGGTGAATGTCTGTATCCGTCTGTCTGTTGCTTTGTAAGTGGCTGCATGTGTTTGAGAATAGCTACATGAGTGTCTATATGAGTTATTGAATGCTTGTGTGAGTATCTGTATGGGTGCCTGAGTGTTTGTGTGGGAGGGGTGTGTGCGACTAAGTGCATAGATGTGTGAGTGGGTGATTCACTGGGTGGATGGTTTCAAGAGTGCATCTGTGATAGACTGTATGGGTGGGTAAGTGTGTGTAAGAGTGTGTTAGTGAGTGAATGTATGTCCCAGTGGTACATGTGTGAGTAACTACATATGTGAAAGGCAGTATATATGTGTGTTGGAGTATATAAATAGCTATAAGCAAGAGTGACTGATTGTGATAGTGGCTGTATGGATGAGTGTGTGCTTGTATCAGTGATTGTATAAGAGCGTAAGAATGTGCTAGTATTTGTATGAGTAAGTGAGCTGGTGTGTGTATAACTGTATAGGTGAGTAAATGGTAGTGTGTTTAATTATTTGCATGACTGACTAGGTGTGTGAGTACCTCTATGGATGAGTGGCGGTGTTAGAGTGTCTATATAGGAGTATGAGTGCATATGATAGTCCTGTACTGAGTGACCGTAAATATGAGTGACTGTTCGGGTGAGTGAGTGGATGTGTGTGTGTAGACCTAAGAATCAGTGAGTGGGTATGTAGTTATTGGTGTTGGAGTGTCTATGGTTTTGCGACTGGCAGTCTGTACTTTAGAGTGGGTGTATCAAAGGTTATATTAGGGTGTGAGAAGATGCATGAAATTATCACATGGATGATGTCATCAGTGATGTCATCAGTGATGTCATTTGAGATGTCATCAGTGATGTCATCAGTGATGTCACTGACCATGTCATGAGTGATGTAATATGTGACGTCATCAGCAGTGCATTGCGGGCGTGAGTTATAGTTAGCTGGACTAACTATAACGGGGGAATTTCACGGGTTTTGTACGAGTGCAATGTCCAACTAACTATAACTGTCCCTAAAACCTATGGTTTTTTCAGTGAATTTCAAAGGTTTTTAAATGCTAATTTGTAACTATAACGTCCCTGAAACCTATGGTTTTTCAGTGAATTTCAAAGGTTTTTTAAATGCTAATTTGTAACTATAACATGTCTGAAACCTACGGTTTTTCAGTGAATTTCAAAGGTTTTGTAAATGACAATTTTTAAATGTATTAATTGTTATATAAATTTTTAAAATACTGATTTACTACATTTTTAGAAACAATTTTTTTTTACATATTTTATTATTTAAATTACATTGTAATTACATTATACATTACATTACAAAAAATACTTTCTCAGAATGAATTACTTTAGTTTAAATACTTTGCACATAGGCAATAGACTTTTAAGTACAGTAGTTACAGTTGTTGCAATGTGCAACACATTTTCAAACACAATGCAACATTCAGCTCAATGTGAATTTCTAGTTAAATGCAATTAGTTACTTTATGGATTACTTTTCTAACCACCTGACTGGATCCTAGATTCAGTCCTGGCACATCTCCTGTAAACAGTTGAGTAAAAGCGTTTTGGTTACAGTCGTGATTTTTAAGGAATATTATTGTACTTTAAAAGTTGACACTTAGAAACTTTTTCTCATAGAATCACCAATGTTATCCTATGGAAGGAAATTCACTTAGCAGGTAAAAACTGTTATCGTTACTTTTTCTTACTCAGTTTTGGATCCTGGATCCAGCACTGGTGCATCTCCTGTAAACAGTTGAATGAATGCGTTTAAGTCATACAGGCGATTTTTAAGGAATATTTGTAGTTTGTGAAAATTGACACTTTGAAAGTTTTCTGCTGAAAACCAGACAATGGATTCCTATGTTAGAAAATATAAGTTACTGGTAAGTACGGTTAAAATTACTTTTCAGGGTCAGTGCTGGGCTAAAAGATGCAGCACTGGGTTCTCTCCTGATAACAGGTGAGTAAATTGGAATTCGTACTTTGGTTGATTTTAGAGGAATATTATAAAGTTCCAAAACTCCACACTTAGAAGAATTTCCAAGTGAAACCAGTCAATGTTAGCCTATGAAGGAAATTCAAGTTACCGGTAAGTACGGTTAAAATTAATTTTGAGGATCAGTACTTGGCTGAAAGATGCAGCACTGAGGTCTCTCCTGATAACAGGTGAGTAAATCAGAATTCGGATTTCGGCTGATTTTAGAGGAATATTTTAAAGTTCCAAAAATCAACACTTAGAAACTTTTTCAGCAAAAAGCAGGCAATGATATCCTATGCAAGGAAATTCAAGTTACTGGTAAGTACGGCTAAAATTACTTTTGAGGATTAGTACTGGGCTGAAAGATGCAGCACTGAGGTCTCTCCTGATAACAGGTGAGTAAATCGGAATTCGTATTTCGGCTGATTTTAGAGGAATATTTTAAAGTTCCAAAACTCCACACTTAGAAGAATTTCCAAGTGAAACCAGTCAATGTTAGCCTATGAAGGAAATTCAAGTTACCGGTAAGTACGGTTAAAATTACTTTTCAGGACCAGTACTGGGCTGAAAGATGCAGCACTGAGGTCTCTCCTGATAACAGGTGAGTAAATCGGAATTCGTATTTCGGCTGATTTTAGAGGAATATTTTAAAGTTCCAAAACTCCACACTTAGAAGAATTTCAAAGTGAAACCAGTCAATGTTAGCCTATGGAAGGAAATTCAAGTTACTGGTAAGTACGGTTAAAATTACTTTTCAGGACCAGTACTGGGCTGAAAGATGCAGCACTGAGGTCTCTCCTGATAACAGGTGAGTAAATCGGAATTCGTATTTCGGCTGATTTTAGAGGAATATTTGCACAATGGTGAAGGGAGGGGGCGGGGCCTCAGGTGACATCTGTGCAAACGCGCCCCGGGACACTACAGGAGCCGGCCCTGGGGGGTGGTGGTCCCCAGGGCCATCAAGGGCTCCAGGAGGGGGGCCGCGCGGCCCCCTCCCTACATCAGCACAGCCCGGGGAGGTGGTGGTCCCGGGGCTTCGGGGTCCAAAACGGACCCCCATTTTAATTTGTTAGTGCCCGGGGAGGTGGCGGTCCCGGGGCGTGTGGGGGCTGGAGCCCCCCACACAGGTTGTTTAATTTTAAAAAAAAAGCCCGGGGAGGTGGTGGTCCCGGGGCTGCGGGAGGGCTCAGAGCCCTCCCGCACCATTTTTAAAAGAAAGCCCCAGGGGGTGGCGGTCCCCGGGGCTTGGGGGGCCCTTTGAGGCCCCCATACATAAAATAAACCCCCCCCCAGCATGACCCCGGGACTTGGGCCACCCGGGGGCAAAATACAATCGATGCTTTTTTTGCCCAGGGGTCCTTGTGGGACCCCCTGAGCAGGCCTAGGGGTTAGGGTGTTTCTACCCTGCCCCCTTTGTGCGTTTTGCACACTTGTTTCTTTTTTTTTCGGCGGGATACGCGCACCCTAAGCGCATCCCGCCGATTTAAAAAAAAAATCTTTTTCTGCCCAGGGGTCCTTGTGGGACCCCCTGAGCAGACCTAGGGGTCAGGGTGTTTCTACCCTGCCCCCTTTTGCGCTTTGCGCACTTGTTTCTGTCCTCGGTTCTACCGAGGACAAAATAACTGCCAACACTTCCTGAATCAATGTTGACAGCCAGCTGACAGCCAATTAGCATGCAGCTCGTGATCGGGATGGTGCGCGCAGGGTGCGCTGAGGGTACGCGTATCCGACGCGCCCATAGATATATATGTACTTTTACTTTTGATTTTCTCAGGAACTACTGAACGGATTTACACCATTTAAGCAAAAGGCACCAGTCTGAACCAAGGACTACCTCTTTGCCAAATTTGGTGTAATTCCGTTCAGCAGTTCGAGCTGTAACTGCGACTAAAGGTTCCTATGGAAAAATGAATGGGGAAAACGCGTTTTGGGACCCCCTTTTTCTCGGCCCCCGCTTCACGTATCACCCCGAGACTTTCAGGGTAGGAGCGGAGCGGAGCGCCCCAACAAGTTGGAAACTTTCACGAAGATTCGTCAACCGGCGCCAACGTTATTTCAAATAGAATGTCGCGGATTTCCTATGGATAATAGGTTGTAACTATAACTATCTACTGGCGACCGCCAGTAGATAATATATATATATATATATATATATATATATATATATATATATATATATATATATAAAATATATATATATTTGTAATTTTTTATAATTCTAAAATTCTAAAATAAATTAAAATTAATAGTAAATATGTATATTCATGATTAAGTATGAGTGTTTAACTTTTTTAATCAAGTTTATTTGTTATAGTTGTTAAAATTCATATTAAATCAACTTTATTTTTTTATATTAATTTTATTATTTAACATATTTATTATTTATTATTTTATTTTATACATATATAAAAATCGATATTTTGTACAACTATATTTTTTACATCTATATTTTTTTCCGATATTTTTGTACTTACCTGTTTAAGTATAGGGAGTCAATTGTTTTGCATTCTATATTGTTTCATCAATATTTTTTTACTTCAGGCCCAAAGAACATCATCTGCAGCGTTAACCAAGGGTCCTCACTCAGTCCAACCCTGTTCAATACATACATGGTCCCCCTGGCCACGCTGGTCAAATCCCATGGTATAAACATCATATCATATGCTGATGACACTGAGCTCATCCTCTCCCTATCCTCAAACCCCACTAACACCAAAACCAATCTCCACAGTTGCATGATCAGCATAGCCAGCTGGATGCAAAATGAATGCATCAAACTCAACACCGACAAAACTGAGGGACTCATCGTCAGGAGCAACACCTCCCCATGGGATGACTCCTGGTGGCCAGCAGAACTGGGCCCCTCGCTCATTCCCACAGGCCACGCCAGAAACCTCTGCTTCATACTCGACAACAAGCTCATCATGAAGAAGCAGATAAAGGCTGTCTCCTCAACCTGCTTCCTCACCCTCCACATGCTCTGGAACATATTCTACTGGCTCCCAATAAACATCAGATGCACCGGCACCCAGGCCCTCATCACCAGCCACATGGACTACGTTAACTCCCTCTACGTGGGCATCACCTCACAGCTACTGAGCAGACTGCAAACCATCCGAAGTGCTCCAGCCAGGCTCATCCTCGACCTCCAGAGAAGAGCCCACATCACCCCCCACCTCAGAGCACTCCACCGGCTCCCTGTCCAAAACAGGTGCCAGTTTAAACTGTTGACCAACACCTATAAGGCCCGGCACAATAAAGGACCAGCCTACCTCAACCACAAACTGAACTTCCACCAACAGGGCAGACAACTACGCTCCACCTCCCTCTTTCCCGCCCCCATGCCCCGCTTCTGCAAATGCAGAAGTGGCAGCCACACCTTCTCCTACCTGGCCGCCAAGACCTGGAATGGCCTCTCACTCAACCTCCGCACTGCATCCACCCTACAGAAGTTCAGAGATGGCCTAAAAACCGGGATGTTCGACTGACAACTCCCAGCAGCAGCGAGCCCAGCACTTGGATACACTCAAGGCTGATAAGCAGCGCTCTATAAATCAGTGATTGATTGAGGAGCTCTATTGAGTCAGGCAAGTGCTCCTCGGTGCCTACTTCGGCCTCTCTTGAGGAAGACTTTCATCATATTATAAAATATGCATTGCATCAGAGAATACAGAAGTGTCTACATAAAAGAGTGTGCTGCGACAGCAAATGATGGATGGAATGCTGAATAAATCAAATATTCACCGCCAGTCAAGAGATATGGGTTAAATCCAAAGTTATTTTGCTCACTACACCACCCCAGTTTAGACACAGTCATATGTAAATCAGGCTCCTCATGGGAACAGTCCAGAACGAACTGCCAAGCCGGGCCCTCCCTGGACCGGACACAAGCATCCGGGGACCGGTTTCGGGGAATTACCCCTCATCAGCCAGGCTAGCTTGAATCCAGTGGTACAGTGGGCAAGAGGCCCATGTCTGGGTATAAAATCCCACTTAAGGCATAAAGTGCTGCGGCAAGAAGTGATGGACGAAATGTCTGAATAAATCAAACATTCACCCCAGTCAAGACCTCTGGGTTATATCCATCAATATTTTGCTCACTACGCCACCTCAGTTGGAACCCAGCCATATGCAAATCAGTCTTGACCCTGCTCCTCATGGGAACAGTCCAACCCAAATTGCCAAGCAGGGTCCTTACTGGACCGGAAACAAGCATCCTGGGACTGGTTTTGGGTATCACCCCTCATCAGTGAGGCTAGCTTGAATCCAGTGGCACAGGGAGCATTGGACCTACGTGTGAACATATCCATCCCACTTAGGGCAAAAAGTGTTGCAGCAAAAAATTATGGACGGAATGCTGAATAAATCAAGCACTCACCCCCAGTCAAGAGATCTGGGTTAAATCCATCGTTATTTTGTCACTATGACACCATAGTTTGGACCCTGCCATATGCAAATCAGTCTTGACCCTGCTTCTCATGGGAACAGTCCAGTCCACATTGCCAAGCAGGGTCCTTCCTGGACCGGAAACAAGCATCCTGTGACTGGTTTTGTGGTATAAACCCTCATCAGGCAGGCTAATTTGATTCCAGTGGCACAGCAAGCAAGAGACCCACGTCTGGGCATACCGTTGGCCACTTACACAAGATAATGGATGGAGAGTTTCAGTGCTCCATCCATCATCTCCTTGTGTTTGCTTCAACCACACAAGTGGCACAGTGTTTATTTGGCACAAGTGGGGCATTGCTGGGTGATAAGAAGTCTGTGGACTTCTTCAGATTCCAAAAGTTTCCATCAGAGTAATATCTGTAAAATTTGCATTTTCAGGTGACGTTTGAGGTTTGCAGAGCATTATGACTAAGAAAACTTCATCGGAGCATGCAAGACACACCACCCTGTAATCCCCTAGTTGTCTAGTTTTCACATATATGTGTGGTTGGTTGGTTTCCATGGGTGGCAGGCGAGCATGGCCCCAAATCTTGCAGCTACCTCTCTTGCTGATCTCTCCACAAAGCCCCTTAGGACCTCTTGTGTCAAGGCCTCTTGTCCTACCCACACTAGTGAGGTACCATTTTTATTGAGAGACTTGGGGGAATGCTGTGTGGTAGGAGATTTCTGTCTCCAAGCAGATTCCAGAAGATTTGAGGAAACTGTGTGTTTTTAGTTAAAGTTTGAGGTTTACAGTGCACTGTGGGTTTGAAAATGATGTGGAAGCCAGGTGGAAGCACAACACCCTTGACTCCCACGGATGTCTGATTTTCAGAACAGTCTGGGTCTGGTAGGTTTAATGCTCTATCCACCCACCAGGAGGGGTACCAACTCTATTGGGCATGAAGTGGATTGGAGCATGGGCCACTGCCAAAGGGGGGACCTCCCCCGTAAAACAATTACATGAATCCAGTAACTAATGTCTGCTGAGCTTTCTGTCACCCGGGGAGCAGATTGGGAGTAATCTACACATCTGTCCCCAGAGGAGCAGTAAGGCTGCCTTCTTTGTTTTTGGGGTGGGGCATGGTCATGCCCATGGTGGACAACCCCACCCCTATATTTCTTTTAAAAAAAATCCCTGGTATCTAGTGGGCTTTCTGCCTCCACCATTCACCTCCCCAGAGGGGTAGGAAGACTGGTACCTCATTTAGTTGGGATGAGGGCATGGCCATGCCCATGATCAACAGTTCCACCTCTATTGTTTAAAAGAAAATGCTTTCCCTAGTATCTAGTGGGCTTTCTGACCATCTGGGGATAGACCAGGGGCAATTTCCCTTATCTTCCCCCAAGAGAGCATAAAGACTGATGAACATTTATATGGGGTGGGGGCATGGCCATGCCAATGTAGGGCTGCCCCTACCCCTATAGTTAAAAAAATAAATGCTTTCCCTTGGCATCTAGTGGGCTTTCTGTCCCCCAAGGGGTATTGGGGTAATAACCCCCACCTGCCTCCTGGAGGGGCAGAAAAACTGATGTTTCATTTAAAAGGGGTGGGGCATGGCCATGCCCATCATGGGTACCCACCACCTCTATATGTAGTTAAATTCCTTTCCCTGGTGCCAAGAGGGGTTTCTGCCCCCTGAGGAGGCAGATCAGGGTAAGTACCCCCTATTTGCCCCCCCGGGGGGCTTATAGTTTGCTCTACTTAAATATGGTAGAGGGAGAACAAACCCTTGCCTAAGGGGCCACTCCCCCATGCCTTGTGCCTAGATAGATTAACTTCTTAGAATCCACTACACCCCACCAACAGATGACCCCAACGAGACCCACACTCATTGGTCAGACTGGATTAATCATTCGGTGGACAAATGCTTTCAGAAACCTAAATTGAAAGAGCAATGCAATCCCAGAAGAACCGCTTGGTTTACCTGCCAGCTGGCCTCTCACAAAAAGAAGTGCAAGAAACTGGAAAGGAACTGGAGGAAGACCTATGCCCCAGACCTTGAGATGCTATACAAAAGTTACATCAGATAATATCATGGTGATATTAAGGTAGCCCAGGCTAAATATTATGAGGAGAGGATTAATATGGCTTCCAACTCCCCCAAAGAGCTATTCAAAATCGTGAAGTCACTCACCACGATAGAACAAGGCACCCCCACCCATCAATCCTCAGGGGAGATGCAATGAGCTAGCCACTTTCTTCAAAAACATGTGGAAAACATATATAACTCATTGCATACAAGCCCCATGGGTTGCCCTGAAGTGAGGCAGGACACCTTTGATAGGACAGGCCAGCACTCCAGCTCAGACCAACTAGGCCCGCCAATTGCCCCGATACTAGACACCTTCTTGGCCTTGAGCAAAGAACTCACGGGTCTTCTTCTGAGGAACATTAAATCTGGCTCGTCACTTGATCCAGCCCCCCCTCACATTTTACTCCAGGACAGGGATCCCATCCTCTCCACAATGGCAGACCTTCTCTCGCTATCCCTGAGCACCAGGTTTGTTCCCAAGAAGTGTAAACACGCCATTGTGAAGCCCCTGCTTAAGAAGCCTCATCTTGATACCACAGTACTTAGGAATTTCTGCCCCATCTCACTGCTACCCACTCTGGGTAAAGTAGTGTAGAAACATGTCAACAGTATAATTTCACAGTTTCTGGAAGAGAATAACATCTTGCATTAGACTCAGATGGGCTTCCGTCCGGAACACAGTACAGAGCTGCCCTCCTCGTGATCACCCAGAAACTTTAAATGATACTTGACCACGGAGGATCCGCCGCCATTATGCTCCTTGACTTAAGTGCAGCTTTCGATACAGTGGATCCCAGCACCTTAATATACAGATTAAGGGAGATTGGGATTCAGGACAAAGCCCTCCAATGGCTTGCTTCCTTCCTAAGCAACAGATCATTCCAGTGTATGGAATCCGCCAACCTCTCAGACATGTTCTCGGCCCTTTACGGAGTTCCTCAGGGCTCAGCGCTCAGCCCTACTTTGTTTAACATTTATCTGAGTACATTAGCACAAATTGTGCAGGAGTTTGGACTGTCAATTGTGTCTTACGCTGACAACACACAATTGGTAGTCTCGGTGTCTGAGGCGACGAACTCCAATCATCTGCAGTTGGTACCATGTATGGAATAGATAGCAAGCTGGATGGCCAACTGCAGCATGAAGCTTAACAGCGAGAAAATGGAGTTGATGTTCCTGGGCAACTGCCCAGGTCCATGGGCCAGCATTAGTTGGCCTGAAGACTGGGGTGTACCCCCTGCTCCTAAGCCCTCCATAAAGAAACCTGTGGATGTGGTTAGACCAGAACCTTTCCATGGAAACCCAAGCAAAAAAACTGTCAGCAACCTGCTTTGGTATTCTACGTATGATCCATAAGATCATAGACCTCATCCCAGAACAGGCTCAAAGAACGGTGATCCAGGCTCTAGTGGTCTCACGACTAGACTCCGGTAACTCCTTGTATCTGGGGGCCCCTAAATACGTGGTCGACAGGCTGCAGGTTGTCCAAAATGCTGCAGCCAGGATGCTCCTGAAGCTACCAAGACAGGAGTCAGTGAGATCCTCTTTGAAAAAGCTGTACTGGCTACCTATTCAATCCAGGGTCAGGTTTAAAGCCCTCTGTCTAGCTCATAAAGCCATGTATGGCAAGGGTCCAGCTCTGCTAAAGTCCCTTGTCTCCCTTATGTCCCGAATAGGTCCCTCAGGTCCTCGTCCAACTTCCTTATGAACACTTTAAAGAGATCTAGATGGGTAGGGAGATCCTTCTCTTACTTGCTCCCAAAACTCTGGAACTCAATGACCTCAGAACTGAGATTGTTAAAATACGAACATAGTTTCAGGAAAGAACTCAAGACTTGGTTGTTCCCATGATATCTCCTCCTTATCTCCCTGCCTCCTCTCTGCAGCGCTGGGAAGCCCTCGGGCAGCCATGCGCTTTATAAATCCCCTAAACATAAACATAAACATAAACATAGTGGGTGAATCCCTGCTTGGTGATTGCTCCCCTGTGGCAATCCCAAATCAGGAATCCACTCGGAAGAGGTAACATTGGAAAGGGGAGATTCTCCCCTTTCCATCGATACCTCTCTCACCCCAATCAGTGCTCAGGGGTTGAGATATGCTCTCTAAGCACTGATACAGTGAAAGTGAAATTTGCTCTTTGCTAGTTTTACTTTCACTTTAGTGTAATGACGTCAGCGCAAACTACGCACAGATCATCTTTATAGTAAGAGGAAAAAACACTCTGGCTGCTCTGCCTGAGCAGCCTGAACTTAAAATGAAATAAAGGACTGCACCAGAGGGTTAATAGTAGAGTTTTTCACTAGTGTGTACTTTGCGGTTTTTGTACACCGTTTTAGTAATACATC
This sequence comes from Calotriton arnoldi, assembly GCA_963921515.1. Lineage (NCBI taxonomy): Eukaryota > Metazoa > Chordata > Amphibia > Caudata > Salamandridae > Calotriton > Calotriton arnoldi. The sequence continues at coordinate 937,037 of CAWUFW010007401.1, forward strand.
TTTTATGTTATGTTACTTTGTGTTATGTTACTTATTTTATGATGATTATGTGAAATATATATATATTTAGCACTGGCACTTTATTTGCACTTTTTTGCACATCAGGACTCGTTATATACTTAAATATTGTATTTTGCACATTATCCAAATAAGAGATGATTTATTTGTAATTGACTTCCTGCATTTAAGCAATCATTCAGTCAATAATGTGTGAAACAATAGATCATCCTGATAACATTGAAGGACCATGCCCCACAGCAAATGAGTATGTAACTAAATCAGTCATGCTGTTTTTAAAGGGGGTTGGTTCGGTTTATCAATAATTATTATTACATTGAACCTTTTTTATTATTGAAAGGATATATGTATTTATCAACATGGATGTTCTGTGTAATACAACGATACACATTTTATAAACTAAGGTATACGTTTTTTAGTATGGTAATTTCATTTAAGCATTCATGCTATGACAAAATGAATTTGAAAGTAATTTTACTATGTCCATGGTCATGTGCAATTTTGAACCAATCACATAGCACTATGTCACTTTAAAAATGAAAAGCATGACCACAACGTTACCATGTGATCAAGACTCTTAACAAGTTGAAACGCGTTATGGCGGCATCAAAAATAAATACTTAAAATTGCACTAACTTCGTGGTTCGTGTCCGTGTGTGGCGAGAGGGAGCTGAGAAGCCTGCGGAGAAAGCGATATATATATAAATATATTTTTTAATCAATGGCTCTGCAGAGCCTAAACTAACGGAGGTGAAGTTAATATGCCGGGGCCCATTAGAGGGTTTTTAACATCACAATGAACAATTCAAATCACTGTGAGCCTTGAAATTAAGGATGACGAACTGCGCAACCCACTGTGGGTAAAAAACTACATGTCCCATAGTGCTTGTGCTACTAAGCAGGCATACTGGATGCAATGAACAATTAAATGCACGTGGGACCAAGCTGTAGAATAGCGCTTTAGTCATCAGCCCAAGAAGAAGGAGCGAACAGCTCAGAAACAGCGTTGGCAAAAGGACAAAAATTACGGATGAAATGCCACCTTCAAATGCTATATTAAAGTAAGAAATTACTTACCTGCTGTGGAGTGCCTCTTCGTTTGCAGAGCCTTTGTTTAATATATATATATATATATATATATATATATATATATATATATATATATATATATATATATATATATGGGAATGTAATGTTTTTTGCGGGTGGGTTTTCTGTTGTACTTTGCACGCTTTTGTCCATGAACATGTCCTTTGGGCTTTGAAATTTAACTTTTTGTTTAAGAAAATCTCTTTTGGTTTATAATAAACCAATATTTTTAACTTTGATTTCCTTTTTTTTCGGTGGCAAGGAGAGTTTCTTTTATTAAACACTTTTTCTGTTTTTTATTGCTCCTAGATACTTTGGATTGCTTCCAGGTATCTCTATTGGATTGGTTTCATTTTTGCATTTTTTCTTGGCTTTTTGCATTGCATTTTTTCCATTTTTGGTGGATTATTATTTTTGACTACATGGATACAGAGGAGGATCTACAGCCACAGCACAATAAGTCATATTTATTTTATTTGTTTTGGGTGAGAAATATTATGTTTTAAAGTTTGTGTAATTATAATGTAATTGTTCTTTGGAAATGTGTAGTTTTTTTTATTTTATGTGATGTATCTAGGGCCCGATTCACAGAACTAACTTAAGACAAAATCCTAAACTTACCACCATTTTGGTATTCACAGAAGGCACTTGCTCATGTTGGTATTCACAGAAGGCACTTACTTACTCATTTTGAGTAACTTACTCATTTTGAGTAACTTACTCATTTTGGTATTCACAGAAGGCACTTACTCATTGATGAGTAAGTGCCTTCTGTGAATACCAAAATTAGTAAGTTACTCAAAACGAGTAAGTTAGTCAAAATGAGTAAGTTACTCAAAATGAGTAAGTAAGTACCTTCTGTGAATACCAACATGAGTAAGTGCCTTCTGTGAATACCAAAATGGTAGTAAGTTTAGGATTTTGTCTTAAGTTTGTTCTGTGAATCGGGCCCTTAGTTTGTTCCTTGAGCTTTTTGGTGGGTGAGGTTTAGATTTCTCATGTAAATAATTTATACCTTATTGTATTATATCAATCTTACTTAAGAATGGAGTTTTATTTAATAAAATATTATGCTTATATCCAAATGATTTGTCATGTTGGTTAAGATTTTGTTTTTGGTTTTTTGGGACTTTTGTAGGTTACTTTTTATTTTGTAATATGCTTTTGGCTATTATTTCTGTTATCTACTCCTTTGTTGTTTGTGAAGGGTTTTACTTTAAATTGTAGCATGTTGCACATTCTTTTGGTTTGCTTGGTATATTAAGGTGCATTTTGGATTACAGATAGAGGTAGGCGGTAAACTCTGCTCCGCCGGCAGAGTTACCTGAGCCTTGTCACTTCGCTCTCCATTTGGAGCACAGAGCTTGGCAAAAAAACTCCTCGACCGCCGCGTAGCGGAGTTTACCAGTGCTCCCCCCGATTGTCATGATGTTTCACCTGACCCTAGAATGGTAGTCAGGCAAAACCTCATTAGTTTATGTAGCATAAACCAATGATGTTTTGCTTGACCCTAGATTGGTAGCGCCCGGGACTTTTCCATCCTGCGCAATCTAGTATTTAGTTAGCGTGTAAATAACATTTGCTATCTAACTCTCGGATTGCTGCTCACAGTCTAGATATCACTTGCACGCACCTGGACACCCGTTAGCACCAAGCTAGTGAGATCGGAAATCTTCATGCAAGTACTAGAAATGCCTGGAAAAGGAAATTCTGGGCATGGTAACATGATGTGTATTTACTCCTAGGGAAGCCCCGCTATGTGGTTGTGATCTTGAATGAGGTTCCATTCAACACTAGCTGAGCTCATAAAGAGTAAAAAGTTGTGCATTTGTAACGACCCCTTGATTAACCCTAGTTTTGATTCTCCTTGTTCACGTGGTTGTGGATGGGGGTTCTAAGAATTCTTCCATGTGCAGAGTGCACTCTGCTGGTGGTGGATCTGATGATTTTGCATCATATGCACAAATCACTTGAACAGATGACTATGGCTAAAGTAAGTGTCTTTACTTTTTATGCAGACATCTGAAAACTCGATCTTTAAAGTTAATGACATGCACTGAAGCACAGTATGGGTAGTCAGCCTTTCTTGGCTGGCAACAGAACTCAGACGTATTGCACAGATCGTTTTTTAATGTGAAAATGAGTTTGAACCTTTGTTCCAAATATCTCATCTTGCTCAGTGTCGCTTCTATTTTGCGATTTCTGCTAAAGATTTGGGTGATGCAGTGCCAAGATCAGTAGTTGTTGTCACTCGTCAGTTGTTCACACAATCCTGTTTTTGTTTTCAATGCAATCTTCTTCACAGGTAAGAAGTGCTAAATCAATCCCAAAAGTTCAATATGTGTATTTTATAATGGAAAAGCACATTTGTAAGTTCCAAGACTGGCGAGAGCATGTGGCATAAAAGCCAGAGCTGCCAACATTGGAGCTGGGACACCAGGTTTGAGTCTCAGCGTTGGCCCAACATTCTGTGATTCTGAGCAAATAACTTAATCTCCCTATGCCTAACAAAAATGAATGAATGCGGCTCCTGGGTGCTAGTTGCAAGCTGAGCGGTCTTGACAGATAACCTGCAGAGTGACGCACACTTGAATCCTTCAATATGCCGGTAATAATGTCACCCGCAAGCCATTGAGTTGGGCAGTAAGCGAGGAAAAGGTTTCTCACTATATTCGTGATTCAAACTTTTTATGGTGTGGATTTGATCATATAGCAGAAATTGGTCATCTGCTCATGGTGATTTTTAGCCGTTGGGCGCTGTCTGTGAGGAATGATTCATTTTGTGCCTAGAATATGATGGGGCTCTTGTGGTTTATTGGCCACGTTGGAGATGTAGGAGACCAATAAAGTTGAAACGGTCATCGGGAGCAGGATGGTTGCGGTATCGCAGACTCACTCGTGCTATCATTAGTTACCCTGCCTTCCGTGTGACACATTCCTGCCGGTTGATACTGGATGCAGTGCCAGTTGCACCAGTGGTTTTGTTGGGAGAGGAAATCAGAGAACCTGTTGACCTGCGCTGATCTTGTCTGCAGGGCCTTATGAAGGGGGGCCCTATGAGTACCTGGCTGATGTGTGTAGGTACACAGTAGACTGAGGTTGATGGACGGCCATAAAACTGAAAGTGCGTTTATCCAGGGGTGGCAGAGCAACACTTCACCCACTCGCAGACCTCCGTGGAATTTGGCAGAGTTTTTCGGTAACTCCGTGGAATTCCATGGAGTGAAACTCTGCGAGCTCTGCCGAGGCCTGGTTACAGATTGCTCCCTCCATAGTTGTTGGTAGCTTTGCTCTTTTTGTAATGCTTCTATAAGCTTATAGAGTGTAGGCTAGGTTCTGCCAAGTGTGGTTTGGAAGGCATTGTACCATCCTTCCACTGTGTTGTTTGTTTTAGCTTCCTGTGCCAAGGTGCTGTTATAGACATTCAACCATGGTATTTGGAATTTGCATTGCCCTCAGTGTCCGGAGTGATGCAGTGTGCCAACCCAAGTGTTTTTGATTTAATCCATTAGGGAGCTTAGTTTGTTTTCCTTTTATTGGTAGAAAGTGATTTCTAATAATAACATTTAGTGGTTAGTTACCTCTGTGACAGGGACATGGGCTAGTGCTATTATTTTATTTTTATTTCAAAGGCACATTGACTGCTTGTAGCATATTCTATTCATATTGTTGAAAGTGTCTCCATATGCTTTGATTGAAATAGTACTAACCACCTTGTATGGCTGTGTGGGGTAAACTTTTAAAATGGTTTGATCCATGGCTTGCTTAAAGTCTATGATAATTTTTGGTGAGTAGTAGTTATTTGTTTTATGTGGTTTAAAAGTTCATAGTAAGTACTACTTTGTTTATTTGGTAGTAGGGTAAGCATAAAAGGAATATTGGTGTTTTGATATTCACCAGGTGTGGTGCATTCTCATCACACTTAGGGCAAGAATAACAAGGTGATGGATAAAATGCTTGAATTTATCTCATTTACTGGCAATCACTCAGGCCACATCCCAATCCATTGTTTTTCACCCACCATTCCACCTCAGTTTGGACCCAGCCATACGCAAATCCATCTTGACCCTGCTCAAATGGGAACAGTCCATCAATATCTGCCAAGCCACATAGGGACTGCATGCGTTCCCCTACGAAGAGGAGCTCATAGTATAAAAGCAGAAAGATACAACACATTTAACTTTAAGCAGCTGATTCCTACCAACCCTCCCCCTCTTTCCCTTATTAATAATACATTTGTTGCTGTGTGTTTCCCTTTCTTTTCTTACTGCTTGCTCAGCGTGGCTTGGTATTCTTTTTGGTGGTAAGGCCAAGGTTCAAGAGGTTATCTTGGCACAAACTGGGATATTTCCTCTGGGATAAGTCTCACCGCTGTAAGGTAGCAGGGACAGGAGAGCTCTCAATAATTTTGTGCTAAGATTTCTCTATATGGATCCCAATTCACTTCATATGACTTGAGTTTGTTCTCTGTTACCAAGGCTATCCTTTCCATTGCCAGAGTGTCCCATATTTGGGTTAACCACGTTGACATGGTGGATATGGAAGTAGTTCACCAATTTATAATTAGACATTTGTAACGCATCCACAAAAGCAATAGGGTATCTAGGAATTTGGTGTCAAACACTCTATTTAATGTATCTATGATTTCATCCCAATATCGTTCCGATTTGGGACAATGATATAAAAATGTGGAAAAAGGAATATGTTGACCCACAACCCCCATTAACATTTGTGACTGGCTGAGGGGCTCCATTCGGCAATTTTCTTAGGAGTTTAACACGAATGATGCAATATCTTGTATTGTGTTTTATGCAGATGCACATCTCTGGTGAAATGGCTTTCCCCATTCCAGTTTTTCTCCAACCCCATTAGCTATCTTGATGCCCCTTCTTTCATTGTGTGGTAAAGCATTCAATGACAGATTTGCTTGTAGGTGAATCTTTCGACCTCTTGAATGTCAAATATGAGTATAAGGTCCTCAAATGGGAGTATTCATTGAATGGCAAAGAGAGAGCAAACCTTGAGGCATCACTTTTCACAGCAGATCTTGAATTGTGGAGAGGTACGGACTAGTGTTTGTCTGGGTTGTATGAGATGGATGTGAACAGTGAAGGAAAATTGGTGGTGAAACCCTGTCTAAAGGACACCGTTTTTTAAAGATAGATAGTATGATCCTAGTTATAGGTAAGGAGTAAAAATCTAAACTTTGGTGTATATTTTTGAGACATGGAACCTGTCATAGTGATATGCCTGCTATAATATGATTTATAAAGCACCAAAGTTTCAATGTCTCCTTTTTCACCCATTCTATCAGGAAACGTAGTTGAGCAGCCTGGAAGTAGGGCAGAATATGTGGAACTGCAAAACCCCCCTGTACTACCAGCCTGTATAGAATCTTACTCGCTATGGGTGGCAATTTATTTTGCCATATGAAATAGATGATCAAATTTGAAAGCTGTTTATGTGTGGTCAACGTGGTTAGCAATGATCTTGTTGAGAATACGTAAAGAATCTGTGGGAGGACTCTCATCTTTATTATACCAATTCTACACAACTAGGAGAAATGCTTGTTATGTCATCGCTGGAGGTCCAGCTTTAAGTCTTGGATCAATTTTGCATAGTTCATGGCTACGACCTGTGAGGTGGTGTGACCGATCAAGATCCCCAAAGATTGAATCCTGTCCAAGGTCCAGAAAACAAGGATAAGCTTCTTTAGCTGGTCCACTTGTCCCAAATTAAAATGCAAAAGGAGCGCTTCTGATTGTGTAATTTTTTTTTTTAATTAGAGATTTCTTAAAAGGTTTAAAAATTTGAATAACATGTGGAATTATTAATATAGGAATAACAATACCTTTTGAATTAGTGTATATTTCAAAATTAAGATTCTGGGTAAGTTACTCTCAGTTTGTTAATAATTTTGTACAAATATTGATTAAATAGATTCAATGTATTTGTCCAAAGTTAAGAAAGTATTTTAAAACTATAAAAACAAACATAATACTAAATTAGATGGATATATTACAATTAATAATCCCTTATCATATCATTATAGTAATGGTATGCAAGTGATATACCCCAGAGGAAATGCCCTGAGGATAAAAGCATGTCTATGGCAAATTCACAGACCTTTCAATTCCAACGGGGCTGATAATAAGACGTACTAGCCCCAATACAAGTAAAGGCACACCTAAGATGCCTATTGCTATTAGATCAGAAAACATCTTGGTTGAAAAACACTTTGTCAGTATTTCATACCAAATCTGGTTAGAATTAATGAACTGCCTTTACCCAATGTTTATAGAAGAAATGTACCCACAAGTCGGGGGTATACTATTTGGCTTTTGTTAGACATATCCATGACATTCTGGGAGTTTTCTTTTGGCATTTCAGAGACACTTTTCATATTCTTACATTGCTGAAAATTATGGCAGACCAGCATGCCTAAACTGGACAGCATATCCAACTTTTTTTTCAGTGACATCATAACCACCTCACGGCACCCTGCTAGTGGACCCATCAGCAGCTCTGTCATGACAAACCTATGTTTGCCCATACTCAAGAAAGGACCAGAGGATAAACATAGAGATGGATGATCAAGGGGCAGTGGAGAATGTGAAACACTTTCACAATTATACCTCTACTCTTTAGAGAGGAAAAATGATCTAATTGCTTAGGTGCTGACCCTAAAACCTGAAAACTCGGATTCTAATCCTGACTTCAGTACTCCTCCAAACCTCATGTGATTAAATCATGTCAAATGAGATGTACTAAAGGAGACATAAGTTAGGGATGTCATAATTTAACTCTACAACTGTTTTTAAATTGCACATATAGGAGTATTTACTGCATTTTCCTCCCAAAATAGGCACAACCTACAGTTGATATAAGGAACTTAGGTACATGCCTGGAATGTAGTAAAAAGAATACTTATATTTTCCTAGCACAAACCTTGCATATTTGATCAACTAAGAGTTAGAAAATGAGACATATTGTTTCAGTCACAATTAGAAATTATTTTTTCACTAGCTTGAATCTATTTACTTACTCTTCCACAAGAGTAAACTTCCCGAACCTTCAGCAAAAACACCACCTAGACCTTTCAATTATAAACTGGCTGTGTAGATTAGTGCATGAAATGCATTTGCAAATGATGGAAATACCCACCAAGATACACCTGATTAGCAGCTCACTACATTTGCTTGAGATTTTGCATACGCTCTTTTGACACACCCATTTGAAGGGTGGGGAGAACAAGCAGGGTTAGAACCCATTAAACGTATAAGGTGGCACGCAAACCTGGAATTTCCAACTACGACATTCCTTGATACTTTTCTTTTGTGTACTTTAGATATGTCCTCTATTTTAATTGAAACTTGGCCAGTCTTTACTAACGAACTATTAAATACTCTAATAAATCTGCAGCCCTGCCAAGGTCCACCGCATAAAACCTGCGTGGGCCTGATGACCAGTAATGAATTAATGACACTTAAACGAGAGCCTTATAGATGTATAGGGCTGTGCGTAAGGACCCAATGAACACTGAACATAGAGAAAAGATCAAGCTAGTGTGTAAGAACTACAGATGAGGCCTATATGTAAAATGCCAGCGTGATGGCGATTCCCAATGGCTTGCAGTCTTTTCAGCAATAAAGGCAAGGGATTCTCAAAAAATGTTGGCTTATGGTCTACAGGGCAAGCGAGAACCAAAATCAATAGATGTTCGATGGCTAACCGGACGGCATACTCATCCCTGTTATACGTTATCACTCAGTAGAACAGGAGATTACTTCACCATCACACGCGGTTGGCCTGCTTAATCTTGAAGGTGATCTTGCAATTCAAAGCTCGGATGGAATGGTTCGGGAAGCACTAGTATCAACCCGTTCCATTGGTGCTCCTGGTCCCACCGGCCTTCTAGCATGCATTTTTAAGGTGGCAGTTGATAAATGGACCACCCTTTTGACTCTCATGTTTAGCTACTGCTTTTTGAATGGACTGATGCCAGAGAGTTGGGGCAGATCCCTCCTAGTCCCAATAACTAAGAAGGGCACACGGAATAAGCCTGAAAACTACAGACTCATCGCCCTTTTGGTTGTGGAGGAGAAAAGCTATGTGAAAATACTCCACAAGGAATTGGAAGCTTGGGCACAACTGAATAAAATAATTCCTGCCACACACCCCTGATTTCAAAAGTGGCAGGCTTATAGCACATTTATTGATTTTGCAACAGCCTTCGATAAAGTAGACAGATTCCGGCTATGGGCCACATTGGATGCATGTGGCATCTCTTCCAGTCTACTCAGTGCAAATAGGAGCCTCCACACTAATACTTGGGTCAAAATGCAAATGACAAGAAAATGGGCCTACTCAGCCAAGATTTACACCAATTTCGGCCTTAAGCAAGGCTGTATTCTGGCACCTTTACTTTTCAATCTGTACCTCGCAGATTTGAATGATCACCTCATTAAAGCTAACTGCTTCCCACCAAAACTCCAAGGGAAAAAGGTGCAGATGTTACAATATACTGACAACACAATACTTATGGATCAAACTGCAATTGGTCTTCAAAGGGCCTTATCATCTCTAGCCCAGTACTGTGAGAGAAATAAACTCAATAGTAACACATCGAAAACTAAGATTGTAGTCTTCGGGAATAAGAAAAACAAAAAAGGTGCTTGGTATATAAATGCCCAGAAGATTGAAAGAGCATCTAGTATGAAGAACCTAGGGGTCTAGCTCAATGAACACCGGCTTCCTACCCTGCATATGGAGGCTCTAGCAACATAAGCCAATGCCATGACTTTTGCTTTTCAGCGACTAATTTGAAACCTCTCTGGCCTGGATTTGACAGCAATCTCCAAAGTCATTGAAAGCAAATTAATGCTTACATTGGCATACAGAGCGTTTGTTCATCTAAATCAACCTTCAAGCTGGCTAGACCAGGCTCAATGCCAATGTTACAGGCACTTATTGAAGCTACTCACATGCTCTGCACAAGCTCAGGTCCGTATTGAGTTCAACCTGGTTCAACCAAACTATGGATTGCTCGCCAGCTTTTTATCCATGTACTATAAGCTTGTATTAGATGAGCAGGGGTCGTTAAAAACATCCGGTGGGACCTTACCAAGGAACGCAATCTGACACCTACAGGTTTATTCAGGTAGCCACAGACCATCTGGTTGCCAGAGACCATTTGAAGACCACTTTACCCCTAAAAAGTATGGTAAAAGTCCTGATGAAACAAACGAGGCTCTTGCCAGCTCATGAGAACACATGCTCTATTAACATCGAGAAATATACTGGCATGAAAATTCCTCTATATCAACCAGCATCTCGTCTGGTGTACTTGTCACTGCTAAATGCGCCTGAGGTTCGGCTTACTTCCACTCAAAGCATACAAGTACAGCCATATGACTGGCACCTCGGATGTTACTTGTAGGGTCTGTGGTTATATGCAGGAGACTCTTTTACAAATGTTATGCTTGTTCCCTTTTTTATGTTCACTTAGATGATATTATCTTCTTCCAGTTTTCAGGCATTTGAGCATAAGGGTCTGCAAAACAGCAGTAATTGAATGTCTGAAAGGTGACTCATGTCAACTGATGGCAAGAGGTATTAAGTTTATGACAATTGCCTCGTCAATGCTCAAAAATGCTACAACTTGAGAGCAAAGCCCATGCCACTATACTGGGCATTGACCCCTTCAGGATGGACTGGGTGGCCTTATTGCTAGCTGGAACTTGCACATCTTTCATTTTAATTTTAGTATATGTAGACAGAGGGTCCTCTTGCTTCTGTAGGTTCTGTTTAGCTCTTGCACTTTTACTGAGTATTTGTCTAAGCTTTCCTGTATCTCCTGTGACTTCTAGTATGAATAGAGTTTTTGCTGCTGTGTTGTTAATCATGTGCCATTTGAATATCTATTCTACAAGTGAATCTTAATAGAAAACCTATGAGTACATTTTTTCCTACATTTGAATTAGTTATACACTATATTTTGAATGCACATTTTGCATACATTTATATATGGTATGCACTTGTATTTCACTTAAGTATGCCAACTTGTAATCTTTAAAACATGCACTGTAACTTAGGCAAGTATAAGCTGGACATATTTAGTGGCTTAAGCGAGTAACAAAATGGTTTCTTACTTTTGGGCCAATATTTCCTGCCCACTAGATGTAGGGATTCCAAGGAACACTGCACAAAACAAAAGTGCCCTAGAAAAAATAGCATAGTGTTGCCAGAGCACTCTCGGTCCACTAGCAAATCTGCCATACTTCAGCCCTTTTCTTATGAATTGTCACTTCAAAATATCATTTTTCCTTCCTGAGGCATGGGCTCTGGACGCTCACTGTGGGAGCAACATTGCTAGAGCTGGATTGCCTAATGTGGACACTGACAGCGCTTGCCTTAGGCGTTGGAGTAAGAAAAACTGGTTACCTAAAAGCAGAGGAATTTATTATTGTGCTTCATAAAATTACTGTTTTTAATTACAATCACTAAGTTTGTTCTGGTCTCGATATTGCTCAATATAATTTTTGATAGTTAAGTGGTATTTGAGAGTAAATTTGTATTGTACAATTTAAACACATATGACATCAGAGGAAAGGTAGAAGAATGCCTTAAAAGACCTGAGGACTGTAGGAAGGTGGAATCTGACTATATGGTTGCCCCCACTTTTTTATGGTGTTTTGCTGGTTTATGACTTAGTTGGACTGGGATCCTGCTATTCAGGGCCCCAGTCTATCTGATTTCTCTGTAAAAAGGTTTCCATGTGCCTTAGGCACATCCCTGATACGAATCTGGAGTGCCCTTATAAGTCCCTAGTATATGGTATACTATGTACCAAGGGCATAGGTTCCTCAGAGGCCTACCAGGGGCTGCAGCATGTATTATGCCACCCCTGGAAGGCCATCCAAACTGACACCACAGGTCTGCTACTGCAGCCTGGGTAAGGTGGTGCATGCCCCCTTACTGTGATATAGGTTACCTATATCACTAAATACATACACACATATAAACCTATAAGTCACTCCTAAGGCAGGCCTTATCAATCCTGAAGGCAGAGTGCGTGGTTCCTATGTGAGAGGGTGCCCCTGCATGAGCAGGGCCCCTCTGCAGCGTTCGGAGACCCTTCTCTGATGCTGTTTGTAGTGCAGCCTGACCATATACTCCTAAGCGCATTATAACCTCGCGTTAAATGCTAACTTTGGAATGGCTGCACCTAAACCTGTCGTGTTTGGTGTCAAACATCTTGGAATACTACCCCCCGCCAATTCTGGCGGCGGGGTAGCATTCCACCCTTCTAGAGGGAGAGACATGTTAACCCTGGCCTGGCCGGTAACTTCTTTCTAAAGCCTGGCATCACAAAATGGATGCTACTGCCACAGACACAAGTCTGGCCTCCTGCTGCTGGACGAAACTCCGGCAGGGAGGCCTGGACAATAGGTTTCCTGTCCCAGGGAGGTGTGACCACCTCCCCAGACAGGATAATGTGTATTGGGGCTGGGCGGGAGCACTTTCGGGTGCTTTGAAGTCCTGCACTGGGGGCAAATTTGGTGTCCCTGTGCATACCCCAGTTCAAACCGGATCAGGGGCTTGCAGCCCCTGCTTGGGCGCGAACTGGACAAAGGGAAAGGGGTGTAGCCACCCCTCTGCCCTGACCCACCCATAGGTGGGGCCACAGAGTAGTCCAACCCCTAAACTTGGTATAAGTATAGGAACCCAGTCCTTAGGACTTTAGATTATCCCTGGACGAAACTCTGAAACTGAATCCTGGACCTTCGACGCTCTACTCATGATTAGAGGACAGAAGAATCTCCCTTGGGGTCAAGGAGTGACTCCCCTGCTTGGCAGGCACCACAGAAGCATCTGTCTGGTTCGCATTTCTGAAGCTCCCGCTGGATGCCGAAGTCATCGCATCACCAGAGGTAGATTCTCAGACTTCCCCGAGACTACCCTGAGTCCCCAGCAAAGCTGAGGCCCATAGCTATTGTGGGTGACTTGAGACCGTGACCCCTGGACACTGAGCACATTTGCAAGTGCATCCTCTTCTGGGTCTCCCACGAAGTCGTGCTTTGGTCTCCGAGTAGCCCTAGCCTCCAGCACCAACTGTACCGAAGATCACTTGCCTCCACTCCACGAGTGTCCTGTGAGCCAGATCCACGTGCGACGTCTCGAGGCTCCTTTGCGGTCGCTAGCCCGTTGGCTAGTAGCCCTTAACGAAGGCCAATATTTTTCTTACTTGGAATACTGGTTGCTCCAGGCCTGCCCTCACTTACCCTAGCTGGGTGAGTTCCCCAGACCTTGCTGGTCTGCACCATCGACGATCTTCCTCTGCATCGAGACTTGCTGTTGCCAAGGCTTGTTGGGTCCAATTCGGTCGCCAATACCTCAGCACTCGACAGACATCGTGTACCAGCCCGAATCCTGCTCCTAGTCAATGACAACGCCTCCTGGACCTCGTGGCTGAAGAGTCAAGACGACCATCAACGCACCTGAAGCACTCGACATCGGTGGACATCTGTCCATCGCCCTCCTGGTCACTGGCTAGTGACCCAGACTCTGTCCCCTCTGCTTTCAGGTTCTTCAGATCTCCGATCCACTCTTGGATCCACCCGGACACTTTCCACTTGGTCGCCAGCAGCACTTTGCAGCAGATCGCCATTCAAATCGACGACGAAACCCGACCCCGAAAGGCACCTATGCACCCGGCTTCCCTGGGTGAGGTAACACGAGTACTCCGGTGCTCCCGTGGGTAGAGACTCTTCAAAGTCCTAGATCTCAAAGGGTTTGCTCCAAGTCCTCCTTTAAGTGTCCCTTTTCTTTAATTTCCCGATCACGACTTTCTCCATAGAAGTCAACGGCGTATTGCGGTTGTGCATTTACACTGCACGCGTCCCCCGTGGGTCCCCTGTGTCACTACCTTGGGTGGTTCCTTGTGGTCCAAGCACTTCTAGAGGCTCTAGGCCTAGTGTCTAGTTCAGTTGTGGTTCTTATACCACTTTATTGGTATATGGTTTGGTACGCCCCTAGGGCCCAAACGTGTATTTGTGCTATTACTGTGTTTAAATAACTTCTAACTTATGTACTTCGAACTAGCCTCATAAAGAGACTAGAGGGGTGTGTTTAGCAATAAATACATATATTTTGAATATATACCTGGTGTGGTGCTCTTTCATTTGATCACTCAAGAGATTATAGACTGGTAAAACAAGCTGCTTTACATTCCTTCAAGACTTAGCCTGAAGGCTGCTCTCCATAGCTACCACTAGGATAGCTTTCAATAAGGTTGTCTTTAACCTATCTCCAATAAGGGGTTGTTTGGACTGGTGCAAGGTGCCCACTATAATTAGTGGACAGCATATACCAGGCCAACTTCTCACATTGGTGGCAGCAATGGGATTCCAGCTTGCTATTGTTTTACCAGATAATCTCAATTGAATTGATCAACTGAAAACCACTAAAGGTACCTAAGGTACATATAATTTAAGCTTAGAATACAGTAATTTCTACTGAACTTAGAGTTGTGTGTTAAGGGATAGCACAACCCTTTCTACAACTCAAGAGAGTTTAGTAGGCCACACTAGAGTAGGTAGTGCATACACCACACCGCACTAGTAATGTCTTTAAGGGTAGGATCTAAAGAATCCTTGCAGGAAGCCACTGAGCTTCCACCCTCCAAGTATGATACACTCCCATTCTTGGAATTGAGAGCTTTATGCAACTTGAGAAAAATAAGGACAGGCCAAAGCCCCACCACCCAACACCTTAAAGAGTTGTTGGTGGCTTATGACCTTAGTAAGCCCTTGGGGACTGAAGGGGTAGGAGCTGAGGGTGGGGCAGAAGATGAGGATGGGACCAGGGGTAGAAATACCCCCAGCCCCCTCTGAAACTGGCCAGGAGGGTGACAATGACCCTGACCTGGATAACCCAATCCCTCCTGTGGAAGATGAAGAGGATGATCAGGATGATGCCCTCTTTGTCCCCCAGGAAGGATTATGAGTGTGCCCAGGAAGTCTATATCTCCTTCTCAGGAGTCTAACCACTCTGGCACCTCAATAAGGAGCTCTGTCTCATCTCAGGAGGGAATCCTCTCATGAGAGAAGAAAGAGGCTGATTCAATATGAGGAAGCTCAGCTTGAACTCAGAAGGAAGCAAGTAGCCTTAGACAGGGAGTCCCTAGATCTCTTTAGAGAGAAAAGAAAGTTGGGACTAGAGTCCCATGGTGGCAGCAATACCCCTAGAGATAGGGAAAGGTCTTATGACCATAGAAACCTAAACAAGATTGTCCCTCCCTACCAGAGTGGGGATGACATCCACAAATGGATAACTGCACTGGAGAGGGCCTGTAAAGTTCAGAAGGTCCCCCAGAGGCAGTGGGCAGCAATCTTGTGGCTCTCCTTTGCAGACAAAGGTAGAGACAAGCTCCTCACTGTAAGAGAAGAGGATGCTGACAATTACACAGTCTTGAAGAGTGCTCTTATAGATGGGTTTGGCCTAACCACTGAACAGTATAGGTTGAAGTTCAGAGACACCCAAAAAGCTCAGACTCAAGACTGGGTTGATTTTGTAGATTGTGCTACAAAGGCTCTGGAAGGTTGGATACATAGCAACAAAGTGCATGACTTTTTAGGATTGTACAATTTGATTATGAGGGAGCAGATCCTTAATAATTGTTAAAACCAGCTTTTGCACCAATATCTGGTGGACTCTGATCTGACCTCTCCCCAAGAATTGGGAAAGAAGGCAGACAAATGGGTCAGAACCAGAGTAAAGACTAGAAATCAGGGTGGTGACCAGAGGAAAGATTCTACTAAGTCCCAAGAGAAAGGTGGGGATAAATCTAAGGATAAGTCCACTACAGGGCCCCAAAATTCCCCTTCTGGGGGTGGGTCCCAAACTCCTTCCTCTCCTGAAAAGAAACCATATTGCCATGTCTGTTAAAAGCCTGGGCACTGGAAATCTGATCCCAGTTGCCCCAGGATTGGCAATAAAGAAAATGTTCCCCCAGCAACTACTACCCCCCCTCCTGGTACTACCAGTAGTAATCCTCCAGTTGGGAGTAGTGCACCCAAAAAGTTAGGTGCTTTTGCAACAGGAACAGAGGTGGGCCCTGGTTCAGACAGGGACCCCTCAACAGACTCCTCTGACTCTGATGGTGGTGTAGGATTTGCCACCTTTACCATGGGTCCCACAGCAATGGGCAGGTACAGACTGGAGCCAATGATTAATGGTCAGAAAGCTGTGGCATTTAGGGACACAGGGGCTAGTGTCACCATGGTGGCAGGGAAACTAGTCCCCCTCACCAGCTTTTACCTGAGTTTAAATACCAGGTGACCAACATTGATGGTGTCAGAACAGATCACCCCATGGCCATAGTCAATCTCAGCTGGGAGGGGTCACAGGCCCAAAGAGAGTGGCAGTGTCCCCCACCTTACCTGTAGATTGCCTGATGGGCAATGATCTGGAGATTTCAACCTGGGCTGAAGTTGAACACCAAACCCACCTTAGGATGTTGGGCGTCCCTGTAAAGGTTAGTGGGGCTGTGATGGCCACAGCCCCAGCCCAAGAATTTGGAGAGATGGAGCCTGAAAGAATGGCCCACTCTCCCCCAAAAGAGAGCACAAGGGTTGAAGAAAAGTCTTCTTCCCTCCAGACAGTAGGTAAGGGTCAGCCTCCTCAGGGAACTGACCCTACCCCTAGTGAAGGAACTGCCCCAGAGGTAGTCAGGCCTGGCCTGGCCACACCCCTGATGGCAGAGGACCCTTCCAGGTGGTACCCAGTCTGGAGCAGGTAACCTGCCCCTCTCTACCCTGCCTCAGTCAGCCCAGGGCTGCAGAGGTCAGGGAGGTCAGTGGACCCCCAGGGCCCCCTGTCCAGAGGAACCCCCCATCAGCAGATTAGGGGCACCCAGTCTAGTAGCCCTAGCCAGGTGAAAACTCCTCTACACACTGAGGGATCCCCCATGCCTTTATGTAGGGACCTCCCCCAGAAGGACTCTGGTAGGCAAGGGCACACCTGGGACCTGAAGGTTCCAAACCTGCCATGTCCCTCCAGTAATCCAGCCAAAGGGACCCAACCCCCAGCTGTAGGCAGCCAAAGGTTGACCCTTAGAGCAAAGTGCAACTCAGTCATGGAAAGACAGGCATGCATGGTGACCAGTGATCTGAGGAAGCTGAGGCCAACATTCCTAGGGCCTCACTTCCCTACTCAGACACCTCACCAGCCTTGTACTTTACCTAAGCACACCACAGGTAGTGATTCCCCATTGGGGAGACCCTCTCATACCCTTAGGGTGAGGGATTGCTTAGTGGACCATAAGACAGGGGGCAACCATGCTAGTGCAGGTGCTTCCTTATATGACCACTTAGTCAATGAAGGCTCAACTGGTCAAGGTTAGCCTTATCTCCTTTTGTTTGGGGGGTTATGTAGGAAGGTGGAATCTGACTATATGGTTGCCCCCACTTTTTTATGGTGTTTTGCTGGTTTATGACTTAGTTGGACTGGGATCCTGCTATTCAGGGCCCCAGTCTATCTGCTTTCTCTGTAAAAGGTTTCCATGTGCCTTAGGCACATCCCTGATTGGAATCTGGAGTGCCCTTATAAGTCCCTAGTATATGGTATACTATGTACCAAGGGCATAGGTACCTCAGAGGCCTACCAGGGGCTGCAGCATGTATTATGCCACCCCTGGAAGGCCATCCAAACTGACACCACAGGTCTGCTACTGCAGCCTGGGTAAGGTGGTGCATGCACCCCTTACTGTGATATAGGTTACCTATATCACTAAATACATACACACATATAAACCTATAAGTCACTCCTAAGGCAGGCCTTATCAATCCTGAAGGCAGAGTGCGTGGTTCCTATGTGAGAGGGTGCCCCTGCATGAGCAGGGCCCCTCTGCAGCGTTCGGAGACCCTTCTCTGATGCTGTTTGTAGTGCAACCTGACCATATACTCTTAAGCGCATTATAACCTCGCGTTAAATGCTAACTTTGGAATGGCTGCACCTAAACCTGTCGTGTTTGGTGTCAAACATCTTGGAATACTACCCCCCCGCCAATTCTGGCGGCGGGGGTAGCATTCCACCCCTCTAGAGGGAGAGACATGTTAACCCTGGCCTGGCCGGTAACTTCTTTCTAAAGCCTGGCATCGCAAAATGGATGCTACTTCCACAGACACAAGTCTGGCCTCCTGCTGCTGGACGAAACTCCGGCAGGGGAGGCCTGGACAATAGGTTTCCTGTCCCAGGGAGGTGTGACCACCTCCCCAGACAGGATAATGTGTATTGGGGCTGGGCGGGAGCACTTTTGGGTGCTTTGAAGTCCTGCACTGGGGGCACGCTTGGTGTCCCTGTGCATACCCCAGTTCAAACCGGATCAGGGGCTTGCAGCCCCTGCTTGGGCGCGAACTGGACAAAGGGAAAGGGGTGTTGCCACCCCTCTGCCCTGACCCACCCATAGGTGGGGCCACAGAGTAGTCCAACCCCTAAACTTGGTGTAAGTATAGGAACCCAGTCCTTAGGACTTTAGATTATCCCTGGACGAAACTCTGAAACTGAATCCTGGACCTTCGACGCTCTACTCACGATTAGAGGACAGAATAATCTCCCTTGGGGTCAAGGAGTGACTCCCCTGCTTGGCAGGCACCAAAGAAGCATCTGTCCGGTTCGAATTTCTGAAGCTCCCGCCGGACGCCGAAGTCATCGCATCACCAGAGGTGGATTCTCAGACTTCGCCGAGGCTACCCTGAGTCCCCAGTAAATCTGAGGCCCATAGCTATCGTGGGTGACTTGAGACCGTGACCCCTGGACACCGAGCACATTTGCAAGTGCATCCTCTTCTGGGTCTCCCACGAAGTCGTGCTTTGGGCTACGAGTAGCCCTAGTCTCCAGCACCAACTGCACCGAAGATCACTGGCCTCCACTCCACGAGTGTCCTGTGAGCCAGATCCACGTGCGATGTCTCGAGGCTCCTTTGCGGTCGCTAGCCCGTTGGCTAGTAGCCCTTAACGAAGGCCAATCTTTTTCTTACTTGGTATCCTAGTTGCTCCAGGCCTGCCCTCACTTACCCTCGCTGGGTGAGTTCCCCAGACCTTGCTGGTCAGCACCATCGACGATCTTCCTCTGCATTGAGACTTGCCGTTGCCAAGGATTGTTGGGTCCAATCGGGTCGCCGACACCTCAGCACTCGACAGACATCGTGTACCAGCCCGAATCCTGCTCCTGGTTGCCGACAATGCCTCCTGGACCTCGTGGCTGAAGAGTCAAGACAACCGTCAACGCACCTGAAGCACTCGACACCGGTGGGCATCTGTCCATCGCCCTCCTGGTCACTGGCTAGTGACCCAGACTCTGTCCCCTCTGCTTTCAGGTTCTTCAGATCTCCGATCCACTCTTGGATCCACCCGGACACTTTCCACTTGGTCGCCAGCAGCACTTTGCAGCAGATCGCCATTCAAATCGACAACGAAACCCGACCCCGAAAGGCACCTATGCACCCGGCTTCCTGGGTGAGGTAACACGAGTACTCCGGTGCTCCCGTGGGTAGAGACTCTTCAAAGTCCTAGATCTCAAAGGGTTTGCTCCAAGTCCTCCTTTAAGTGTCCCTTTTCTTTAATTTCCCGATCACGACTTTCTCCATAGAAGTCAACGGCGTATCGCGGTTGTGTATTTACACTGCACGCGTCCCCCGTGGGTCCCCTGTGTCACTACCTTGGGTGGTTCCTTGTGGTCCAAGCACTTCTAGAGGCTCTATGCCTAGTGTCTAGTTCAGTCGTGGTTCTTATACCACTTTATTGGTATATGGTTTGGTACGCCCCTAGGGCCCAAACGTGTATTTGTGCTATTACTGTGTTTAACCCCTTCCATGCTCATGACGAGCTCAGCTCATCATGCTGCGCAGTGCTCGTGTGCGCATGACGAGCCGAGCTCGTCATGAACCCGCCCGCTTAATGAAACGCCCCGCACAGGGCGAAAATCGGCCGCGCATGCAAGGGGTTAAATAACTTCTGACTTATGTACTTCGAACTCTAGCCTCATAAAGAGACTAGAGGGGTGTGTTTAGCAATAAATACATATATTTTGAATATATACCTGGTGTGGTGCTCTTTCATTTGATCACTCAAGAGATTATAGACTGGTAAAACAAGCTGCTTTACATTCCTTCAAGACTTAGCCTGAAGGCTGCTCTCCATAGCTACCACTAGGATAGCTTTCAATAAGGTTGTCTTTAACCTATCTCCAATAAGGGGTTGTTTGGACTGGTGCAAGGTGCCCACTATAATTAGTGGACAGCATATACCAGGCCAACTTCTCACAAGGACATATTAGGCAAAGGGAGGAATGTGGCTGGACTAAGAATTTGATACGTGTTTTGACATAGTCCTCACACCAACCTTACAAGGGGGAAATCACCTAGACAAAACACTCCCAAAGATATCACTATGTTATGTTATGTTATGTTATGTTATGTTAGTGATTCTTATGGAGAGCCAACTGCTTTCCTAAAGAGCAT
This sequence comes from Calotriton arnoldi, assembly GCA_963921515.1. NCBI lineage: Eukaryota > Metazoa > Chordata > Amphibia > Caudata > Salamandridae > Calotriton > Calotriton arnoldi. The sequence goes on from CAWUFW010007401.1 coordinate 957,666, forward strand.
CGGCACAACAATAAATCTAAATTCTCGTGAAGCTAAAAGGGGAGTTTTAAGACTCTTTCTAAAAGCAAGATATAAAATCACTATTAGGACATGCAGTAACGCGTTCCAGTGTTTTCACACTTACTAGTTAAAAGCTCTGCCTCCTGAAAGAAATTTCTGAAACCTGAGGAAAACCGGATTAGGATTGTTGGCTGAAGGATGTGTGGTAGTTAGGGGTATTCCTTAGCAATTTGTGTTGCAAGTACTTCGGTCCCCTATTATGGATTGCTTGATGTACTATATATACAGACTTAAGAAGGTCGATTTTTCAATAGGCAACCAATATGCAGAAGATACAGTTTTATTTACCCTGCATTGAGAAATAAACTGTTTTTGGAGATGAATCCCCATGTTGTTCACCAATGCATTGGGTAACAGTGTTTTCACAGTTATATGGGCCACCAAGCAACTTACCAAACTATCTTGTATTGGCCAAAAAACAAAACCTTCCTCTACTTGAGTTAAGTATTAAACTGCTATTAAATATCTGTTTTGCTCCAGAGGAGAGACATTTTTAAAACTGTGTCATTTTACAACCAGGATCTCCATCTATCCTCCTAATCAACCGCGTAGCATAGCATACAGTGCAAAATGGAAGGCAAAGGAATGGATCAGTGTGGCCTATAGTGTGACAAGAATATTTAAATGAATAGAACTTTATTGATGATTCCTAAGGAACTCAGCGTTTTACTGGAAATATGTTGGCTAAGACTTGTTAATTTTTCAATTTTTGTGAGACATTAAAGATAACCACTAAGTCAAAGTAGAGCCTGCCCTCCTTCACCTACCTTTAAGAGCCTATCAAGGAGTATCCATTGGGAGATGATGTATATGGCAGCTGAAAGATCTAAAAATGTAAGGGATGCACCATCTCCTTATCATTATCTTGTCTGTCGCTGATATCATAGCAGACTCACTGCTACGAATGACTGAGTGTCATCCAAAACCCTCTTAGAGTGTAATAATGTCATGGAAATGCCATTCACATGCTTCTCCAACCTATTAATAAGAGCCAGCATTATTATAGGTCGCAAATTTGGAAGAAAGGTTGGGGCGGCTGTTGTCTTTTTTCAGGCTAGGGTTAATTATGGCGTGCTTCCAACAAAATAGAACTGAACGAAATCATAGAGAGATGTTGCACAGGTTTGGTCAGAACTGGTAGCAATGAACTTGCACCTAAGTGTAACAATTTAAAAGGACAGGGATCCTGATTTCACTGCAAGAAATAGGTTTAAGGTCCCCTGCGGGGTGAGAGCTCAAAATACAAAATCTCACACTCGAAAATCTAGCTAACAGTATTAGAATCCCTCCAATCTTGGCAAAACTCCTTCATCAGAGTTGTTGAATGTCTCACAGATCTTGAGTATTTTTTTATTAAAGAATGTCGTCAGATTATTGCAAGTCTCTTGTGCATTGTGCATGTCTGCATTTAGGAATTACAGATTAGAGAAAGAGTTGACAATTTTAAAGATCTCCGTCGTTGAAATGGTGAATTTGAATATTTACCCAGTGAAGTACTCTCTTTTTGTGGTGAGGCGGCAATCTGTTTTTTTATATCTACAAAGTTCCTTGAGATAAAATCTTAGCTCAAACTATAGTCACAGTGCTGCTTGTAAAACAAACATTTTCAAGAGTTTGTATATGTGGAAGGCAACAACAGCAAGAACATAATGAGAAAAAATATGAAGGTCCATTCTGAAGTTCAATAAATAGTACAAATACCTAGGGCCTGATTACGAGTTTGGTGGTCTCACCACTGTACGGCCATGGCGGCGGATCCAAGAAGACCGCCGGGTCAGCCGTCTTCCGCCTGCTGTATTATGATGTTCCCGATGGGCTAGTGGTCTCTTGGTGGTGGTGTCCTGATGGAGTGATGATTCGCTGCTGGAGAGATAGGTAAGTACAACATGTATATAGCTGAAACACATATATATGTGTGTATGTCGTAATGCATATGTAAGTGATGTGTACTGTATGTTTTGTTGCATGTTAAAAAAACTGTTACAATGTGCGATATAGGAGAAGTGACGGTGAAGCCTACCTTTGTATCTGGCGACAACAGAGTTGCAGAGTGTCGTGATCTGGTGGCAGCAGCACAGGAGGGACCTGTACAATGACGTCCAACACAGATTCCAAGATGGGACCCTGAAAAAAGATGAGTTTTAACCTCTTTTTGTGCCTTTCGTAGACTTGCATATAGCGGTGTCCCAGCCAGGAAAAGCTAGAAGGGAGGGCAGATTGTAATCTGGATGGCGGGAACCGTGGCAGGACTGCCTCCAAAACCTGCCTCCGCCTTTCCCACTGTCAATGCAGTAGCAGGAGTCACGGTGGTGGCAGCAGTGGTCCAGTGGTGGTCTTGTAAGTTGAGTTCCCTCCCGGATCATAGTCGGGCGGTCAACCGCCAAGGCAGCGGGCAGGAAGTCTGCTGAAAAAACAACGGCGGTGTATTGCCACCAAACTATTAATTAGGCTCATAGTGGCCTAAAGTTACAAACATTAGTAAACTGGAAATTAGGAGCCAAAAGGTAAAAATTAAATATATGTGTTCACTGTAAAAGTCAACGGGCAAAACATATTTATGGAAGTTAATAGGCTCTCTTTCATCCGGTGCGGCACAGGCAGTAAAACACCTGAAGAATTTTGATTGGATAGTGCTAAAAATATGCAGTAAGTCAGAGGTTTTACCAGCAGGCTCATTGGATCATTCATTGTTTGGCAGAGCAGGAGCTCCTCCACATCCTGAATAAGCTGCCAGCTACCAACATTGTGTATTCCCCTCCTAGAGCTGGGGAAACACCACGTTTCCACTGTAGTGTCTCAGTTAGCTCCACTCTCATGAAATCTTGATGTAGTATTCCATCAACCACAGCACTTCTGAGTCCATTGGCAGTCACCCCACCATATTTGTCAGGACATCACCACTGATTTTTCATGATCACGATAAGAGGCATGGTGGCCTTCAGCATTAGCCCTAATGAGCATGAATACAAATCCGGCAGATTGGGTCTGGTTCTGAAAGGTTTAGGGAAATAAGATACACATCACAATCCCCTTACAATACTTCCTTGAAAGGGTTGTATGACACAATATATTGAAAAATACAAAATTAAAACACTAATTAGCATTTCCCATAAATGGTGTAAAAAAATTAAAAACAAAGAATTAACAAATAGAAACTCTTTTCCAATTGAAAAGCAGTATAAAATGGCAATGAAAAAAGTGCAACAAAATGCTTTCACAGAAGATTATAACAGGACTGTGTCACTCTGCTGGATTGAAAATCTACAAAAAAGGACTGTAACACTTCAACAAACAACAAAATATTATAAACAAAGTAAGTTTGATAATAACTGAAAGCTAAGAAAATTATTCAATAACTAAAAGTATGTTACGATAACAAATAATTCAAACTATGCTATGTTTATTTCTATAAATTGTAGGCACATCCTTTACAAGAAGGAAAAACTCGAAAGACTAAAGGCTTGATTCACAAAGGTAACTTACAATTTTGAGTAAGTGTACCCTTCTGAGTAGGTTTACTACTTTTCGGTATTCACAAACTGCCCCTTTATAGTAACTTATACTTTTCTGATAACTTACACTCTTGTTGTGAGTCCAGCACTACACAAGGCCAACCACTAGTACTGCAACACCTTCCAACAGAAATGAATGAAGGGAGGGACTTTCTATGTGTACATTACTATAAAAGTTTAACTTACTAATATAGTGCAATTTGTGAATACTTAAAAGAAGTAAAGCTACTCAAAAGTGCAAGTTACTACAAAAGTGTAATTAGCATTTTGTAGTACATTTTGTAGTACTACTGTAGTGCTACAAAACCTTCTGCAAAGTGCATTATGTGAATTGTCCCACAGACACCAACTTACTCCAAAAACAAAAAAGAGCGACCCCGAAAGTAAGTATTGTCACCAAAGCATGAAGATAAATTTAAACTAGAAATAACCATTTAGCATAATAAAAAACAAAAAAAATCAAGCAAATCCTTAACTAAATTTTACATATAAAAATGCACAACTAACAAATGTTTCCTCCCAACAGACTGCAACAAAGACTGTGCCACAAACAACACAAAACAGACCTGCAAAGCAAACATCTACAACTAAAACAAAGTAAAGACAACATCAATGACATTAGCTACAATATGCACCTGCAATTTAAAAATGTTAAATTGGATATAACATACCATATTCATTTTAAAAAAATGAATGTATACTTTCTATACTCTAACACTATACAGATAAAGTGCTGTGAACAGCAAAATACATCAAATCCCAAAAAGGAAAGCTGCTATTATATTATAGAGGATATACCTATAGTAAGGAGAACACCAATAGTAAACGAACTCAATGGAATTGTGCCAAATATTATTAAAATGCATCTTATGGGAGGGCTAAACTGAAATGAAATAGTTGAAAGCATTAGAGGACATAACCACCCCCTAATTTTACTGTAATAGAAGTCAGAGATATTTTACTAGACCTAAAAGAGGCCAGTATGAGCTCACAAGAGCCAATAGGATTTTTACTTACAAACATTATACAAAACATTCCTGAGCAAACAACATGCCAGCTCCCTGGCATCCCAACCCTAAAAAGATTAATTGCCAGAACACATTGAACAGCCAGGGAAACACCAGTAGCACCTACAAATATGTAGATATACACATACCGCAACATTAACTAATCAGATATAACAATGATACCTTTGGACTATGTGGCAACCTCAATACCCATAAAAAATAATAATTGATGCTACCAAGCTATAAGGAAGAAGATTACCCCCCCCCCCGAAGAGCTAGGTAATAAATAAGCACATAGCAGGGACTAATAGATATATGCGTCTCATGGATTAATGAGAAAAATGGACATGAGAAAAATGGACAATTAATGTGATTGCCTAGATCTGCGAAGAGCATTGTTTTCTCATTTATTTATAATGTGTGAAATTTAGAACTGTTTAGTGCATATGCACTTTATCTTTTTCCAACAATGTTCACAGGCGCTATCTATTATTTTACATGTGGTGTTGCTTGAACATGAAATACCTTGAAAAAACAAGAGTCATTTGGCAAAACAGGAACAGTTTGTTTAATTAAACAGTGCAGCTGGGAACACAGTTACAGGCATAGTGTCTGAGCACTGTCTCAACATACAATCCGTCTTACATGGTTTTTTATACAATTCATTGAATGCCATAAAATAGTTCAGGTGATCCGTTTTTAGTGAGGAATGTGAACCTCTGTCTTTGCAGCCATAAATTAATGTATTTGATGAGGAATCCAGGTGGGCCTCGACATTGCGTGGACACAATGTGGCCAGTGGGCAACGTGTCCTTATATCTGGCATGGCGAGCGTGTCATCACTGTGTGTACTATGTGTGCTGTGTCCTGATTGGCTATGTGTTCCTAATGTAATGTAGTTCCTATTTCCCTAATAGGCTCAGCGCATTGGAATAATATACACTATAGGTTTGACATAGGACTAAGGTCGGTATGTCCCTATCGAGTATATTAAACTTAATTACTTGTGCCAGCTAGCTCAGAGGCCACTAGAAACTCCTTGAGAACAAGAAGGGAGTAGTTTCTGGCAACCGAAAAACATGACAACATTGTTTCCTTTTAGAAGTGGAGCACGTCTCAGAATCGTGGAAACAATAGATAACAGTTTCACTCATTCAATCATGCATGCTTAGTTTCTACAGAGTTACACAGAAAGGAAAGACGGGTGTTTCAATAAAAGGGATTGAACAGTCTTGTTTCTCGTGTAAGAGATATGTGCTGTTATGATCACAAGACAGTATGCAAGATAAATAATGTACAGTGTGAGCAGTAGAAATAAATAATACTGCACTAGCATTATCTTTTAGCATATATTCACGTACATAAATAACATGAGCTAAAAATGCGAGTACTCATTAGATGCGTCTCTAAGCTAGTTCTACCCCAATGTACCTAACCTAGTCTAGGTGTAGGGAAAGATAGAAGTAGGCGGAGTATTCTCTAATCTGGTATACTAAGAGTATGTTTAAGTCTAGTATGCCAAGTATGATATGCCAAGAGTCCCTCTAGGTTCTAGTCAGCTCCATACCTTGAGAATGAGAGAGGTGGGAATCTCTTGCCAGATCTGGAACTCTAACACCCCGCGAAGGGAGTCAGAACACTGGAAGCTGGATTCGTCTGCGTGCAGGAATGACTGCGTCTTCTCAGTGCGTCAGGCCGGGATACAGGCTCTTCTGAAGTCGAGGTCTCCTCTAACTTGCTTTAGCAAGGGAAGGAATATTTATACCTGGTAGGTGTCTTGGAATGTTAGCATTGACGTGAAGTCGGACAGAGGAAGACGTCAGGAATGAACCCTTAAGGTATAACGGTTCATACATAATAGATGAGTTCTTGGAGAAATCAATAGTCCTGTGCTAGGGGAACTCCCGAAGCTTAAGGGTCTGGTTTCTAAGAACTCGTTGTGACGTTAGGGTGGACGGATGTCGGTGACCATGCCTGTATTTGGAGTGCACGGTTAATGCCTAAATAAGGACAGGGATTCTATGCCTATATAAGGGCAATGCGAATTGTGCCTATATAAGGACATGATTCAGGAAAACCTATATATGGACCCCTAAAGCGGAATACAACACCCACTCCATCTTCGATTGAACGATAAGACTAAATGCTAAACATTTAAATGCTAAACATAAAATTGAGTACCACAAGTTGCTAAAAACATTTCTAAAAGCATTGTAAAAGAAGCTCAAAACTGTTGAAATGCAATAGGTACTGTACATTTAAAGCATCACATTCATTCTAAGCATATAACGGAAGTAAAATGCAACGTGAATGAAACAGAAATATATACATATGATGAAATGGTCGATAAGTTCTTAAAATCAAATCCATTGCATATCATGGAATTAAATGAAATGTTAGACAAGTAAGGTGACAATGTGTCCCTGGAAGTATTCAAAGAAGTCCGTTTAATAAGACTAGTTCTACTGTAAGCAGATTGTTCATTTGCCATGTCATTTCAAAAACTTAGAAATAAAAAAGTTCAATTCTGGGAAAAGTTCCAAGTTTGAAAAATAAGAAGGCCAAATTTCATTGTTGCCCTGGTACACTGTGAGCCGAATCAAAGTCAGTGTATGGGTCTGGCGTAAACATTAGATCATCTATTTCCATAGCCAAAATATCATTCACCGAAGTTGGTGACATTTGGAACACCTCGTTCAGAAGGTTAAGTGCAAAGAGATGAGAAACATTGCCTTCAGCAGAAGATGCAATGTTCGTGTCCGTTGTTACCTGTGTGCCCGTTGATCCATCTCGTACCTCAGCAGCAGCCGGAAGCATCTGTGAGATCTCAATGAATGCCGTCATCAGGATTGGTAGCCTCTGGGGACAACACACAGCATGGGCCGTTATCGGGTCCAGCAGAGTATCGATATCCGTTGGCATGACTGATGGGAGTGTTAGACAGGTGTCTAGCACGCATTCTTTACTGCAAAACAGGCAGCGTAGAACAGGTAAGATGCAATCTTGCCAGATCGGTCTGAATGACAGGAACCACGTTGTATTAAGTTCCCGTAGACGAGGCATGCCCAAAAGCTGTACTATTCGCTCACGGCATTTTCGTTCAAGGAGTGCTTTCTTCACATCGCTCGGAGTGATGTTGGTGAAGAGACTTGCCATAGCGTAGTAGGAGGAATAGAAACAGAATTCCTGCAACAAGTGCTAGAATTAACGGCACACCACCAAACACCGAATGTGCAAAGTTTGGGATGATTCCGAGGTCAGCCTGGAAAGGTGCTAATAGTCCGGAACAGATGGTCTTAAATACATGTGTAATTCCGCTTGTATCTGACATGTTAAAGATACGTCCTATCATTTCTACGAAATGTATAGGGCAGTTTGTACGAATTAAAGCATGTATCTCAGCCGAAGTCCTTGCAACTTGTAGATCATAGGTTTCTTTGGCCGAGGTCAAAGGCACTGATTGTTGTATAAGCATGGCTTTCATTCTGCTTAAAGTATCAAATCGTATAAAAGAGACATTCAACGAAGGCCATAGAGGCGACTCCCTGACTGTGTCTATTGGGGCAAACAATACTTGCATACAGCAAGTGACCCTGGAGTTGACCGTTACTAGATATGGGATGCCTGGCAGCATGCCACAGCAACTCTGATCATTCAACATGAGGTAACTCCCATTAGAAAGTTGTCCAAACGTTGGATTAATCACAGCAGCTGGTGTACCTTGCTGGTGGCAGGACAAATTTGCCACAGAACCATTACAAGCCCCGTGTAAAGATATGTCCTGACAAATCAGTGAACCGCTCAGTGCATTTTCACAGTGTGTACCGCTTAGAAACACTTCACGATCCCCACTCCAACATCTATATGTGTATGGTAAATTCCAGGATGTCTTAATGTATTCTTTACCCAACCTTTCATATTTGCCTGCTTGCATCTGTCTAAGGCAATACTGAAACTGGAAAGTAGTCACAGGTAGGCTAATTTTGCCATGAATAAGCCATTCTGTAGCTGGTTTTTCTGCCACTGTGAATGGTAATTTTTCAAGTTTTTCAATGCTCAGCACCGTATACTTTGCTCCCCTTTGTGCCAGTTTGATCTGTTTATCAGTTAGATTGTATTCTGCAAACAGAGCCGTCGTGTTGATAAAACGCCAAGGCACATAGCTCGCACGCAAAGATTTCAGCGTCCAGCTTAATAACATAATAGAACGCAACTGTGTTTGGCCTTGTTGTAACATGGCTAAATCTTGTTCCAGTATGTCGATAGCAGAGGATACAATACTGTCCAATGAATAAATTCTGGAGGACAAAGTTGTTAACCCATTGTCGACCACAGAGAGAGTTTTCTCTAAGTTAATACGATCAAGTTCACGTATTCGTTCTGTGGCCTCCATCTGTGACACCTTCCATGCTTCATTATAAGCAGCATAAATGCCGGCATATATGAAACATTTTTGACGCGGATTTCTTGGTCCAAGCAAGAATACCCTAAGGTCTGCGTCTTCTTTAAGTAAAGATAAGTGTTGTTTCACATCCTTAAGTGTAGATTTTTGCAGCCAATCGAGGCATAATTTTCCTACACAGTATGTTGTTACTACCCCCGGATGCTGTCTTTGGACGTATCGTGGGTCTGGCCTTTGAATAGTAAACCCCTGTGTTTTATTCAGGAATCTGTCTTGACAGTTGTTTGTGTCTGTGGGCCAGATCAACCATTTTCTCCAATCAGGATTTGTTCTGTTGAGTTGTAGTATGCTGTCAACTGTAACCGCTGCCTGTGTATTATTATCACTAGAAGGTGTTGGTACAGAAGGTATTTTCATGTCTTTAATCTTGGCTAACCCAAGGCAAGACGTTTGTTGCACAGTGTCATTCAATCAATCAATCATTATATTTGTAAAGCGCGCTACTTACCCGTGAGGGTTTCAAGGCGCTGAGGGGAGGGGGGGAGCTGCTACTGTTCGAATAGCCAGGTCTTGAGGAGTCTCCTGAAGGTCAGTAGGTCCTGTGTCTGCCGTAGGTGGAGGGGGAGGGTGTTCCATGTCTTGGCGGCGAGGTGGGAGAAGGATCTGCTGCCGGTGGTTGCTCTTCGGATGCGGGGGACGGTGGCGAGGGCGTGGTCGGCGGAGCGGAGCTGGCGGGTGGGGGTGTAGAAGTTGAGGAGACAGTTGAGGTACGCTGGTCCGGTGTTGTGGAGTGCTTTGTGTGCATGGGTGAGGAGCTTGAAGGTTATCCTCTTGTTGACGGGGAGCCAGTGCAGGTCTTTCAGGCGGGGTGTGATGTGGCTGCGGCGCGGGATGTCGAGGATCAGACGTGCTGAAGCGTTCTGGATGCGTTGGAGCCGTTTGAGGAGTTTCGCCGAGGCTTCGGCGTAGAGGGCGTTTCCGTAATCCAGTCTGCTGCTGACGAGAGCCTGGGTGACCGTCCTTCTGGTTTCGGTGGGGATCCACTTGTAGATCCTGCGAAGCATACGGAGGGTGTTGAAGCAGGAGGAGGAGACGGCGTTGACCTGCTTCGTCATGGAGAGGGTGGAATCGAGGATGACCCCTAGGTTGCGTGCGTGGTCGGTGGGTGTGGGGGCCGTTCCTAGCAAGGAGGGCCACCAGGAGTCGTCCCAAGCCGAGGGGGTGGACCCGAGGATGAGGACCTCTGTTTTGTCTGAGTTCAGCTTCCGCCGGCTGTTTCTCATCCAGTCGGCGACGGCCGTCATTCCCTCGTGGAGGTTGGTTTTGGCTGTGTGAGGGTCTCTGGTGAGGGAGAGGATCAGCTGGGTGTCGTTGGCGTAGGAGATGATGTTGAGGTTGTGCAGTCGGGCGATGCGGGCGAGCGGGGCCATGTAGACGTTGAACAGCGTGGGGCTGAGGGATGAGCCCTGGGGTACGCCGCAGATGATCTCGGTGGCTTTGGAGCGGAAGGGAACATTATTTGTTGAGGGACGACACAGGCTCTAAACAAAGCTTCTATCCCTTGCACTTGCCAATCTTTAGTACCCCAGACAGATTTTGTGTCTATTGTGTTTTTCCAAAAGTCGAAACCCTGTCTAGACAGTTGGGCAATAAATGCTGCAGAGGAAATCTGTTTTGTATTTGTTAACATAGTTTTCAGTCCTGTTTTGTTTACATTTCTATAGTAAAATGTTTCTGGATCAGATGTATTGTACCCCGAAAAATATGGAAACTTTTTAGAAAATGTTTTTGAACTACCTTTTGGTGGTGTAGGACAATGCTCCTATTGGTTAAACATAAACACATTTCTAGGTATTGCAGATTTATGCAAACAATGATGACCATAGTGGTTATAGCAATACAGCTGTTCATAGTCTGATGAACCCTCTAAATATTCATTATTAGAAAATGCAGCAGACCTCTCTAGGTCAAACATCATGTCATTTACAGTTTCAAAGTCCCAATCATCAGAATAGGTACTGGATGAAACAAAATCACTTAGTGAGATCTTAAATAAATGTGGAATGTTCAAGTGTTCCGTCGGGCCAAAAATATCGAAATCTGGTTTGTCGCACACTATACCATCCTGTATAGGAACGGCTGTGATGTTCACTGCAGACAAGAGTCTTGTTTCACGATGGGATGATTTGTGAGGTTTTAAAAGTAAGTTCACTTCTTTTCTTTCAGTGTCCAAATGGATGTATCTGCCATTTATAAGCACGCTCATAGTCATAACCAAAGCTAGCCAAAGCAGGAAGAAAAATATTCCAGAAATAACCCAAAGTTCAATCCATGGTGAAACCAGAGAAGTCTTTTTCAAAAAATGTAAAAAGTCTTGTACTTGTTGTTTAAAAGTTTTTGTTTTGATGCTGGCGACGTCTCGGGCTCACTCAGATCCTCAGAAAACGTATCAAAGTTAATGAAATAGCCAGAAGCAGTTCTGTCAATTGTTGGAATTGCATCAGGATTTGTAGAAATCACTGGAACCAGTTGATCACTTGTTACATTGGTGTAGACAGGTGTATTTGGACGAACTGTTACTTGAGTTTCAAGAGGGATGAGTTCCATAGCATTGTTGCTCAGTCCTTCATCTGTTACTGCTGAATTCTCGATGGTTATCAGTCTTGCAGTCTGAACCTCTTGGATAGTAGCGAGAGGAGTGTGTCTGCTACTAGGTCGGAGTCCACGAGGCCTACTATTTAGTATTGGCCACATACTGTGGTTTGATGAGGTCGATGGACACAAATCTTTTCTCCTTTTTTCCAGCAAGGGGCGGCAGAAGTACTGTTCTTGTTCCGTGTATGGCTAGGACAGGTACTGGTTGTCTGTAAGAAGGTCCAAATTCCTTCTTGTCTGCAATTTTTTCTCTGACTAGATCCCCAACTTTTGGAATCCAGACAGGCCTTGCTGGGACCGCCGGTTTTTCCCCAGTGGTGGTTGGCTGCAGGAATACGTTGCTTTGTTTCGATCTTAGTTCATTTAGGTCCTGTAAAACAGCCAAACGATCTTTGATATCAAAAGGTTTATTTTCCACCACTGTGCCTCTACATTCCAGATCGGGCACCCACATTCTTGTTCCAAATAGGACCTCATATGGAGTGACCCCCCTAGAGAACTTCTTGGCAAATTGTTTAATGAGCGTTGGAACCCATAAAGATGTTTGACCCACCCATCACCCGAACCTAATACCCTAGCTGTTATAGACTGCTTTATGTCCCGGTTTTTCCTTTCCACAACAGAATTTCCCTCAGGATGAAACGGAGAGGAGTACCGCAATGCAACGCCCAGACTGGCCATGGCGTCTTTGTAAGCCCAAGAGCTAAACGCAGGGCCCTGGTCAGAATGTAGCGTGCCTATTGCGTATGAGCCGATAAAGACTTGCAAATCTTTTATAACAGTTCGAGCATCAGCCGAGCGCTGAGGCCATATCCATAGGAACCTTGACTTAGTATTTGTGGGATTGCAGTTGTCCACAAGGACGCCTGTGCATAGATAGTCTAATGCTGTCTAACAATGGTGTCTGTACTGGGCAGCTACATTCGTAGCATGGTGTCTGGTGGCTTTCTCTCTGTAATTTACAGTCTATGCAGTTATTGATGAATATGTGTATTTCTGTATTCATCCCAGGCCACCAGTACATCTCTTTTAATGTCCATATTGTTTCAGAGATCCCTTGATGTGACAGACCCTCCCCCAGATGTGTTTCATAAATCAAAGCTGCTCTACGTTCCATGTTTGGAATTACCCTATCCCCCACTCCAGGGATTCGAGCAAAAGGAACGTTGTTCGCATCAATTACATAAGAGTACTTGAGTGGAAACTTTTTTGGTAACGCTGCACCACTGCCCTTGCTCGTAGCATTGACAGCCAACATTATTTCACTGTCTATTCTCGTTTTTGAACGAGTGATCGCAGCTACGGAAGCCGTCTGAACAGCCCCCTTTGCGGCTTCGTCAGCCAATGAATTCCCTGCAACGTGAACGCCATCACGTTGATGACTCAGTGTGTGTATCACGTGAGCCTTTGGTAGTTCGCTTTTTAACTGAACTACTTGTTCCCAAAGTGTTTTATGCTTTATTGTGCCACCTTTTGCATCTTTGAACCCGTTTTCAAGCCAAGTTTGTATAAATTCATTATACGACTGCACACAGTAGAAAGAATCGCACACTATTAGTGTGGGGAATGCTCGATCTGTACTTTCAAGTGCCAGTATGAATGCTTGTAGCTCAGCTCGCTGAGCTGTGCAATCTCCTAGAGATTGGGTTTTTGTGACCATAGGTCTGAATTTACCATTGCACATGCGACCTTTAACGATTGCGTACGTTGCACTGTAAGCTTGCTTACTCCCTGTTGCGGGTTGTGCGGATCCGTCAGTGTAAATTATGAATTCATACTGATCGAGAGGCAGAATCTCAGTGGGCAGGGGACATTCATGTTCATATTGCAGGAGCGCTTGTGTTTTTAAATCAGGATCAAAAACATATTATACATCTGTTGCAGCAAGAGGATTAACCCATTGTATCCATCTCGGATGTAATGCTCTTGCATTTGGAATGCTCGCTTTAGTTACCGCCTCTAAGGCCGGAACTGGGGTTACGACAATAATGCCTTTCCCTTGGGCTAGAGCTCTTTCTTTTGCTACAGCGGTTTGAACTGCTGTCAGTATTTTTTCAGTTTAAGTGAAGCGCATTTCTGCTTGTGTATACAAATGTGATTTGTATGCAATTGGTACTTTTTCACCCTCATTAAATGTTAAGTAGGTGAATCCGCATTGTCCCGAAATTATTCGGATCACTAAATTGCGTTGACTTACGCGTGTTTGTAAGTGATTTGTTGCTAACATGTTAGCTTGGAGTGAACGCAAGATTTCTGTGTGTTCTTGTGTCCAATTCTTGATTGAAAAATCAGGTTTGATTAATGCGTAGAGAGGTTCAACCCTTTCTGCGTAATTTAAAATGTAAGTTCTTCCAAAATTTAGGAAACCCAGGATGGATTGTAAGTTTTTCAGCGTCTTAGGAGGTTGGAGCAGCGCACACCTTTCTAAAAAGTGGGCTGCCATGCTCTTGCCTTCACTTGAAAGCTCATATCCTAGAAAGAGGACATTGAGATGGGCAATTCTGGATTTTTTGAAGTTGAATTTGTAGCCCTCAGACGTGAAGCCCAGTATAATGGTGCTTACCCTGTTCAAGTGCCTATCCAGGTCATCGTCTGTCAGATAGATGTCATCGACATATGACGATGCCTCATTATCATAAATTTGTAGTAACTCCGTTACTCTCGCTGAGAATAACCCCGGTCTGTTCTTGAACCCTTGTGGGAGTCGACAAAATTGACGCTGGGTCCCCATTATTGAGAAAGCTGTTAAGTACCTGCTTCCAGGTGCTTTGTTTTGACAAAAGAAACCATTTGAGATATCCAATGTGTTTTTTTTATTTTTTACGCACAATGTTATTCATTAATGCTGTACTATGTGCATTTTGCACTAAATGTTTTTGAACAAGTGCTTAAATGTCTGTAATCCAAAACTAGACGATATGTATTGTCTGGTTTGGAGACAGGAAACAAAGGATTGTTCATTGAAGAGGTGCATGTTTCAATCACCCCTTGGTATTCAAGTTGATCTAAGATCTCCCTGACCTGTTTTTTAGCTTCTTGCTTTATTGGATACTGCCTTTGTGCAGTAGGTTCACTTTTCAGATGTATTTTATGGTGAGGTGAATCCTCATCCCACCCTACATGATTTTTGTATAATGCTGGGGCATGGGCAACTGCCCATTTTCTGGCATAAGTATATTTTAGGTGAATTGGAATATGATTGGAGAAGGCAGGCATAATAATGTCCTCGCCATGTGGGCACTCCCTGACAAATTGTGGTGGCCAGTCTTTTTCTGCTAGAAGTATGTCATAGCCCCTTGAAAGTTTTTCACAAAAAAGTGCTTTCACCTGTCTAGGTATGTCTCCCTCCATCTGGAGTGTTATTTCATATAACTTTTGTGGAGTACTAACCCTGGTGTCTACAGTCTCAACTGTAATGTACTCATTCAAGTCCACTATCTCCAGAAGTTCCTTCAGGTTCTGGCGAGCTATTGTGACTTCTGCAGCACTGTCCAGCATTGTCTGAGCCCATTCTCCTTTCTTGAGTTGTGTTCTCAGTATTCTCGGCATGTCTGATCTTCAGACCTGCTACCTTCTTTTTTGAGAATTGAGGTTTAGATTTATTTTTCAGAGTGTGTTTGTCGTTTTTCGATTTCATGCGTTCTTCTCTATGTTCTGACCGTCCTCTTCTTTCCGATGTCTGTGACGAGATCTGAAAGGTACGAGAGGAACGTGTATCAGTATCTTGATACCTGTCAGGCTTTTTCAAATTATCCCTATTCCTGAAGTTACACCTCCTTTCAGAGGGCTCCTTTTGAAGAGACCTACCTCGGGATTGAGAACGTTTCTCGTTTGAATTTTGTTTATTAGTTTCCCACTTCTTTTTAGAAGATGTAGGAGTTTGTTTAATAGAGTCCTTCTCAGGACTTTCAGATAGTTTTGGCTTTAATGGTCTTCCACCCAAACTATCTCTGCCTAATTCTGCATAAGATTGTTCTATTATTCTGGGTAGTTCTGTTTGATGTTCCGTAACATCGAATTCCCTTAATCGTTGGCGGATCGCCACTACTGCTGCCTCCCCTTTAATATTAGATAATATTATTGTTGAGACCTGGTCGAAATTTTTCAGTAATTTCATACCTAAATTCAGAGCAGGCTCTGCCTCGTATTCGTTTTGAATTTGTTTCAGGACATCAGGTATTACTGCAATTGACGGAATACCATGTGTTTTAGTATAGATGGCAGCAAAGACTGAGCCCCAAGTGGTGCAGTCTTGCAGTTGTGGTGTGATCCCCATTGGTAAACAGATTGTTAGGATTCTGTGTTTCTCATAAGGGCTAGTATTTGGAAATACTGCTTCTATTTGAGTAATTTTTTGAGGTATCCAGAATGGAATCTGCTCACGTTTTGTGGGCATTTTTCCCATGACTGCGTATAGAGTCTGTGGTGTAATTTTTAGAGTATTCCCCTGTTGAGGAGTTTGATTTGGAATGGTTAATGGTGGTTGGACTGTGAAAGTCCGCATGACATATTGGACCAATTGTCTGTAAATTTTTATTAACTCTGTAAGTTGAGTAAGTAGTTCCTCGTTTGACATTTCTTCAATGTCAGGATGAGGTGTGTAGCCGGCTAGAATCGGCCATGTTGCTCCTGGTCTACCTAGTGCACCGAGCCTGGTAATGTTTTTGTGATGTTTTAGGGCGCCTTTAAACCAGAGCTGATGCTCCTGGTATGTTAGTGGAATTTCAATATCCTCGAAAGGAATATATTCCTCTGGTGGATCATCTTCTTTGTAGAAGTGAAACAGTCTTGTTACTGAATTTGATTCAGGAAATATTACCCATGAATAGAATACCTCTGTCTGAAAGGATTCATGTGCCTCTATCACGAAAACTGCTCTACCGCCTCTTGGTGGTAGGCCATGTTTTATATGTTTTAGAGTGATGGCTCTTCTTAAGTTTGGATTGATGTCTATGACACCCTCCTCGCTTCCTTCGAAACCTGTAATGTTATAAGCTGTTAAAGCTGGGTGACCCGTAACTTCATCGTTGTCGGAGTCAGGCATTTTGTTTTTTGAAAAATGTAGAACAAGTTTCAAGGAAACAAAAAGATAAGGTGCACAATATTTTGGAACACTGTATCCTTCAACGTTGAACAAACCAAAAAACTAATATATAGGGTGCTTCCCTCTTTAGTTTTGGCGGATATTTAACCCTACCCACTCCAGACGTCTTATGGAGTATGTGAGTAGGGGTCTCTGAGAAAAGTACGAATGAGTTACTCAGTATCTAGCGTTAAATTACTGCCTTACCAAACCGTTGGGCGCCATGTAGTGTAGTTCCCATTTCCCTAATAGGCTCTGCGCATTGGAATAATATACACTATAGGTTTGACATAGGACTAAGGTCGGTATGTCCCTATCGAGTATATTAAACTTAATTACTTGTGCCAGCTAGCTCAGAGGCCACTAGACACTCCTTGAGAACAAGAAGGGAGTAGTTTCTGGCAACCGAAAAACATGACAACTTTGTTTCCCTTTAGAAGCGGAACACGTCTCAGAATCGTGGAAACAATAGATAACAGTTTCACTCATTCAATCGTGCATGCTTAGTTTCTACAGAGTTACACAGAAACGAAAGACGGGCATTTCAATAAAAGGGTTTTATTGAACAGTCTTGTTTCTCGTGTAAGAGATATGTGCTGTTATGATCACAAGACAGTATGCAAGATAAATAATGTACAGTGTGAGCAGTAGAAATAAATAATACTGCGCTAGCATTATCTTTTAGCATATATTCACGTACATAAATAACATGAGCTAAAAATGCGAGTACTCATTAGATGCGTCTCTAAGCTAGTTCTACCTCAATGTACCTAACCTAGTCTAGGTGTAGGGAAAGATAGAAGTAGGTGGAGTATTCTCTAGTCTGGTATACTAAGAGTATGTTTAAGTCTAGTATGCCAAGTATGATATGCCAAGAGTCCCTCTAGGTTCTAGTCAGCTCCATACCTTGAGAATGAGAGAGGTGGGAATCTCTAGCCGGATCTGGAACTCTAACACCCCGCGAAGGGAGTCAGAACACTGGAAGCTGGATTTGTCTGTGTGCAGGAATGACAGCGTCTTCTCAGTGCGTCAGGCCGGGATATGGGCTCCTCTGAAGTCGAGGTCTCCTCTAACTTGCTTTAGCAAGGGAAGGTATATTTATACCTGGTAGGTGTCTTGGATTGTTAGCATTGACGTGAAGTCGGACAGAGGAAGACGTCAGGCATGAACCCTTAAGGTATAACGGTTCATACATAATAGATGAGTTCTTGGAGAAATCAATAGTCCTGTGCTAGGGGAACTCCCGAAGCTTAAGGGTCTGGTTTCTAAGAACTCGTTGTGACGTTAGGGTGGACGGATGTTGGTGACCATGCCTGTATTTGGAGTGCACGGTTAATGCCTAAATAAGGACAGGGATTCTATGCCTATATAAGGACATGATTCAGGAAAACCTATATATGGACCCCTAAAGCGGAATACAACACTAACTTCATGTGGCATCTAACTTTATGGTGTTTTGGAAACGTGCGTACCCCTTTGGCCATGTGTGCTTAATTGGGGCCATACTCCCTGGACCATTGTTATGTTGCCGCGCCTATCTGTGGGATGATCTGGGGTTTCCTGTTGCACATTTGTTTGCCGTCTACGTGCCACCCCACCTGTGACCTGTCAATCAGTAACCTCGGGCCTGGGTCTCAGCGCCTGCCTAATTACGTATTTCTGTGTTGGTGTTCACATTGAGATCATAACGGGCGAGTTCGTCAAGAAAGATTCAATTTTGTATCATTCTTCATATTGACATCAACTTTCTCAATATTAACATTCCCCCCTCTAGTTGAATTTTCAACTACACTATCTAACACATACTTCATGACAGTAAGTTTATTAGGGGCCTGTTGTTCTTCACTTTTGACAACTACTACTTTCCTAGTTACTTTCATTCTACCCAATTTGAGGACTGTGTTTTTACAACAGGAAATCCCCAATTGCATGGAACTACACAAAAACTAGAGTACAATGAAAACTGGCAGCAATGATGAGCACAGATCAGGAAAGTCACCGGGGGAGTCAGGAGAACCAATTTGAGAACCACTTCTGCTCAGGAGCACCGCACACATGTCTCTTTGTAAATGGTGCAGTGCTTGGATGGCAAGAGTCAATGTCCCATTATCTATGTCATTTCATGGGATAAACACGTAGCAGGCTGCACCAATCTTGGCACAGACTCCTCCCTCCATCATGGTCATTAGGTCTAACACATACTAATGCTGCATCACCTTGAGGCGGATTGCTCTCAATTCTTTTAAGGCCAGGCTCAGTGCTGTTAATCATTTTAAGCATTTCTCACCTGGTTATTTGGTGCCAGCTGGTATTAGCTTTCATATGCATGGTGAAGAAGGGAATGGAACCTCCCGCCAATACTTGTGTGTCTGAGAACAGTCTGAGGGCCTGATTCACAGAACTAACTTACGTCAAAAACGTAAAGTTAGTACTTTTTGGTATTCACAGAATACACTTACTCATTTTGGTATTCACAGAATGAACTTACTCATTTCGGTATTCACAGAATGGCATGGCAGAAGGCATTTAGGAGTCCTAAAGTTAGGAGTCCTAACTTTACTACTCCTAAACTGAGAAAAATCCTAACTTTAAGACTTTCGGTATTCACAGAAGGCATTTAGGAGTCCTAAAGTTAGGACTACTAACTTCTGTGAATACCGAAATGAGTAAGTTCATTTTGTGAATACCAAAATGAGTAAGTGTATTCTGTGAATACCAAAAAGTACTAACTTTACGTTTTTGACGTAAGTTAGTTCTGTGAATCAGGCCCATGGTATGTAGCAGGACTGGCCAATAAGCCCAACTCGGAGGACTGGATAAAATATGTCAATGAAGCACAGATAGTATGCATTGAAGAAACTTGGTAAATCAACTCATTTGATATTGATGGGTTTATATCCTTTTGCACTGAGGCCACCCAAACTAATGTTTGTAGGGGTAAAGGAGACCTTCTTGTATTGGTATCTACTAGAATACCCTTAAAAGTATCAAAAACATTTTGACTGTCATCATATTACCTATATGTCTTATTAACCTCGGATGGTAACCCTGATATTTTGATAATGAATTTTTATAACAATATTGTTGATGGCTCAAGGGTTGAAATGGTAAAAGCCTTGGAAAATGATCTAGATCATTTTATCCATCACAATTCAAATGATGTTTTAATTATTTGGGCCGGCCTATTTAATGCTACCAAATGTTCTTTTTCTTTCAAACAAGTGTGTGGCCTTACTGACACTCAGGGTGATGATACTGGCCATTTTAGACACTGTCTGTATGGCTCAGCCTTAAACAAGTTCATGTTCAAATATAATTTAAATATTACAGACATTTACGGTTCTAGCATCAACCCCCAGCGTTTATTGGTAAGGAGGTAATAGTAAAATTGTCCACATTCTTACCTCTGAGAACAAAAGGATTATACCTACTAATTATCAGGAGGGGGAAAAGTGCATTAGTGATCATAACCCAATAATTCTAATGATGCAAATTAGGCTGCAACCAAAAGAACAGACAGGTAGAATATCAAATATCACCCCAGTTGGGTAGAATGGCATTAAAATGAAATAGACAGGACTGGATCCCTCTAGCATTACAGCAGAGCTAATAACTGCAAATTTAGATCGCTTCCAAATTTACCCGGCCCAAGAGAACAATTATGAGCAGACTATTAAAGCACATATATCCATCTCTAGCTCTATTAACCAACTCTTGACTAGGGCACTCAAGGGTAAAAGAACTGGGGGTAAAGTCTGGTTTAACCATAAATGTACCCATGCCCATAGTTACCTTATTAAGCTGCTTCATTCCCAGCCTAGGCATTTAGCTGCTATTTAGGCTAGAGGAATTAGATTTAAATGCCCTTAAATGATAGGAAGAAAGAGCTTCAAGAGAAGGCCTGGGCAAAATTAATTCAGGCTGCAGAGACCAAGGATAATACTTTATTCAGGAAGACAATAAATGCCCCTTTGTTTAGAATTAACACTGCACCTAATTTTGACACTTCCGTTATGGCGACAACTTGGATAGATCATTTTGCTTCACTTTTTTCATCATCATTAAAATTAAAAATGTAAACAGTGGCCTCCCTGGTGCCACTGTTAACTCCTGTTGTCTTTATCCCAGAGGAGGTAACTAGAGTTCTAGACAAAAGTCCAGTGGGAAAAGCTCCTGGCCCTGATGGAGTCCCGTGGACACCTATAAGTATTTTTCTGTTTTATGGGCACCCCTCTTAACTAAAGTCCTAAATCCTGCTGTAGCCAGATTCATACCTTCATACTGGTCAATCAATCCCGCAATCAGTAGATTGTAGAGCACTTCTTGTCACCCGTGAGGGTATCCTGGTCAAATTCACTAATTATTCTAAACTTCATAAGAAAGGTTCAAGTATTGATTGGAAGTACTACTAACTCATCTTCCTGCTCGGCTGTTCAGCCAAACTACTACGAAGGGTTAAGGGTTATATTGAAAAGATTGGAACAGTGGGCTGAAGAGAATAGTATTCTAACAAGTCCACCATATGGTTTTAGGAAAGAATAGGGATTGTTGAACAGTGCCTCAACCTGATCCTCCTGGTGGAGAAGTATACAAAACAAAGGAAGGTAGCCTATATCTGTGTTTCATGGACCTCAGTTGTGCTTTTGATCTGGTAGACCACAATAAGTTATGGAAATGTATGGACTCACTGGGGGCTCCGAAGGATGTAATCTAACTGCTAGCACATATGTATAGCAATCTAAATTTGAGAGTGTGATACGGTCCACTCGGGGAATTAACACAAAAATTTAAGATAGGAAGAGGAGTCCGTCAGGTGTGTGTCCTGGCGCCTTTCCTTTTCTCTATATATATTAATGGTATAGATGGGAAATTTCAATTGCTTGGTCTCAATACTCCTAGTGTTGGTAAGAGGCCCATTCTGATTGTTTTGTATGCAGACAATGCAGTTTTACTCCCATTAACCCCTCAAAACCTGCAGAGCCTTCTTAATACTTTTATAGACTATTTGGAAAAGATAGATCAAAGAATTAATCAAGGAAAAACATTCACCATGTGCTGTGGGAAAAACAAATGGAAGATCTGCCCCTTTTACATAAATAGGCACAACATTTGAAGTATCAAACGCTTATGCCACTTAGGTCTACCGTTCTCCTCAGATGAAGGGTTGAATCACAAAAGAGAAATGAATTCCACCAATATGCTAAGAAATAATGATTTTTTATTTGCATCAAAACTAGGCACTAAGCTGATTCAAAAAATGCTGATTCTCTATAATGCTTAAACAGTTGCTACAGCTACATGTAGCACAGGATTGGGGGGACAATACAATACTGCAAAAGCAAGAGAACAGTTTTTGAAAAGACTTCTTGCAGTACCACACTCAAATTCAGAGACCATGATACACAGAGAAGTGGGGCTTCATCTTTTATTGGTTACTATAGAGTTCAAACTCCTTTTTTATGGCTCTCAGGTTGCTCTAAAACTGAGACCCAGTTTACTAAAACAATCCTTGGAGATTGTTTAGCATCTGACCAGGCATATAAAATCCATTGGATAACACATATGAAAAATGCCATAAAGGGACTTAATAAACCAGAAAAGGATCTTTGGAAATCTCCAGAGAAATTAGCACACTTTTGAAAAGGAACCAAAGAGACCATGCTTTTGAACTGTGCGCACAGAAAAGGATCTTTGGTGATCAAACTTAAACCACTGAGATGAGGTATATGTAACTAAACAAGTATCCTGGGCTCCAATCCTATATTCATTTGACCTCCAATGTGTATCATAGATATATCCTAACATGATTCCACCTTTCTATAATTCACTATATCGTTGCATTTCTGAAGAGAGGTGGGTGGGGCCCAAAAAACTGAAAATGTCCTTATGACATCCTATTTGCACAATCAACCTTGCACCTAGTACTTTTCTGTAGATTTTTATATTGAATATAAGAAACAATATTTAGAACCATTATTTTTAAGAGAAATATTGCACGTCTATCGGGAGGTATTTCAGTAGTTGTTTAACTTTAAAGATGTCACCATATGTCTAAATGTAGCAAAGATTTTGTCAGTGTTGCTACTCTTTATTTCTATAGAACGAGGGTTATCTGAAGTTTGTTGCTGCTACCAGACTGCTGGGATCCTTTTGTATACAGTTTGATGCTGCTAAGAGACCATAGAGATTGTCTATACATTTTGAAATTCTTCTGCATTATTAGACTTATACTCTGCTACTGCAGATGGCACTTTAATTTTGTAATACTGCTGATGATTCTTTTATTAATAAGAACATGTGTAGTTTTGAACACTGTTCTAGCCACTCTTAGAAGCAGATATTCTGATATAGTAAATATACTTCCATGTCAACAATATGATTTTTTTTTCTGATGCAATGTAGTGATTAATGATTATGATATAATGATGTTTTATTATTTTATGGAAATGTTATTTGATGCTTTTATGGTTTATTTTTTCTATAAACCGAATAAAGTTTGAACTGGCTAACTGACTGACAAAGTGTAATTAAAATTTTGTGAATCAGGCCTTTTAATAATAAACAGACATTTTATAATATACATAACTACAACTTTTAATATACAAAGCAAAACATGCAAACAAATGTTATTAGGTTATGGATGTCACACTTACAATTCCCCCCAAAAATGTAGCCACGTTTGGGAAAGTGCTGGACTTTGAGGGATTCATATATACTGTTCCAACTTCAAAGTTAACTGCATTAGAAACATTTTGGAATTTGGGGGATCAAATTTATCATTGCCTCTCCAAACTCAACCAAACTGGGAAAGTATTGGACTCTGGAAGGTTCAGAATTACTATTCCAACTCCAAACTTCACCACGTTGGGGATGTGCTAGATTTGAAGGGGGGGTCTAATTTAATATTTCAACTACACAAGTAGCCACATTGGAAAAAGAGTTGGAGAAAAGTGTTGGATTTTTGGGTGTCTCAATTTAATATTCTAACTCCAAACTTTAACCTATTGGGGAAAATGTTGCACTTCGAGGGGGAAAATTTACTATTCCCACTCAAAGCTTTGGGGAAAATCTTGGACTTTGAATGGATTCAGTTTTACTATTCCCATTTCCATATTGGGAAAAGTGTAGGAGATTGGGTGGATAAAATTTACTATAAAATTTACTATTTTCCACTCCAAACATAGCAACATGAGGAATGTGCTGTACTTTTAGATTTAAAAATTAAATACCGCCTGATAATGATGCGACTGAACACTGTTCGGTCGGATTCCCACTGTTCTCTACAGCAGCATTTGTTACGGCCATAAACCGGCCGCAGAACAGGCTCCTATAGAGAAATGGGTGTGTATGTAAAACCTGCACCCTGTACCAGGCCCCCCACGGTGCCTGCTGCACAAGGCAAGGTTTACCCCCTCGACCACCAACAGTAGGCCACGGAAGCAAGAGGGCCCTGCTAGGGGCCCCCAAAGTCGCTGTCCGACAGCCTTTCTGTGTCGTAAAGGCTGTCAGAAACCAACATCGTAATACTGACGGCGCAAACACTGTCCATAGGGGGTTACGGTGAAGTTCCGGCCGACTCTGAGACCCCGGAAGCCGGTCGGAACTGAGTCGTAATGATCGGCCGGCTTACCTCCCAACCGCCGACATTGTAATCGTGTGGTCAGGCTTTCCAACCGACATCATAATGAGACCCTAAATGTAAATAGCACTGTTCTTGGTTGTTTCTCTTTTCTCCTAATTTACTTCTTGTCCATACCATCTTTGGATAGTATGAAGTGGTCACCAGGCAACATGATAATATGGTTTATACTCTCTCTCTCACACACAGAGCTGATCCTGGCTCGGGTTTCACTTTTCTTCCAATTTCCCTGTCCTTGATCAAAATATGTGACAGACCATGGTCGTCGTATTTGAGAATGAGAAGCAAATCATCACATAAATAATAATTACAATGTCTATTTCTAAGTTCAGTCAATAATGAGAGTTTGAGTTAGTTTTAAAGGTTTTATTTTCATTCATGGTTTTGTAAGTCTCTTTTATTCAATTAGTTCAAATCTCAGTCAGTTAACAGAATAGATAATAAAATATGGTTAGATCAAAATTATAATAATGCATCAAGCGCATTCCAATAAGGAAAGAATCCCTATTCTAAAAATGGGGCTAAAAGGTGTCAGCATGGACCCATGAAGAGTTCCAGTTTGAGCGGTAAGAGTGAGATAAAATGTGAAACTCAAATTCAGTTAATAAATAATAGCTGAACTACCCATACAATGAAGTTCATTTAAACTCACCAGAGTTTCAAAGCAATAAGGCAAAAGTATCATGCAGTACGAGTAGCAACCACAATCAACAATAAGGTTCAGAAGGGTGGCAAATCAGCTTTTTGCATTCAATATTAAGGCTTCAGCATTCAGCCTCAGGAGTGCATGGGGAAATGGTGTATGGAAAAGCATGAGGGTGAAATGTGTTAACCTACTCTTGGAACACACACTAACATACACAGTTGAAAGAACTGTTGCAGTCCATGCTGCATCTTCTTCTCCTCTTATTCAATCAACTTTCAGTATTCTGAGAACATGCTTGCTCCTTCCTTTCCCATATATACGAGACAATGAATGACAAACAGATATCATGAAGTGTGTAACTATGGGGCTCATTACGATGGCGGACGGACTTCAGTCCGTCCGCCTTTGTGTCGGGGATGGGGACCGCCCGCCTATGAGGTGGTGGTCCCACACATGGAATTAAGATGCGACCGCCACCACGGCAGTCGCATCTGCAATATTTTACATTGCGGTGGGTGCTGCTAGCTGCAGCACTCGCCGCAATGTTAAAAATGCACCTTGTATATTTCCCTGCACTACGTGGCAGGCACCATGCGATGCCTGCCACATGGTGCAGGGAAATGGTGCCCCCCAAGTGCACAAACCAACTGCCCCTGCAGAAGAGGGGCCTGCAACGTGCCCCCAAAGACTATCCCCACCAGCCTTTCCATGGCGGGTGAACCGCCATGGAAAGGCTGGCGGGGATACAGCATCCTAATCAGGCGGATTGTGCCTGCTAGGCACCGCCACCATTCTAGGGATGCAGGGTGGTCAAACCCGTGGCGGACGGTCTTTACGCCGCCAGGCACACCGCCCGCCATCACAATCTGGTTGGCAGAAAATGGCCGCACAATAGCGATGAACCCGCCACCGGCAGCCTGCCGGTGGCGGATTCACCAACATCGTAATGACCCCCTAATTTATTACAGTGACTACATATGATGTCTCTTCGATTCCAGTACTCCTTTCCCACGAGAATGACTTAATTTCTAACCTTCTAATAAAACAAATTGTATGTTAGCTAAACAATAAAATAAGCCAAATCGGAACATTAGCTGTAATGCGAAATTCGTACCACTGCATCTTCTGTTATAATATAAAGAAAAATATGTTAAAGAGGTCAACATCTCTATTCAAGCATCACCTTCTTATGTGATTATTTTCATAATTCCATCTAACCATAAAGTTTCTCAGCTATCATTTCAAAACATTATTATTATTAATCAGAAACATTTTGCAGAGTTATGTAAAGCAGTTCATTAAAGACATGATCATTGAAAGGTCAACTTTTTAAACATATTATGCTTGTTTCAGCATATCTATTCAAGCTACTTGTAAAACAAAGCTGCTTTAGGCAAATGTGAGGCCTAGTATGAATAAGTATAACTATCTACTACAAATTGCAAATTTCTAGATGTCTTTTCAATTCAATATAAATTGCATGTTAATACTGCACATATGATTTTAGCCATATTATTCTCATTTTTAATAAAACTCCCTATCACTGCATAACTGTAAATGAGGCCCTTGGTGTTCAGAAAACAACAAAAATAATTCATACGGGATGAGGCTGGAAATAGTGTCAAAACAAACTTTGATTGATCCAGCAATGCTGAGCAAGTACCTGCAAAGAAAGATGAAACCTGAATATGTTGCACAAAGGTTAATGCAGGATTTGATGAACTGGTCCCATATATTCCCCTTTTTTTGGTTGGTTCTCTATTTTTTTGTATTTTTTATGAACATCTCACAGGCTCCTTGTGCAGGGTTTAATCAAGCATTTATTTCCAAGCTTTTGCAGAAGGTATATTCTCTAAGGGAAGGTAACACTTCACAGAAAATTCCAGGTTGCCCCTTTTTGAATAGTTGCTACTGGACCTTTATCCCCTCCAGTGTCTGATCGCTATTTAAACCCAAGCTAAAGTATTGTCTGGTGTTAAAAGGACCACTTGGTGCTCCTTGAGTAGTACTAACTGCAACCAAAACATGTTCCTAAGAATCGCTAAGTTTAATTACCTTAGTCTGCCTCAGCATAGCGTTAGGCTGTGCAATAGTTCCAAATGCTCATCCTCACTACTACACACATCAGGCCTGCAGTGGGTTGTTTTAGGTATAATGTTTCTCTGTCTCCAGGACGATTTAGATAGAAAGCAGGTGCATCCAGGCTTAGAGACCCAGTAATACAAACACACTGACAAATATCACAGGTGTAAACAAATCACATATTTTCATTTTGCACACTTTAGATCCCCAGGGGCTTATTTATGAGCCCTTGCGTCACTTTTGCGCCGCCGGTGCGTCACTTTTTGTGACGCACCGGCGGTGTAAAAAATGCACCATGTTGTGTCATATTTACAAAGTGACGCATCTAGGTAGATGCGTCACTTTGTAAAACCCTGCGCCACATTATACCTGCGCCAGGTATAATATTTGCAGGGTGGGCGTTCCGACGCAAGTAAGCCTCGAGAAGTGACGCAGTGAAATCTATGATATTTCAATGCACCACATCTAGGACGCAAATAAGTCAATATCTTACGCCTGCCTCCCAGCAGGCGTAAGACTGACGCAAGCACATTTGAAATGGGACTTGCCCATGTGAAATACCGATTGCTGGAGCTGCGTCACTTTTGTGACACACTCCAGCAATGCGTAATTTTTGCGCCTACAGATACGTCAGAAATACTGACATATATGTAACTCCTTGCGACATGATGCGTCATACCGTAAATATGACGCATCCAGCATGTGGCAAGGAGGGCGCAATGAAAAGTGACGCATCGCTGTTTTCACGCAGCGATGCGTCACTTTTCATAAATGAGGCCCCCAGTTGGTTACTTCACCAAAATGACTATGGCAATGAATGTGTGGATAAATGTGGAGTTTCACAGTGAAAGATTACAGCACAATTCTCATATTATGAATATGGTAAAATATCCAAAAACTCATGCTCCGTTATATTAGCATAATAACGTAAAAAGTAATTAAGGGCCTAAGCTAGCTAAGTACATTCCAGCTTCTTATTTCAGGTAAATATATGGTTAATATAGTCTCCTGGCAATTTGACAGATGTCAGGCACTTCAGACCAGATTTAAACACAAATTCAGTTTTTATGAATTACAATATCAGATCAATAAAGTGCAATGAAGCTGGAATTAAATTGTAGATTGTGCAGGTACATATGATATACTATGGGCCTGATTACGATGGCGGTCAGACGAGCGTTCGACTGCCATCGCAGCGGGATTGGGACCGACCGACAAGTAGTTGGCGGTCCCACCTGCCTAAATCTGATGTGGCCGCCGTGTAGGCAGTCGGGATCATTGCGTTTTCCATTGCGGCTTGTGTTGCGTTCCGAAAAGGGCCGCAGCACAAGTCCCAATTGAAAAATGTATGGGGCATATTAGCAAGACCGGCGATAAAATTATCGCCGTTTAGCGGCAGGAAACTGCCGCTAAAACAGCGATAATGGGCTTGCTAATATGCGTTATAGAATTCCAATAGAAGCCCAGGTTAGATGTCCTGCACATCTAACCTGGGCTTCTATTGGAATTCTATAACGCATATTAGCAAGCCCATTATCGCCGTTTTAGCGGCAGTTTCCTGCCGCTAAAACGTCTTGCTAATATGCCCCTATGTTTTTTA
The DNA here is from genome assembly GCA_963921515.1 of Calotriton arnoldi. Taxonomy (NCBI): domain Eukaryota; kingdom Metazoa; phylum Chordata; class Amphibia; order Caudata; family Salamandridae; genus Calotriton; species Calotriton arnoldi. The sequence continues at coordinate 986,352 of CAWUFW010007401.1, forward strand.
AACACCCATGCACCGTGTGGTGCCTGAAACACGGGGCATGGATGTTTAGGGGGGCATCGCAGGCCTCATGGCGGACGACCATGGGGGACGGGGGGCCTGAAAAAAGTTAGCATTCCAGAAGCCTCGAACATGAAAACTGTAACAAACGAGGAGGAAAGTGCGGAAATAAATGGCAGCCACCTATGGTGAATTATGTTATTGGGTAGGACGTTATTGGATAAGCATACAGAAATGTGCATGTTAAATGTCACTTTAAAGGAAACGAATGTGTGTGGAAAAATATTGCAATCGAAAACGGGCTGATAATCAAATTAAATGAGCAGGAAAGCATTTCTAAAAAAGAACCTTGCATTAGATAATTAGAGAAAATCTGGGCCTTTAAAAGTTCAAGGCATTAAACAAAATACCATATAAAAAAAGAAAGAGATGAGGCAAAGTTATTCACAGAGGAAAGAGATACTGTAGGACACATTATGTTACATAAAATATTTAGCAGTGACTCTCATCAAATGTTTTAATGAGAACTGTGAATTACTTCATCTTACTTTATACAAGTAATAAAACACCTAATAACTGAAAAATGATTGGATGTGTATAGAAGGCAGCTTGAAAGGTGTATTGGCCAATTAGATTACTTTTGCCTTATTACTAGGTAATGAGTCTCAAATAAGTCCCTCTGAGACCAGTGGAATAGACAGCAAAGCTAAGTCGCACTCTAAATGAGCAATGCGAGAAAAGCATAAGATAAACGATTTTTTTAAGAGTACTCTCTACTTGGACTGTACCTTTTCAAACCTATGAGCTGTTATATTACCTTAAAAAAAGAAGTATGCTCATACTTTCGAAAATTTTGGGACGCCAATGGACCAAGTATTTTCATGGGACTAACGAGTACATTGTAGGGATTTCATAGATACAGCTGAGACCAACAATGCAGTAACACAAACGTTCAGAAGCAGATTTATTTCATCTGCACAGTGCCGCGGTGTTTGTGTATTCCTTTGCTGTATTTCTTCTGCAATCTCCCAACAATGTACTACAAACTTCTTTATCTTCCAACTGGCCGACCATGAGTGAAACGGAATTGTGTGGTAATTTCACACACTAAATTACGGTTTCCCTGAGCTATCACACGACCATAACAATACTGTTGTAAACTAACTGCCTGAAAGTTGGAAGTAAAATTTTACATGTAAAATTAAGGCATATCACTCAACATGCTTTCTGCATTGCTGTGAAACGTATGCCCTCATTACATGTTAATCGGAATAGGGGAAGGTGTTTACCACACTTGCAAATGATGCATAAGATGCAGAATCTGTATTTAACATACCATGTTTTGCCTTTTTACAGGCCTTTTCGCAAAATAAAATTTGTCAGGTTTGATCTGCAAGAATATATCAAGGGTCTAATAATTATCACACCGGCAGTGCTTAATTTGAGCTGGTGGTTTCTGGTGCTCAGCACCGGCACTTAATTGTCAACAATGGCACAAATGGCGCACTTTTTTCCTAATTTAGAGATGAGCACATCAGCAGTTTTTTATTAATTCAATATACATTACAAGTGGCTAATACATGCACCCAGGCCCTTCTTATAGCTTTGGGGGCCTGGAATAGTCTGAATTGTCAAACTTGTAGTAGTGTGATGCTTAGTAATTACGTGGGTACTGTCATTGGCAGTGCTGGCAGGGGCAATGGGTGGTGCTAGCTGCAGTGGCCTCCTGATGAGGGCCCTGGCAGTTATTTGTTTTACAAATTAAGCACTGCCCCCCCCCCCCTCATAATTTTAAGCGCTATGCAAACAAGTGTTACATATTTTAGGGCCAGTTGACTGGCGCATATTTGAATTAGTTACACATTTTCAGATAATTCAAACTCTGGTGATCCCCAACAATATTCAATTATGAATTAAACTTTCAGAAATAGGGGAATGTGAAAGCTTCAGAAAGCTCAAGCTAACTGGAGTCCTACAAACAGAATAAATCCTGATACAAGAAATGATAAAATAATTTCTTTTGCCACTTGGATCTCTAGTTTTTCCTTACAGTACAATACCTAGGGCATTATTCACAAAGGTAAACTTAGACGTTTGGTCTAAACTTAGACCAAAACTAAGTTTCCAACTTTGGGAATTCCCATAGGGCATTTATGAGTACTATCTTTATATCTGCACTCAGGGAATATAACATATACAAGCAGGTCTTGAAGTTGTTGTTTTAATTTCCGGACTTTAGGATTCACAAATTCCTTCAGCGCTCCGTCCATCATCGTATTGTGTTTGCATTGTTCGCCCTAAGTTGGCGGGGTGTGCCCAGACGTGGGTCCCTTGCTCACTTTGCCACTGGATTCAAGCTAGCCTGGCTGATGAGGGGTGTTACCCCGAAACCGGTCCCAGGATGCTTGTTTCCGGTCCAGTAAAGATCTGGCTTGGCAGTTCGGGCTGGATTGTTCCCATGAGGAACAGGGTCAAGACTGATTTGCATATGGCTGGGTCTGAACTGGGGTGGTGAAGTGAGCTAAATAACTATGATGGATTTAACCTCGATCTAATAGTGACTGGGGGCGAGTGTCTGAAAAGTTTCAGCGCTCAGTCCATCATCTTATTGTGTTTGCATTGTTTGCCCTAAGTTGGCAGGGTATTGCCAGACGTAGGTCCCTTGCTCACTTTGCCACTGGATTCAGCTAGCCTGGCTCATGAGGGGTGTTACCCTGAAACCGTTCCCAGGCTGCTTGTTTCCGGTTCAGGGAAGATCTGGTTTGGCAGTTTGGGCTGGACTATTCCCATGAGGAAAAGGGTCAAGACTGATTTGCATATGGCTGGGTCTCAACTGGTGTGGCGAAGTGAGCTAAATAATGATGATGAATTTAACTTAGATCTAATAGTGACTCGAGATGAGTATCTGAAAACTTTCAGCGCACTGTCCATCATCTTATTGTGATTGCATGTGTGTGTTGTACATGCCCTAATTCTGAGCTGGAGTAATTTATTGCTGTTTTGGGTTCATTTTAGGCCATAGTAACTTCAAAAGTGCAGTTTCGGAATAGCAACAAGCTTACTCTTTTGGGGTGAGTACATCTCCCTCCATAAACTCCTCACTAACTCTCCAATAAACTCTCTTTACTCATCCCTAAAGCCCTACAATGCATGTTTTCCCAGCCACTCCCCTTGGTTCCTATGACATGCAATATTAAGTTGTAAGCATATTTGTATGAGGGTCTCACCCTTGAAAAGATAGGAGAGGTGGAGGAAAAGATTTACAATGGCAAGGTTGTGAAAAGCATTTTGTTGTACTTTAGTATAGGTATTACAATACTACTAAATGCACTGCAAAATGCAGTTTGTGAGTAGGTCTCTGAGTCTTACTTTACCACTAAATCTTTTGTAATTGGGCCGAATCTCTTTTACTGTCTTTTGTTGGCTGCTCACTGGTTCAAAGCCACTTCATTGTTCTCTCGCAAATGAGTGCCCTTTTGTTAGATAGTGTTGGATGACATCCCTTCGTTTGAAGGGAATTTCTCAAAGAAGTCTAAAATTGCTCTGAGGCTAAACAGACATCTCCCATAGAAACCACTCTTTCATGATCTCTACATTGTACCTTTCAAAAGTCTTCAATATGGCTTGCTTGTTTCACAGTTTTAACATTGCACCTTTCAGGATTTACAACATAACACTTGCTCCAAATTATGCTGAAAGGTACTCCTCCTTAAATGGTCTTTGGCTTTAAAACTTATGCCAAGCCCCTCTGTTGACCTTTACTGCATGACATTCTGTAGATCTCAATAAAGGAGCCATGCCACCAATCAACCAACTCTTTAGCTAGTGTGATGTGATTCTGCTTCCTTGAATTCTTTAACAGAGGTGTCACTCACTTATTTCTTCAGATTCAGGGCCTTTCTTTGACACAGCTCTTGCACAACGCCTCTCGATCCAGGAACCTCATTGGCTAATGGATGTTTCTGGACACAGCTCTATTTTATTGTTCAGCCACACCCTGCCACTATCGAATCACACAGGAATTCCCATTTTCCGATAGGATTCGAATTTGCCTCCACCACAAAAAAAAGGCCCGCATATTACACAGCCTCCTGTAGCCACCCTGGCAGGGGGAAATGAGTCTTCGTGGGACCCGGTGTTTCTGACAATAAATTGGTGGAATAGTTGGCAACTTCAGGCCAGGCACACTAAAGCACAAGGGGATTTTGTGCCATCCCATCATTCTTGTTTGCCGAAAACAAAGAGAACCAATACCATCGGATCTGGCCTGACACATCTGGGCTTTGTCAATGGACTATATCCATAAGTATTATTATCTACTATGAGATGACTCAAAATAATTCAAAATGCAGCAGCAAGAAAACCTCTGTGCCTAAGGATTCACAACCACATCTCATGGCTCTACAGGTTCTGCACTGGCCACCATTGGCCTGAAGAACTAACTTCAAACTTCTGTGATTAATGTACAAGGCAATAAATGGAATTAGAAAAATGTTTTTGCACATTAAACTTAACACTCCCACAAAAGGATGCTATGCTTTTGACTGGCACCAAAACAAATTGTTCTACCATATAAGAAGGAAACTATCAGTGGTACTTCCTTCTCTGAACCAACTGCCAAACTGTGGAATTCAATCCCAGCAAATATATGGGCTACTGTAAATCACCTGGAGTTTAGAAGAAAGCTGCAATTGTAGCTCCCCCCTCCTGAACTTCTGAGTACAAAATTAGATACATATCTCCCTATCAGCAGAACTTAGTGGAAAACCAAGAAAGTGGAAGAATCACATGCTCCTTGTTGGGAACTCAAATTTACGGCGTTCAAGAACAGTATATCTACCATATCATCGACAAAGATGAAATACTAAGGTACAACTGGAAATGTGAATTAAGGCATACCTCTATCACAATATCTAGAAAGACAAGAACAGCACCAATGAAATTCCAACAACTTTCAGTATTCATATAATCTGAAGTTTACAACTCTGGAATTGCACATTAAAACCATCCATAAAAATATTTATTGCATATCTTGGTAGGACGCTACATGAACCCCATAACCAGATTATTTTATGTCGCTATCACCAGATTTCAAGCTAGTCCATGCCTGATTCTGTACTATACTGCTTGACCTTTCTAAACTAAATCCTATTGACATCTTCCTCCAGACTCACTGGCTCAGTTTGAATAAGCATGCTCCAAAATATTTTTAACTATATTCTCTAACAACACTACTACCACCTGATAACACAGTGCAATAAGAAAAAACACCTATAGTGTGATTCTAAACTGCAGTTCTTTGCCGCATACCTTTCATTCCCACATATCTATCCACACGTATCTAAAGTATGTGCATCAATAACAATTGCTAACAATTAACTTTATTCAGACTATAAACTATATGTATCTTATCAGTATATGAACTATAATAATTTTGTATAATATAAAATTTACTTCAAAACATAAAATTAGCACTTGAAAACAACTCGACGTGGGGATGTATTGCTCTACCCTCCCACCGAGTACTTCAACGCTATGTCAGCAGTAGTATGTGCTATATAAATTTACAATACAATAGAACACAATACAATACTGTAAGAAGCTCAAATTCTTGTAAGGTCCAACAAATGATTTCAATAAATATACCTGGGCACAATCCCCAGTAGTTATACACAGAGCAGCCAGGCGTGACACCAGGAAATATGTGTTAAGTATTTAACAGTAACAAACATGTAAAATGTTAAAACACAACACAATAAAAATCCCACAATTTCTAAAATGATTCAATCAAATAATAATAAAGTAAATTGACAATCAGAAATCTCTGTTTGTGATTAACAGGGATCTAGCTGTGATTTCAGGCTGACCACAATGATTTGTAACTTCTGACTTAGGGGCATATTTATGTAGGAGTTTTGTCACCATTGCCCCACACAACAGAGTGCAAGAGCAACGTAAGTCTTAAGTTTGATTTATCAAGGCCACCTTGCGTGGTCTGATAAATCCAGAGTAACGCAATGCAGCACAAATCACTGCGTTGCGTTACTCTGCCCCAGGGAGGCGTTCCATGGGTGGAGAGTGGGTGTTATGGATTTTGGCGCATTCCCAGATGTACCAACAATGGTAAACCTGGGACTGCATCAAAGTACTATGCCTTACATGGGGAGGCGTAACGAGGAGAAATATGTTTATTTCTCCTCGTATTTTCTTCTTCCTATGTGTGCTCCATCCTGCAGCACACATATAAAGAGGAAAATGCCTCGGGGAATGTTTTTGTGCAGGAAGGTGTCCCTTCCTGCACAAAAACAATCCTGCATACAACACAGGCACCCATTGAAGTCCTCTCGAATTAAGTTAGGATTTTGGCATAATGCTGATGAAGTTGTTGACTTTGGCAGAAAGAAATCTCTCATCGAGCAGATACTTTTCGCGCCGTTGCATGGTCAGGAGTTCTACTTTCTACCCTGAGTCTCGGTCTCTTTTTTGGAGCTCAAGCTCCTCCTGTTATGCAAACTTAAAAGCTGTTTCTGTCTTGAAGTCAGACACCTTTGCTACAAGGTCCTGCTGACTCTCCCAAGGTCTTTAAAGTTCAAACAATTTTTAAGTCCCAATTTTTCAGACTTTCTGTAGCAGCTTCTCTTGGCCATTTCTAAGGCTCCCTTGACCTCGAGGACAGTACTTAGGGGCTAGGACTCACTCCATCAGCGGCCACCTGCAAAGTTTAGTCAAGGTTTAGTTGGTACTAGTCAATTGGACACTTCATGAAAAAGCTTCATGCAGAGTTTGGTGTCCCAATGCCACACAGGAGGTCAGCCAACTGAGCCTTGAAGTCCACTTCTTAGTACTGGGTACAATTGGAAGCAGGTTCAGATGCTCAATTCTTCACAAAGGTCATGGGCATCAGATGCAGTCCCCTTCTGTTTCTGCCACAGGTGCCTATGTGTTCTGATGAGATATGGGTGAGGTACCACTTTTGTAGGATCCTTTAGCCAGTGGGTGGGGTGACTCATGGACCTTGATTTACCAATTTAAAAAATTCTAGGGGTAACCCTTCCCACTTTTGCAGCACATCCTGCTTACCTTACTGCAAACTATCCTACAGTGTACTGTTTCGAGGGCAAATTCAAAATGGCAGCAACCTTCTGCTCCTGGAGGCTGCTGGTGTGCCAGCCATGGGCATGTTTAGGAAAATGAGAAGTCCCCTCCTCATAAACTATACCAAACTGGTTCTAGGATCAGCTCCTCCTCCTATTGGGCTGGTGCCAACCTGGCTCATATGTCCCAAGGAACAAATGCTTCTCTTCTCATGATCTCGCTTTGCATCGAACTATAAATCAACAGCTCTTACCCTGATCCCATTCAAGCTGATGAAGTTCCTGAACCTTCCCCAGTTGACCTTCCTGGGCTGAGAGGAGTCACATACCTGATACCCAGGTCTTCCGGCCAGAAGGCCTAAGCCATTGTTTCTGCTCTAGGGGCAGTTTTAACTCCTCATTATGGGGAAGCACTGACTGAGGGCAGCTGCTTAAAGGGTAATTTTAACTAGTTTAGTTGAGGCAGACAAAGTTTAACTTTTTAAAAGTTACCTTTTCTAACTATTTATTAAAAATCAACTTAAAGAGGAAAAAATGAGAAGAAATAAAGATATTTCTCCTCGTTACACCTCACCTGGAGAGTTGTATCTTTTTGGCACATTCCCAGGTTTACCAGGTTTAGTAAATCTGGGAATGTGTCAAAAACCATGAGTTTTGCGTGGGAACACCCACTGCAACACCCATGGAATACCTCCTTTACAGAGCAATGCAAAGCAGCGATTTGTGCTGCGTTGCATTACTCTATATTTTTTAGGCCATTCAAAGACATAAATAGTGACTTTGCGTGGCTTCATAAATATGACTTAGATTTTGCATCATGCATGCACCACATTGCATGCTGCAAGCATGAAGCAAAGCTCTCATAAATATGTTTCCTAGTTTTTCTCAATGGACATCTACTGCTCTTTCACAGTGAAAGTAGCTTTTGGGGGCTTGTTACCATAGGTACACAACAAGACTGAATTCTTGTATGTACCACTTTTAAATACTAGGCACATTACCTCATAGTCTATAGGATCTACATAGGAGTGATTTATTTAATATTTAAATACAGCGTTTCTTGCTCTCAAAACATAACTTTGCCATGTTTGCCTGCAGGTGTAAAAGCTGCAGTAGTCAGACTACACATGTAGGCCTAAAATGTCTTTTTTTCCGCCAGCCTAGTGAATGGTACACCATGTGCTGCAGTACACAGGTGACATTTAACTTTTCTATGCAATTAGAGACTCACTCAGACAGTGATGCACCCATTCACACACCCAGTGAGACACTTATGTCAGTAGTCTCAGACCTACTCAGACATACACACACAGTCATACACCCACCGAGGCACTCACGCACTCAGTCACACATCCACTGAGGCACTCTTGCACTCACTCACACACTCATTTTCAAAAGTTACAGGTTACAGGTAGGACATAGAATAAACAAAAAATAGAAATTCACTGAAAAAAACAAAGGTTACAAGGACGTTATAGTTAGGAAATAGAATTTAAAAAATCTTAGAAATTCACTGGAAAAAATAAAGGTTACAGGGATGTTATAGTTATGAAATAGAATTAAAAAACCTTAGAAATTCACTAAAAAAACAAAGATTACAGGGAAATTATATTTATGCTCACATTGCACTCGTACAAAACCAGTGCAATTCAGCAGTTATAGTTACTTGAGCTAACTATAGCTTACACTCCTGCAATGCACTGCTTATGACCTGACATTGGCTGGACAGCCTCTCGCAGATCCATTCAGAAACTCATGCACCCACTCAAAGACCCACTCAGATACTTATGCACCCAGTCACACATACACTCAGACACTCATGCTCCCAGTCATAGACCCACTGAGAGGCTCATCCCACTCACTCACCCACTCGGACACCTACTTAGACACTCAAGTATACACTCACAGATCCAGTCAGACAATCATATTCTTACTTACAAATGCACACAGGCACTCATGCACCTACTCACAGATCGACTTGCAGACTTATGCAACCAATCACAGACCCATTGAGACACTGATGCACCCACACATAGATGCACTGAGACAGTCACGCAGTTCATTACAGAACCATTGATAGACTGATGCACCGTCTCACAGATCCACTCAAATACTTATACAGTGAATGAGAGACTTACTGATACAGTGATGCATGCAGTCACAGATTCCACTGAAAGAGATATACACTGTGTTATAGAGATATTAAGGGAGTTATACATGCTGTTATAGAGTCATTTAAATAGTAATGTGTTTAGTGAGTTGGTTATAATCCGTTTTGCAGTTATAAGTTTTGAATGTGGTGGTGGCTGAAATTCACTTAAAAAACCATAGGTTACAGGGACATTATATTTAGGAATTAGCATTTTAAAAACCTTAGAAATTCATTGAAAAACTAAAGGTTACAGGGACTTTATAGTTAGGAAATAACATTTTTTTTAAATCAGAAATTCACTGGAAAAAAAGAAGTTACAGGGACGTTATAGTTAGGCTGACATTTTCCTCTCACAAAACCAGAGAAATTCAGCAGTTATAGTAACCTGAGCTAAGTATAACTCACGCCCCCTCAATGCACTGCTTATGACCTAACATATTACATCACTTATGACATGGTCAGTGACATCACTGATGACATCTCAAATTACATCACTGATGACACCTCAAATGACATCACTGATGACATCATTCAGTGATTGTGAGTTTTTTCTAAAAGTAACTTAGTGTTAAACATATATAATAAGGTTAACTCGCTGTGGAAGTGCCTGTATGGGTAAGTGAGTGGATGTGTAAGTGGTGTATAGAAGAGTGACTGGGTAGATAAGAGACTGTATACATGAGATGTAGGTGTGTGAGTTTTTGTATAGGTGAGTGCGTGTGTCTGTGCGTGTATGAGTAAGTGAGTGGCTGTGTGAGTATCCGTATAGTTGACTGAGTTGGTGTATCATTGGTTGTAAATGGTGACTCAGAGAGTGCATGAGTGGCTGGATGGGTATTTGAGCAGATACTTAAGTGTCTGTATGAGCGAGTGATAGGGTACATGAGTGGCTGTCTTGTATGTATGTAAGTCTGTGTATGGGTGAGTGAGTGGGTATATGAGTTGCTGTATGTTTGAGAGAATGGGTGTTTGAGTGGTTGTATGGGTGAGTAAGTGAGTTATTGAGAGGTTGTAAGGGAACATATGTGGTTGTCTTAGTCACTGTAAAAGTGAGTGAGCATAGGTATTAATATATGTAAAAGTAACTGAGTGGCTGTGTGAGTAATTGCATGGGTGAGTTAGTGGCTGTGTGAGTGACTGTATAGGTGAGTGAGTAGTTGTGTGAGTAGATATATGGTTAACTGAGTTATTGTGTCAGTAACAGTATGAGTGTATAAGTGGGTATGTAAGTGTGTCTATGTGTGTATAACTGAATCTTTGACTGGCTGTATTGGTAAGTGAGTAGGTGCATGAGTGGCTGTATATGTGAGTTAGCAGTTCCGTTAGTGGCTCTATGGGTGAGTTGATGTGTTACTGGCTTTATGGATGAGTGACAAGATGTGTAAGTGTTTGTATGGGTTCTGTGAAGAAGCTCAGCGAGGATATTAGTAACTTAAAATCAGAAGATGAGATTGAAATCATTCCTATTTGGGGTGGGGATTTTAATGTTGGCCTGTGTCCTTTGGCTGAAATAGGAAAATGTGGTTTAACACTGGATGAGGATGACCCACCGATTCATTTCTCCCATACAGATAAAGGAGAGTTGTTTAATGAGATTCTGTATAAGCACGATTTTGGTTTTACAAATTGCCTATGTACCCCTAAGGTGGAGTTTGGTCATACATTTATTGGCAGAGGAGCTGATTCGACAATAGATATTATTATCATGCCAAACCGTTATGCAAGTTATGTAATTGGGTACAATATTCATCGAAATGTAATGAGTGATCACTTGGCGATAAGTGTAAAAATAGCAACCCCAACAAATTCAGTAAGGAGAAACTGCAATAAAGTAGCGTGGGTGCAAAATATAGAATTGGGAAGAAAAAATGGTTACACAATTCGCTGGTCAAGCCGGGACCCTGCGGAGCTAAGTAAACAAATAGTCACAAATGCGTATGTGCCAATTTCAATATGTTTAAGTGACAGTCCGACGCATGACAACATTTTAAAAGCCTTCACCTGTATTACTGAGATTGTTAAAAGTACGTTGCAAATGGAAAGTAAAGGAACCCGTAACACCAGTAAGAGATGGTTCGATATTAATTGTACAAAAAGTTATACCAATTTAAAGAATGCTCTACATAGATCAGTAAGAGATAAAGAGGAGATTAGGATTTGTAGAAAGTTGTACACCGTAGCTAGGAAAAATAGGACAAATGAATTAAAAGAGAAGGCTTGGAAGAATTTAAGTGATGCAGCATTGAGTAGGGACAGTTCACAATTTTGGTTAGCCGTGAATGCCCCATTCCTTAACAATAGACCTGACGCACCGTCAATTGAGGTAGCAATAGAGGAAAGAACTTGGGTGGATTTCTTTTCAAGTGTCTATTCCCTACAGAAGGCCAGTGAGAGGGAAGCAGTCTGTAGGCAAGACACAGGGGGGAAACACCAGAATTTTACGCCCATTGATTTCCATATCACCTTACAAGACGTTACCACGGCTATAAAGGCAAGCAAGAGCGACAAGGCCCCTGGCCCAGATGGGGTACCAATTGACCTTTTTAAGTCGAATTTGGAAATGTGGGGCCCAATTTTAACACGGATTTTACAAGCATACTGCGCAAGGGGTTTTATAGGTACTTGGTCTGAATCAATTATTGTCCCCATTTTTAAAAAGGGGGATCGGGAAAATCCTGCCTGCTACCGTCCGATATCTTTGTTAGACTCCCTTATGAAGGTAGCGGGCAGGATTGTTTTAGACCGGTTGCAATCATGGGCGGAAGAAAAAGTATTTTAAGTGATGTACAGTATGGTGTTAGACCTGGTCTAGGTATTAACGAGCAGATTCTTAACCTTAGTATTTTAATTGGAAAGTACACGCAGGCAAAAACGGGGAAATTTTATTTGGCATTTGTCGACCTCACAGCTGCATTCGATTGTGTAATTCATAATAAGCTGTGGGGCGTTCTTAGTGATTTAAAGGTTGACCCCATTTTAATCCAGTTTTTAAGACAGCTATACTCTGGCGCAACAGCAAAAGTTCGTTACGGACTCAAGGGAGAGTGTACTGTGCCGTTTAAAGTCGAGAGGGGAGTGAGACAAGGCTGCGTTTTGGCACCACTGTTGTTCACTCTGTACACAAATGCCTTGGAACAGGAGTTGGTGTCAAATGCTGGGGATCCGCCATATGTAAATAAACGCCCAATAGTCTCCCTTCTCTACGCTGACGATGCAGTACTCATGGCACGTACCCAGGTTGGCCTACAGAGGGCTCTCACTTTTTATACAAGTTTTATGGACAATCTTGGACTAAAAATTAATGCAAAGAAAAGCTTCATTATGACCTGTGGGAGAGGGAAACATAAGAACAGAAGTTTTCAAGCCGGGGGAAGTAGGGTGGAATCTATTAACTCCTTTTGTTACCTGGGTGTTCTTTTTAACCGCACTGGGTCTTGGGCCCAAGCGATTAAGACTAGGAGCCTCCTGTTTATGAAGTCCACCGCGGCCTTAATTCATTTTACTAAAAAATTGGGGAAAAGGCCACCAGAAGTCCTTTTAAAAATCTATCAAGCTAAATGCGCGAGTATAGCAGTTTTTGGGGCAGGTATTTGGGGTTTTTATGACTGTACATCAATCCAATATGTGGAAAATGCCTTCTTAAGATTTATATTGGCAGTCCCGGCCAGTGCTCCAGTTTTCAACTGCCATAGTGAATTAGGAGTACCATACATTTCGGATCTAATTAAGGTAAAACCGGTGCTGCTCTGGCACAGCATTTGGACCTCTGTTAGCACTGGTTTAAATAGGGAAATAATAACTGATGCAATGAAATTAGATAACGCCAGCAAGATTCCCTGGTTGAAGTATGTAAGAAATTTTATGCAGGACATCGGGCGTCCAGAGTATTTCTTCCTACCTGAAAATATGAATTCTATTAATCGGAAGGAATTCAAAAAAACTTGCATGACCCATCTGGAAGAAAATAGGTTAACCCTGGAAATGAATAAACGTACGGTGGTTGAACATCAATGAATCACCATAACATATAACATTCAACCATACTTGACATGTATATCGGGGGGATATGACAGGTATATGTTAACACGTTTTAGATTTGGGACCTTCCACCGTTTGATCACCCATCCAGATATTAACAACTGGTCAAGGGAACTTTGCAGTTGTCCTTGTGATAACATTTCACCACAGACAACAATTCATGTAATTCTATTCTGTAAATTTTACAAAAATGAAAGGCGAAGATGGATAATACCGTTATTAAAACAGGGGGGATGGAGACAATGTCGCCCTGCTTTTTTGTATTTGCAGATGTTGGGAAATTGTTACTGTATTGGATCTATGGTGGGTTTTTTAAAAAGTGTACACAGAGCCAGAAAATCCCTAAATATTTGAATGCCAGATGTAAAATATATGAGAGAAACATAGATATGAGATGGTATATACTAAGCACAGCATAATAAATTTTATTTCCCGGATGTAAAAGAAATAGTTATTGTTAAATGAATTTTTTATGAATTTGTACCTATCTAATGTGTTTTAATGTAATTTTTAGATGTGAGATGATATGTTTTAACTGCCTGCTTTTATGATTTTAATGCCTAAAATCGAATAAAGCTCGTTTTGAATTGAATTGAGTTTGTTAGTGATTGTGTAGGAGTGGGTGTATGACATGTTTTATGGGGGTGTAAGTGGTTGTGTCAGTGTTTCTCTGGATGATGTTGTCAGTGATGTCATTTGAGATGTTATTAGTGATGTCATCAGTGATGTCAAGTCAAAATAACTTTATTCAGTACCAAGACCATAAAAGTTTGACAAACAGACATTACAGGTTAAAAATGTACATATCCTTATTAATAAAATCAGATAAATTAAAAATATCACCAACAAAAAAATTTAAGGATAATTCAAATTACACGTCAAAGACTTTTCTCATCCTATTTGTTTGTTATTGTTCATATCGCTTTCTAATGGCCATTGCAACTTTAATATAATTTGAGACCGCTATACAGATAACAAGAGTAACCAATGATTGCAAATATTGGAACCCATCAACGTATGTACAGGGCCGGATAACCCTTAAAAGTGGTGCTAAAAATGTTCTACTTACTTCTTTGTAGAGCGAGCAAAATAACATAAAGTGCAGCGTGCTCTAGGTTGCCATATTGTCACAAGGAATGAGTTCGTCAGCCCACCCAGATTGTCTTGGAAATGCCACTAGAAAGTGCAAAGTGCCTAGACGCAATCTGGTTAGAAAAAAATGTGTCTGTACATTAATAGTAAAAGTTAAATAAAAATGCTGATTGGCAGTGAACGTGCAAATGGGACCTGTCGCCTCCGACTGCATGTGGCGAGCAGTTGCCCAGAAATGATTTGCCTCCTATATGATGGCCTTGGCATTTGTATGAATACTCGTCGGATTGTCAAAGTTCTCTCGCAGGCCTATCTCAGATAACCTTTCCCTCACAAATCGAAGCCAGGGGATCGACAGTGCTCTGTCCAAGTTGGTACAATCTTTAATCACCTCCCTAGAGAACAGTAGGTCCTCCTCCGACCAGATTTTGGCCCATAAGAGCAAAGGGGCGATGTCAATGTGATCTTCTACATATTCCATCCCCAATTCTCGATGGCAAAAGAGTGTGGGGGCACTATTTGGGGTCATCAGTAGCTTGTTTATAAACTTATTTTCTGTAACTTGTAAAGGGCGACTTTTATGGTGGCCCCAACCCCTGCCCCGTAAGACGCAACAGATAAACATTTTGCTTTATATAAGGTGAGTAGCTCAGTCACCGGCTTATGGCCTAGCTTGTGGGCAAAGCGGAAAAGCCCCTCCACTACCCTGCTTGTCTGCTGAGCTCTTGCATTGGCAAGTGGTTCCCACTTCATCTCGTTGTTAAACACGTTCCCTAAATAAGTAAAATTTTACAGCTTCCCAATACTCTTGCCCCTTACAATAACATTTCTGGTTTTTGTCCTTTTAGGGCCACACACCATGACATAAGATTTTGTAAAATTAACCTTTAGGTCAAGAGCCGACATAAAATCCGTGAAGGCATCGAGTGATTTTTGCAGGCTGTTTGCCGTCAAGGCCATGAGCACGGTGTCATCCGCATTTGAAAGTAGCAAGACTTATTTCCCCCCAATTCTGGGGAAATCAATATTCTTTCCTAAATAAAATGCCTCTAAACCATTAGTATAGATCAAGAAAAGAAAAGGAGCTAAAATGCACCCCTGCCAAACACCCTCTGTGGAGACAATGGGCCTAGTCATTTCCCCCTGTGTACCATATCTTATGGCCACAGTGGTGTTAGCATGAAGTCTTCTCAGAAGGGAAATCAGTGCTTCCTCTATGCCCATTTCCCCCATTAGTGCCCACAAGTCCTCCCTGTTAACGGTATCAAAAGCACTGGACAAGTCCATGAAGGCTAGGTGGATAGAACCTCTCCTGGCCTTCATGTACTTGCCCATGATCAGGGACAAATTGAGGCACTGCTCAGTGGTACCCATCCCCCTCCGGATACCGTATTGGGTTTTTGAATTGACCCCCTTGGTACTTGCCCAAGCCTCAAGTCGAGCAAGGACAACCCTCCCCAGCACCTTGACAGTAGTGTTGATGAGGGAAATTGGCCTATAACAGGCGGGGTCATTCCTATTGCCCTTTTTATACACAGGTACGACAATGGCCTCCTTCCAAGAAGTTGGGATGGGGCCAATCACAACTGATTTAAAAACATTAGTCAACAGGGGTGCCCAGAGGTTGATATTCCTTTTAAACAGATCTAGTGGGACCCCATCTAAACCTGGGGCGTTCATACATATTCCTTTTGCTAAGGCTTCTTCAACCTCTGCCACTGTGAGAGAGGCACTAAAATGGGAGGCCAAGGTTAAATCCACGGGCAAGTCCTCACTACTCCCCGTTAGCTGCAAGCAGTTTGGGTTAAATGTGGCCGAGAAGTGTGATTCCCAGGTATCGCCCGAAATCAATGAACCCATTTTTTTCACCTCCTTCGTAAATTGTGGACGGTTAATAATATCCCAAAAACTTTTACTGTCTTTAAGGGCACTTGCTTTCTCCAAATCCTCCCAGGCTAAACGCCTCAATTCCTCTTTCCTTTTATTAATGGTACTTTTATATAATCGTCAAGCACATTTAATTTGGGTCCTGTGACGAGGGCTGGCCTGAAGGGCAATTTTTAAATTCTTGTGGGCTTTAGAGCATTCAGCGTTAAACCACCATGCCTCTTGAGGCTCCTTTAACCTAACAGGACGGGTTAATCTATTAGCTACGTCTGTACAGATCCTTTCAAAATCGCGGACAATCTCGACTGAGGGGGAACCTTGTTGGAGGCACCGCATTATCAGATCATAATTTATTTTAACTATTTCAGCCTCAAATTGGGTAGGGTTTGTCTTGCCCCAATTTAATCTTACCCCTTTATTGTGGTTGTAATGAATCAGGCGACCATCGCCCATCCCAGCCTGAGCTGCTATGTTAAGAAAGACAGTGAGTGGGTTATGATCACTAGAAGAATTAGGTACCACCTCGAAGTCACTGACAAACAATGAGAACTCCCTAGAAATAAACATAAAATCAATAAAACTTTCCCTGCCACCACCAACAAAAGTGGGATACTGGATTGAAGAGCTGCTAATCAAACTATCTAGGTCATTCTCAATGCGGTGTATGGATAAAATGTGCCAGAGGTTGGCCCTCTGTTTCCAAGAGGCCACAAACTCGATTATTGCTATGCACACAAGAGGTACAATTGAAGTCCCCCAACCAAAGGATGCATAATGGCTGCCACTTTCCAGAAGCATTATTAATTTCACTCTGTAAATCTTCTATAAGATGCCAGCTATTTGAATTAAAAATATTATAGTACCAATTTACCAATAATAACCTGACCTGCGTCAGGGCTTTTATGGAACCGTATTTAACTGTAATTAGTGTCACCAGCCCTCCTTTTGCCCTCCCAGCCGACGAAGGGGTGGCAAGAACAGTAAAAGCATGATATCCATCCAACACAATGCCCTCTTAAGCCATTTTTCCTGCAAGCAGATGATGTAAAATCCGCTAATATACTCCAACCAAACCTCATCTGATAATTTAGGGCGAATACCTGCAATATTCCAAGAAATTAATTTAAAAGGAAGGGTGAGGTGACCCTGATTAATATCCACTGATGTAAAAGTAATAACAGGCGTATTAACAAGAGCTATCTGGCCTAACCCCTCACCTTCATAGTTTTCCTCAATAATTAAGTTTGGGGATTGGGAGTGGTTTGCAGAGTTGTTCATATTCGCATTTACAGAATTTATGCCAGAGGATTCTGGGAGTTTTATATGGCCTGGTGCATCTTCATGTAACACTCTCCCTGAGTCAGAATACTGGAAACCCCTACTTCTCTTGTCGGCTGGC
This sequence comes from Calotriton arnoldi, assembly GCA_963921515.1. Taxonomy (NCBI): domain Eukaryota; kingdom Metazoa; phylum Chordata; class Amphibia; order Caudata; family Salamandridae; genus Calotriton; species Calotriton arnoldi. Next base: position 1,004,011 of record CAWUFW010007401.1, read on the forward strand.
TGTCCAGATCATATAGTCAGTCAGTCGATCTCAGTCAAACCTGAGAGGGCATCAAAGCGGTTGGGATGGGTGAAGAGGGGCTGAGTGGGGGGGTATGTATTCTGTCTTAGCTGTACAGGCCGCTGACTTATGGAAGAAACCTGGTTGGGGGATAGAAAAAACCCAATGGGCGCACCTTTATCAGTTCGCCAGGTGAATCCCTAAGATGTTTTAGAGCAAAATGCACACACCTCGCATCACTAAAATTCAGCTCAACACACTCCCCTTGAATGCTTTTGATCGTGCAACCCACCCAACTCACCCACCAGGCTATGATGATATATTCAAACCAGTTTAAATGAGAGGGAGTTTTCTTGGAACACCAGTGTACTGATTTGTTTATAAGGCTTTGACAGCTGTCTTGTTGACCGGGGGATAATGACGGCACCCCCGTCAGAACCAAAGTGTAGGGTGTACTTTCTGGGGGCAGGTTTAATATGTTTTTAATCCCCCATCCACTTGCTGAACCTTGTGGTCGATTGTTTATAATTGTAGCTCAAGGGAGGGTCTACCTCCGCCTACCGGGTCAGATTTTATTTGGTACAGGGGCACATATCCCAAGTTTCGACTATTTCCAGGGGCGTCCCCCTGGGTCCCCCTTGGTGTCATGGCCGGGGGGTTAATATTTGCGGTATTGGCGATAGGATCTTGGAAGGAGGCCATATTATTTGATATAGATGTGGCTCTTACAGGGCCAACCGAGGAGACACCAGAAAGAACAACACCCTGCCCTTCGGCTATGCTGCTTAATTGAATTACCCTTTCAGCCTGCTTTTTTGATGGCGAATTTTCCGCTAGCTCCTGAAGAACTTGGGTTAGTTGCTCCTCTATACTGACCAATCTAGTTAGAATAGGTGCCAAGGCCTCCTGAACATTTTTACAAAATTTTCCAATTGAGGTATCAAGCCCATCCTGTATAATGCTTTCCCCCCCCTCCTGTACAAGATTTACACACATTTCCTAGTGTATGAGTTTGTTTAGTTCTCTTTGTCCTTGGCGGCTGGCCATTTAAATTATGGGCGACCCCTGCATCTCAGTTCGTTTCCTCTTTCCGCCTGGTGCAATCTGTGGTCCAGTCTGCTCCACAGTTAAGCAGATGGTAGGCTCAACTTCGTCCTATGTAGCACATGGCTCACCCTGGCTCAAAACTCTAACAGACAGGGAGCCTTTATGCGCCTCCGGCGCGTAGGTAAATGCGTTGGCTTCTCCTGGCGCTAAGGATGGTGGGGGATGTGGTCCCCGGAATAAAGTGCAGGTGCTGGTACTGGCCGGTGGCAGTCACAATAGCATTAGAGTATGCAAGAATATATATAAGCTTCCCTTTCCGCTTTCTCAATAAGCCTTCACGTTCAATCACTTTGCGAGCAGTCAGGGGGCCAGAATTCAGTAGGCAAAAGAAACTCCTCATAAGAGAACAAACTGCTGAAATTGGTCCAATAGCCACCAGAGAGTAGCTGTCCACCCTTAGAAGCCGTAACGCCTGTACCTGAAAATCGCCATTTATTTTGGCTGAGTAGCAGGTAACGAGTGCCATTCACCGCATTGCCTTTTTTTCAGCGGGTATCTCTGCAGCTCCTGAAGCGCCGGCAAGCATTTGTTTATTCCTTGAATCCCGGCAGCAAAAGAAGATTCTCTGGTGCTCGCGAAGCCCAAGGCGGCCCGTTTTCCTTAACCGCTACTTTCATCCGCGTCCTTGCCCAGCACGACGATGCACCGGAAGCGGAAAGTCACTGGGGTTGTCAGTGGATTACATTAAGAGACTGGGCAGTGATGTCATTTGAGATGTCATCAGTGATGTCACTGACCATGTCATGAGTGATGTAATAAGTCAGGTCATAAGCAGTGCATTGTGGGGGCGTGGGTTATATTTAGCTCAGTTAACTATAACTGCTGATTTTCTCTGGTTTTATACAAGTGAATTGTCAGCCTAACTATAACGTCCCTGTAAGCTTTGGTTTTTTCCAGTGAAAAAAATAAATATATATATATATATATATATGCTTCCATGTTTGTCCTGATTTGAAGATGCACTCCACTGCAGGCATTTAAACAGAAATATTTATTTTCAGGGAACCGGCATGTTCATTCCTGATTGTTCATGCCTAACGCGTTTCGGAGCCCCTCTGCTCCTTAGTCATAGGCTGCTTGCAACATCCCAGAAATTCAAAGAGCACTTTTATTTTCCTGCAAGGAAGTCCCATTTCCCTCTGGTGGGCTAAACAGGTGAGTTCAATCTTTTCAAAGGATGCAGGATGCTGGTATCTGTAGTGTTCTTTGATATAATTCTTACCCTTCGGTGGGTTCTGCAGAGCTGCAGTGATTTATTTCTGTATTTCAAGCCCTCGAGTGGGCCTCAGGAAACAACTTGCCAGTTTATTTAAAAGCACTGCTGTGTCGCTTTCAAAGCTGAAGAAAGTTCTTTAACCTTGCGACCCTTTATTCCATTTGAAAGGTGGTGCAGACCTCCACGGCCGTTCTGCCATGATATTATGCTCCTGTCTTGAAAGTTTCGGGGTGATTCGTCAAGCGGGGGCCGAGAAAAAAGGGGGGTCCCAAAACACGTTTTCTCCATGTTAATTTCCATAGGAACGTTTGTTGCGGCTAGAGCCCGAACTGCTGAACGGAGTAACACCAAATTTGGCAGAGAGGTAGCTGTTGTTCCAGAGTGCAGTCTTTGCTTTAAATGGTGTAAATCCGTTCAGTAGTTCCTGAGAAATCTAAAAATGAAAAATATCAATATTTGGTGACCGCGGTGGATTCAGGACCCCTCCCGAGCACGAGCTTCATTTTGATTGGCTGTCAACACTCCAAGGAGTGTTGGCAGCCATTTTGGTACTCAGTAAAACCGAGTCACAAAAAAAAGGGTATTAAATGATTTAAAAAAAGAAAAGGGGGCAGGGTAGAAACACCCTGACCCCCTAGGCCTGGTCAGGGGGTCACACAGGGACCCCCAGGGCCCAAAAAAGTATTTGTTTTTCTGGGAATTTGCGCTGGGTGCGCGAATCCCGCTGAAAATTTAAAACAAAACGAAGCGCGGTATGCCGTGCTTCATTTTAATGAGCCTCCGGGTGGGCCAGGTCCTGGGGGCATGTGGCCCCCGCAGCCCCAGCGACCACCACCTCCCCGGGGCTTTTCATAATTATTGGTGGGGGAGCCTCGCAGGCCCCCCAGCCCTTGGGGACCGCCACCTCCCCGGGACTTTACTTAATTATTCGGGGGGGGCTTCGTGGCCCCCCAAGCCCCGGGGACCGCCACCTCCCCGGGGCTTTACTTAATTATTTGGGGGGCCTCATAGGCCCCCCTAAGCCCCGGGGACTGCCACCTCCCTGGGACTTTTATGGTAAGTAAGTGTGGGGGGCTCAAGCCCCCCCACACTGCCCCAGGGACCACCAACTCCCTGGGGCTCTAAATATTGTAATGCAGGGGTCCGTTGCGGCCCCCCGGCCACGTGGACCTCCACCTCCCCGCGGCTGCATACATGTTGGGTGAGGGGACCCCCCGTCCTCCTCCTGGAGCCCTCTTAGGCCCTGGGGACCGCCACCCCCAGAGCCGGCTCCAGCAATGTCCCGGGGTACCCACCCCCAGGATATTGCAGTTTGCAATGACAGGGCGGGAGCATGGCTCCCACCCTGTCATTGCAAACTATGCTTCGCTTCATGGAAGCGAGAGCAGAAAACCTGCTCTCGCTTCCATGAAGCGAAGCATATTGCTTTTGGACAAGGGGAGCTGCATGTCAGCAGCTCCCTTTGTCCAAAAGCAATGCCGGCTCCCCAGGAGGCGGGGAGGCAGCTGGGACTGTGGGGGCATTGGGGCTCCCCCCGCGGTCCCCAACATGAGGGCATGCCCTGGGGGATGGGGTCCCCGGGTCATAAAAAAAGCTCTTGGGTGACTAGTTTTTATTTATATATATATAATATGGCTGGGCCTCGGAGGATGGGGTCCCCGAGGCAGAGTTTGAGTTATAAGAATGGGGGGCATCTTTTTCTTTTCTCACATGCCTGGAGTCGCGACTCCATCGCGACTCTCAGCGCGCCCCCCCGTGTAACCGCAATGGGTTCGCGACTCCAGGCAAAATTAAAAAAAGAGTATGTATGTTTTTTTAAAAGTAAGATTAACTGTTTGGTTATAGGGTGGCTCTAAAAAGAGCCCTTGTTTTCATTATGAGTTTGTTGTTGCTACATGTAAGTGCGGATGCACAGCTTTCGGTTGTTGAGGAAGACTCTGTTTCCTTGATCTGTGAAGTGCACTCCATCAATTCTGTAGATGTCGTCCATATCAAAACGTAGATTGTTGTTGTAGATGGACCCCATTCTATGATCTCTGAGGTATGCAGAAACAGCTTTATTGACATTCTTCCTAGCTTTCTCAAACTGTGGACTCAATTAATTTGACCAGTTCCATTTCTGTCTTTGGCATATATTAGAGTATACAAAGACAGTTTGAGGCAAAAGCAACATCAATTGTGCAAAGGTGTCCTTCATTATCATTTCCAGACCTACCCCAGTCAATGTGCCTAGGTCATTGCCACCACAGTGCACAATCATGAGGTCAGGGGGTTGGAGATGCAAAAAGGTTTTAACCAAAGGCAACAACTGGTGCCACTTTAATCCTCTCTGTGCAACCCGTTTAATGTCCACATTTTCCAAACCTAGGTCTTTGGCAATACCTCTGCATTCAGCATACCTTTTGCACCAGAAAACATAGCTGTGCCCTACAATCCACACTGTGAGCATCTTGAAGGGATGTCTGGAAGGAATGAAAAGATGTTTGTAGCTGAGGTAGTCAGTTGGTAGAATGAGAGGTATCTAAAATGGTGGAGAACATGTTGTTTTTTAAAAAGTTGATAAGTGATTGACTGTTCATCAAGATTGTGCACTCAAAAATAGGATGCATGTTACTTTGCTGAGGTATCATGTTTGTGATTCGTTGTTAGAAAATGTTTGAAAGGTACAGTTGATACCATAAGGTAATATTTTGCAAAAGTCAACCACACCTGCTGTTTGCATTAGTAAGCTTGTGTGCTGAACTTGAAACTACGGTGAATTTGTGACCTGCCAGTACAGTTGAATGTTCCATGAACTATTACTATGGAAACTGGCATTAAGTAGAATGGGGGAAGGATTGAAACTTAACTGTGGACTTAAAATGTGAAATGGATACTTAAATATAAGTGAAAAGTTAGTAAATTAAGGTTTTCTAAGACAGTAGTATGTGGAGAAGTAGTGTGTTGCTGAAAATCTATACTAGTGTTAGAAAAAAATAGGTTTTTGAACTCCTGTGTGGATTCGCGGCTCCACCGCGGTGGAATCGCAACTTCAGAAAATTACAGAAGCAGGTTGGGCACCATTTGAAGACAGCTAGAAAGGGTTAATATGTCTAACCAAAAGAAATGTGTTTTACAATTTGAAATAATGATGGAAGCAATGCGATTTGATACTTACATTTATTTGAGTGCAAAAAGAGAGGGAAAGTTTGCCATTTCTGGTTTCACCTTTGTGAGAGAGGTGCATTACATTTCTTGTGTGGAAAAGGAAATCTGTTAAGAGTTTCTGATATTTGGTATTCTGCAATACTACCTCAAACGTGAGTAACCAATTTGTATGGTGTATTATATATTATTCATCACTGCTTTATTGTTTCTAGTGATATTTTTAGTTTAAAAAAAAATATCCAAGTGTTGAAATTGTATGACAAATGTGATGTATGGAATATGTTATGAAATGTACAGCTCTCTATTGTACTTTGTATTATTGTAATGAAAAGAGTTTTGAAATAGTTTGTAGATAGTAACATGGTAGAAGGATTAGTGTTGGCTTTCTGAAATTATCCGGGCAGTACACTTTTACTGAGGCACTACTCATTTAGTCATGCATTCTCTCAGGCACTACACACTACCCATCTATTTGTATTTGATATATGATGCCACTTTTAAAAGGTACAGACACATGCATGCGTGCTTTCTGGAATTTTGATAGACTTTTAACAGATAGATTGAAAAGGTTGCTGCTTTGTATTTGCTTAGGTCCTACACTCTGAGTAGTTACTGAATAGTGAAGCTGCAGTCCAAAACTGAGGTTTAAGACATGTTGGCAGAGGGATTAGTGATTAGCTTAGCTTGTATTGTCTGTGGAGATGTATACTTCAAATATGCCACATAATTTTAGGTGTCTTTTTAAAATGGGAAGTGCACTCTTTTAAGTTTAATGAATTTTTTAGTCTTATGACTGAAGTATGTGTCTGTGTGCACATGTAGTCTCTCACGTGTTATGGCTAAATATATGATAGAGGTATTAAACTCTGGTACACATGTATTTGTATGTTTCTTTTACATATAATGCCACTAGGAAAAGGCACAGATACATGCATGTTATGTAATCCTTCAGACATTAACCATAGATTTCTGTAATGATCTAGGCACTACTATCCCACTGAAAGATTCAGTCAGACACTACCCATGCTCTCATCTACTCACTCAGGTACTACTGATGCACTGATAGAATGTTCCAAGCATTACTCTTACATTCATATTTTCTCTCAGGTGCTTCCCATACACCCATACAATCATCCAGTTACTACCACAGCAGTCACAGAATCATTCAGGCAGTACCTATTCATGTTTTTATTCAGCACTACTCATACACTCTTGTCTTCAACTATGTGTTAGCCTTGCACTCATGGTTTGTCTGAGGTATTACCCCTGCACTAATCTAATCACCCATTCAGTGCTGCTGCTCTCATGCAATCACCCAGGCAGTACTCTTGCACTGAACTATTCACTCAGGCAGTACCCATCCAGTCATCTATTCTCTCAGGCACTACCCACTACCCATTTGTTTGTATGTTTCTTTGATATATGATGCCACTTTTAAAAGGTACAGACACATGCATGCATGCTCTCTGGAATACTGTGAGTCTTTTAACAGACACATTGAAAAAGTTTCTGCTTTGTATTTGCTTAGGCCAAAAACTCTGAGTAGTTGCTGAATAGTGAAGGTGCAGCTCAATAATGAGGTTTAAGACATATTGGCAGAGGGTTTAGTGATTAGGTTAGCTTGTATTGATCTATGAAGATATACACTTCATGTATACTGCATAATTTTAGGTGTCTCTTTAAAATGGGAAGTGTAGTCTGTCAAGTTTAAGAGACATTTTAGTCTTATGAGTAAGATATGTGTCTGTGTACACATGTATTCTTTCAGGTATTATGTCTAAACAGATGGTGGAGGTATAAAACTTTGGTATATATGTATCTGTATGTTTCTTTTATATATGATGCCACTAGGAAAAGGCATAGACACATGCATGCCATGTAATCTCTCAGACATTAACTGTAGATTTTGCAATCAGCCAGGCACTACTATCCCAGTTAAAGATTCAGTCAGGCACTACCCATGCTCTTATCTACTCACTCTGGTACTAATGATGCAGTGATAGAATGTCCCAAGCATTATCCTTACACTCATATTTTCTCTCAGGTGCTTTCCATACAGTTATACAATCATCTAGTTAATATTACTGCAGTCATAGAATCACTTAGGCAGTACCCATGCACTTTATTATTCTTTCTAGCACTACTCATACACTCTTGTCTTTAACCATGCGTGAGACTTGGACTCATGGTTTGTGTAAGGTATTTCCCCTGCACTGATCTAATCACTCATTCAGTACTGCTGTTCTCAAGCAATCACCCAGGCAGTACTGTTGCACTGAACTATTACTCAGGTGCTACCCATCTAGTCATCCATTCTCTCAGACACTACGCACTACCCATCTGTTTGTATGTTTCTTTGATATATGATGCCACTATTAAAAGGTACAGACACATGCATGTGTGCTTTCTGGAATATTGTGAGACTTTTAACAGATAGATTGAAAAAAGTTGCTGCTTTATATTTGCTTAGGCCCAACACTCTGAGTAGTTGCTGAATAGTGAAGCTGCACGTCATAAGTGAGGTTTAAGCTATGTTGGCAGAGGGATTAGTGATTAGGTTAGGTCATATTGGTTTAATAAAGATGTACACTTTAAGTATGCTGCATAAAATTAGGTGTCTCTTTAAAATCGGAAGTGCAGTCTTTGAAGTTTATGGGACTTTTTAGTCTTATGACTGAGGTATGTGCCTGTGTGCATATGTATTCTCTCATGTGTTATGATTAAATAGATGGTAGGGGTGTAAAACTCTGGTACACATGTATTTGTATATTTCATTTACATATAATGCCACTAAGAAAAATGCACAGACATATGAATGCCATGTAATCCCTTAGACTTTAACCATAGATTTGTGAAATTATGCAGGCACTACTATCCCACTCAAAGATTCAGTCAAGCACTACCCATGCTCTCATCTACTTACTCAGGTACTACTGATGCACTGATAGAATGTCCCAGGCATTACCTTTATAGACTTATTTTCTCTCAGGTGCTTCCTATAGTGTCATACACTCATCTAGTTGCTACCACTGCTGTCCTAGAATCACTCAGGCAGTACCTATGCAGTTTTCTATTCTTTCTAGCACTACTCATACACTCTTGCCTTTAACCATGCGTGAGACTTGGACTCATGGTTTGTCTAAGGTTATTCCCGTGCACTGATCTAATCACCCATTTATTACTGCTGCTCTCTCTCATGCAATCACCCAGGCAGTACTCTTGCAATGAACTATTCACTTGGGTGCTACTCTTCTAGTCATCTATTTTCTCAAGCACTGCTCACTACCCATCTATTTGCATGTTTCTTTGATATATGATGGCACTTTTAAAAGGTACAGATACATGCATGTATGCTCTCTGGAATATTGTGGGTCTTTTAACAGAGACATTGAAAAACTTGCTGCTTTGTATTTGGTAGGCCCAACACTCTGAGTAGTTGTTGAATAGTGAAGCAGCA